>CM042667.1:14851735-15389235 GCA_023638005.1 Forsythia suspensa
AAAAATGTTCATGGCACCCAAACAAATAAGTTTTGGGTGTCATAGTTGGTATCAGAGAAAAACGATTCTGTAGATCTATTTTTTTTAAAAAAAAAGATTTCAAATGCACTATTCACGGTGTGAACAGTGATTGTGTCACTGTTCATGACATGAACAGTATGCATGGTCACTGTTCAAAGGGTTTTAAAAAAAATTATTATTTTTTTTTATATTTTCCAGTGACGCAGTTACTCTTAAGTATTCAAGTTATATATATATATAGACCTTATTATTATTTTTATATATATATATATATTGGTTGGACAAGTATAAAGTTTATACTTGTCCAACCAATGTTGGACAAGTGGACAAGAATGATAAGCTCCCTCAAACATAAAGAGATCTTTATATATATATATATATATATATATATATTTTTTTTTATTTTTAGTTCAAGAATGATAAGTCTAAAACATAAAGACTTTTTTTAATGGTTTATTATTTCTAGGAAGTAAATTTTCAGCCACCACCCCGCTACGCTAGGTTTTGATTTCCTCGAACCAGGTATGCTCTATGCTTTATGATTATTTCATAATAGTTATAAATTTATTTGGAATGTAATGTTAATTATGGAAACTTATTTATTATGCGAAATAGTAATTATAGATTTTTATAGTAATGTAGAAATGATGACACTATAAGATATAGATGTCACTATGTGGTTTTATGAAGGCATGCTAGATATGGAACATTTATTATATTATGGAATTATGTGTTATATGAATTTTACGATTATATTTGACATTGATTTTAGACTAGTGTACAATAGTTTATCCACCTACCTCTACCTTGGTCTATGAAAACTGTCGATCTTAGGAAGCATTAAGTTTAGAGAATAGGATCTAATTGTGAAAATTCTATTTTTCAAAAAAAATCTTTAAGTAGGATGTGTCGATCAAGAATTAACAATTATGAAAACTTACACATTTACATAAACCATTTGTTTCTATTTATGCTTGAATTTTGCTGATTTGCGTATCTGCAATATTGGAAGGCTTTGTCAAAAGGCCTAAGTTGTCTAAGGAGAGTTTGGAACTTAAGTGGTCCATTGTGACCCCCAAAAATCCTAAAAGTCTTTTAGTTGTGCGTTATTCAAATAGAAGAAATAAGAACAATAATACAAACAACAAACCTTCTAAAAATTTAAGAAAGTCCCTAATTTATACTTTGACAAATTTAATTACAAGGACCATTTTTTTTATATAGTTGAAGTTTCGTAAGATTCCATTTTAGGAACAACTTTTATTTTTTAAAAAAAATTCCTTCATTTTAAAAAAAGTAATTACGTTCTTTTCCCTTTTATGTTAGATGGTTAGTAGGCAATGTCAACCCAGCTGAGCAGAGAGGCACATTCATTTCACTTGGTTGCATAGGAATTACACGAGAAACCCGAACCACAACTTGTTACAACAATTAAAAAACTTGGAAAGGAGCGGGAATCGAACCACTAACTTGCTACTAGAAAATTGCACTACCAGACCTCTCCCAAGTTACTGCTCCGATGTTTGAGGGAGAGGTGGAGGGTAAACCACGAAGACATTAGAGACATTTGTAGGCCCACAGGCTATGAACCTAATCATTTCTCCCTGTTTAGCCCACTTAGATGGAGCAACTTTATAGAGATACTCGAACTCTATGACAATGGTAATTACATTGAGGATGACCGAGTGACGAGTACAGCCCTGTGTCATACCCTGCAGATGTCCCAGAACCAAACCCTAAAATCATCCTTGAGCGCAACCATTAGGGTAACCATGAACCAAATCCTGAAGAGAACTAGATAACAAGGCAAGGGGAGAGTACTAGGAAGAATTATTAGAAAATGTCTCGTTTACTTTATATTTGAATTTACGTTGTTTTCAGTTTATTGGATGCCAAGTATGTCTAGCAGTCCTTTATGTGAACTCATGAATAATTATGAATAAAGCACGCTATTATTATTATTTTTTCTGATTCCTCATCCTCAATGTACATTAACACTAAATAGTTACTATCATTTATGAAAGCTATGGATACCCGTGGTAGAACCTCAAATAATAGGAACGGCACCCAAGGCAATGCCCTCGAGGCGCAATTTGCCCAATAGTTTATAGAAATGATGTGAAACTCCACTCAGGCGACACCGCTGCCGCCACCTTCACCAATAGAGGATAGGAGTAACATCGCTGCTACAGTTGTTGAATGATTCAGGAAACTCCAACCGCCAACATTTGAAGATGGGATTGACCCTTTAGCAGCCGAAGACTGGGTAGCTGGGATTGAACGAATTTTTAATCTTATCGAATGTCCAAAATCAAGGAAGGTGACTTGTGCAACATTTATGTTACAACAAGGAGCTAGGCACTGGTGGGACTCAACTGCTAGGTCTAGAGCTCATGACCATGTGTGGACTTGGGATCAGTTCAAGGAGCTTTTCTTCCAAAATATTATCCAGTAAGCATTCGAAGTCAGAAGGAGACAGAGTTCCTGATGTTGAAAAAGGTACAATGACCCTGACAGAGTATGAGAGAAAGTTTGATGAATTTTCACGCTATGCTCTAGAGTTGGTTGACACTGAGTTAAAAAGGGCAAGGCGTTTTCAATAAGGGTTAAGAGATAATCTCAGGCAGGTTGTGGTAACCTTTGAATTGCATACCTATCACAAGGTTCTAGCTAAGACCCAATTAGCCAATTTCAAGAAAAGCTCCAACGAAAGCAATAAGCATGTATCCAGAGCAAAAGGGGCTTAATTGCAAACAATTATCAACAACATCTAGTTTGTGGCAAGTGCCAGAAGCGCCATGTTAGAACATGTCTCATGGGAACTAGTGTATGCTTCACCTGTGGTGAGACATGACATATGGTAAAATTCTGTCCCCAAGGGTCAGCAGCAGTAACAACAATACAAAGCTGGAAATCCTCCTAAGAGCCAAGCCAGGGTATTTGCACTCATCGAACAGGAAAGGAATCAGGACCGCAACGTTTTAGTGGGTAACATCCTTATGTCTCATACATCCGCTTATGCTTTGATTGATTCTGGTGCTACCCATTCTTTTATATCTCTTAAGTTTATAAGCAAACTTTATGTACCTATCGAACATACTAGTACTTCCTTAGAGGTTGTTGTTTCCTCAGGAGAGGTATTGACTGTAGATCATATTTTAAATATTGTTAAGATAGAAATTGAGGGTAGATTTTTAGAACCAAACTTATATATCCTAAACATGCAAGAGTTCGACGTAATTTTGGGAATGGACTGGCTTTCCAAGAATTACGCAACTATCCTGTGCTTCGAAAGAGAAGTGGTTTTTAAACGGCCTGGAGAAGTAGAATTTTGCCTTATATTAATCAAGATAAGACCCTTACCCCTTATGATTTCAGCATTTAAGGCAAGGAAACTCTTGAAAATAGATAGTTGTATGGGGTCCCTAATGTCAATAATAGTTAAGGAGGTAAGAAATTAACTGTGAATGATGTTAGGGTGGTACGGGACTTTTCGGAAGACTTCTGATGATTTGTATGAAAAGCCACCAAAACAGAAAATAGAGTTCACGATTGACCTGGTTTCGATTCTACACCTATTTCTAAGGCTCCCTATAGAATGGCACCAAAAGAGTCACAAGAGTTGAAGGCTCAACTAGAAGAGTTGTTGAGGAAGGGATTTATTTGACCCAATGTTTCACCATGGAGAGCACCGGTGTTATTTGTTAAGAAAAAAGACGGGTCAATGAGGATGTGTATCAACTACCGAGAGTTGAACAGAATCAGTGTCAAGAACAAGTACCACTTCTCCAAGATTGAAGACTTGTTTGACCAGCTACAAGGTGCCAGTGTATTTTCAAAAATCGATCTAAGGTCAGGATACCACCAATTAAGGGTCAAGTGTAGTGATATCTCAAAGACGGTCTTTAGGACTCGATATGGTCACTACAAGTTCTTAGTTATGCTATTTGGCCTGACTAACACTCATGGAGTCTTTATGGATTTGATGAATCGTGTTTTCCACGAGTACCTTGATCGTTTTGTTATCGTGTTTATTGACGATATCCTGATCTACTCAAGAAGTAACGAGGAACATGAAGAACACTTAAGGATTGTACTGGATGTCCTCAAGAAGGAGAAACTTTATGCCAAGTTCAACAAATGTGTATTCTAGTTAGAACGAGTAGTATTCCTGGGACACGCTGTCACAGCTCGAAGGATAGAGGTTGATCCAAGCAAGGTGGAGGCAGTGTTAAATTGGTCGAGACCAACCAATGTAGGAGAAATTCGTAGCTTCTTAGGATTAGCAGGATACTATAGGAGATTTATTGAAAGGTTCTCCAAGATATTAGGACCACTGACATAATTAACTCGCAATGGAGTAAAATTCGATTGGACAAAAAAATGCGAACTTAGTTTTAAGGAATTAAAGAAGAGGTTGGTTAATGCACCAGTGTTGACTATACCTGAGGGATCAGAAGGTTTTGTGATCTACAGTGATATGTCCAAGCAGGGCATAGGATGCATTTTGATGTAACAAGGCAAAGTAGTTGCTTATGCATCGAAGCAATTGAAGCCTTATGAGCAGAACTACCCTACGCATGGCCTAGAACTGGCTGCAGTGGTGCACACTCTAAAGATTTGGAGACACTATCTGTACGGAGGAAAGTGTGACATCTATACAGACTACAAAAGTCTCAAGTACATCTTTACTCAGAAACAACTGAACATGAGGCAAAGATGATGGCTTGAACTGGTGAAAGATTACGATTGTGAAATTCATTATCATCCAGGTAAAGCGAACGTGGTGGTTAACGTGTTGAATAGAAAAACAATGGGTCAATTGACAATGTTGACAGCACAGAGAACTTTATGGAGAGAATTTGAAAAGTTGAGTCTTGAAGTTATTACCACTCCCTCTAAAACTGTTGCTTGGATTGCAACACTCTCAGTTCGACCGAATCTCCATTAACAAATCAAAAGCCATCAAAATGGTGACCAGTCCTTGGAGTTGTTCAAAGTTGAGATTGACACAAAGAAGCAGAAAGACTTCTCTATCGCCGAGGATAAAACATTATATTATCAGAGTCTTTTATGTGTACCCAATTTTGAGGAATTAAAAATTGAGATTTTAGAGGAAGTTCACTCTACTCTTTATTCTATACATCCAGGAGGTACAAAGATGTACTGCGACCTCAAGCCTTTGTTTTGGTGAGATTTATGAAGAAAGATATAGCTAAATTCGTTGAGAAGTGCTTGATATGTCAGCATGTAAAGGCTGAACACCAAAGACCGTCAAGACTACTCGAACTATTAGAAATTCCAGAATGGAAATGGAAACATGTGACAATGGACTTTGTTGTCGATTTCCCAAGGTCACTGAAGGGTCACGAGCCTATCTGGGTTATTGTGGACAGACTGACTAAGTCAGCTCACTTCTTGCTCGTTCGGATGACATTTTTGATGGATCGGTTTGCACAACTGTATATAAATGAAGTGGTAAGACTACACGGGGTTCTAGTGTCGATTATGTTAGATAGAGACCCAAGATTCACATCGAACTTTTGGAAGAGTCTACACCAAGCTATGGGAACTAAGCTGAAATTTAGCACAGCTTTCCACCCCCAGATAGACAGACAATCTGAACGGACTATTCAAACATTGCAGGACATGCTTCAGATCTGTGTTCTCGAGTTTGGAGGGCATTGGGAAAAGCATTTACCACTAATTGAGTTCGCATACAACAATCATTATCATGCCTCCATTAGCATGACACCTTATGATGCGTTATATGGAAAGAAGTGCAGGTCACCAGTACATTGGGACAAAGTTGGAGAGCGTAAGATTTTGGGTCCAGAGATCGTTGAACGGATAGTGCAAGCTATTGAAAAGATTCGAGCTAGTATGAAAACTGTCGAAGATAGACAGAAGAATTATGCAGATAAAAGAAGAAAGGATTTGGAATTTTCAGTAGGTGACAAGGTATTCCTCAAGATTACTCCAATGAAAGGAGTTTTATGCTTTAGCAAGAAAGGCAAGCTAAGATCAAGGTACATCGGCCCATTCAAAATCTTGCAACGTATTGGAAGTGTTGTATATCAATTAGTGTTACCCCCAGAACTTTCAACAGTACATGATGTATGCTACGTGTCCATGCTTAGAAAATACATCCGTAATTTGAGCCATATAATCTACCACCAGTCTATTGAATTACAGCGGGGGTTTGAGCTATGAGGAAGCGCAGACTAGGATCATTAATCAAAAATTTCAAGCACTCCGTAACAAAGTGATTCTACTAGTGAAGGTACAGTGGCATAATCACTCAGCTGAAGAAGCCATATGGGAGCGAGAAGTGGAGGTGCGAGCCAAATATCCGCAACTCTTCGACGAATTCCAAGGTAAATTTCGAGGACAAATTTTTTTTAGGAGGGTAGATTATAACACCCCGCACTCAAATTTGAACCTAATTATAAAGTTTGATAGTTAGAGGACCAATTTAAGTGTTAACCCAATTATTTTTGGAGACCTTACTGCAATTCAAGATGTGTGATTACATATTTTAGAAAATTATTGATTTACTAACACACCTTCCACATTATTTAAATCTTTAATAATAGAAGAATATATATTCTTTCCATTAATGTGTGTGAACGCATGTAAAAATAGAAATTATTAATTTATTAACATACATTACATATTATTTAAATCCTTAAGAATGGAAGAATATATATTCTTGCCATTAATATGTGTGAACGCATGTAAAAAATGGAAATTATTAATTTATTAACATACCTTCCATATTATTTAAATCCTTAAAAGTGGAAGAACATATATTCTTGCCATTCATGTGTGTGAACGCATGTAAAAATGGAAATTATTGATTTATTAACATACCTTCTATTTAATTTAAATTACACGAATTTTAAGGGAGAGATAACCTCATTAAAATACAAAAATGAGTAATTACTTCACACACACATGTTTTTCCATAAATAAAAGTTTTGCACATAGTCTTAGCCTACCTTATTTAAAGAGTCACTTTTCCACCCTCACAACCACTCTCTCTACTAATCATATTACACGAAATATTATTGAAGGGATCAGACCACTATTTCATTCTCTTCTTACTCTTTTCTTATCATTTCCAAAGGTATGTACGATATGCCATATTATTGAAATGGTAGATCTTTGAAGGTTATGAACATGGGTCCCATATGATTATGATTATGATTATGATAAGGGGACCAGAGTTTAGTAGCGCTACACACAATAGATTTTACCACAAAGTTCGGTAAAAATCCTTGTGTCTCCATTACGTTATGAATTTAAGATTATTTATTATATGCTTATTGGGATTTAGAAATGTCAACTATTATGTTCTATTCCTTTTCAGGAAACTAGGGTTTGTGGAGGTTGAGACGTGAGCACGGTTTGTATTGACAACAAATTAAGAATGTGTCAAATTATAATTATTTCTTTTAAGACTTTTTAATGTTAATTCAAAATTTGATAAATTCGAATTTTATCTTTATTATCTTTAAATTGAAGTTTTGATTAATATCTTGTTATCTAATAAATTTGTTTTATAATTATGTCACAAAAATATTAGTGGCACCTAACCAAATAAGTTTTGAGGGCGTCACATGGTGGGCCACCATAGTCTTACAAATCGTAGACATAAATTAGGGTTCAAGAAGATTTGGGAATTTTTAATTTGGAAATATTGATTTGTGTATCAGTGAATGGAGAGAATTGCAGACAACATTTTTGGCTGAGAGAAAGGTAAGGTAGTGTTTGGCAAGTTGCATTTTGTTGAGGTGGAATATTTAACATTGTTGTAGTGCTACTTGGACATTTCGTTCGTCACATGGCAAATTCTGTCTGGCCTGAGTAACGTTTTGATGTAGAGTGATGGATATGAATCGTTTGATAAGTTGGGTGATCGTTTAAATTTTGGTGATTAATTGGTAACCTGAAAATAGGTCGGTGGCCATTTATTAATTTAACCCTAATTTCCCCAAATAATCTGTAGTGTATCTATAGAAGCCTAATTTTGCTCGAATTGGGCTCAAACAAAAATATAAATTTGGGCCTATTTAAGCTTATATCATGCTTATGTAACCTAAGTAAATAACTAGGAAAATTTACAAAAACAACACTAAAGAGTGTGCTATAATGATTGAGGCCCAATTTTTATAATTTCTTGCTATTCAATTTTTATCAAATCTCACTAGTCAAGAAAAATTCTTAGCCATTCTGATAATCCCAACAACAAATTTAATGTTAGTTTTCGTTGGAAACTGATATGAGAATTATTCAAAAAAATAAAAATAAAAATATTTAATTCAATAAATCAGGATATTTGTTAGATGTTAACGTGTTTGTGTGGAAACCTTTCAATTAAGTCAAAAACTAATTTCTGGACTTGACGGATCAAAAAACCAAGAAAAGAAAAAATTTAAGCCAAATAGCACTTAATGTTTTTATCTCTTCTATTTATTGTGCATTGTATGCCACTTGAAATTGAATATATAGGACAAGAGTCTTAAATTGCGTCCAAATTCAATTAGCTTTAAATTATTTTAATTGCACATGTAGTCTGTGAACTTAAATCATATTACAATTAAGTTCAAAACTTTCATAATAATTACTATTAAGTCCAAAAATTTATAAAGCTACCACATGAACATGTTCGAACATATATTTTCCAAGCTTCAATAATTAGATCATATTTAGTCGAGACCGATCAGTCTAATTATTAGTCTTTTATTTTTTCTACTAAAGACAAAATATTGCACTCTTAAATTATTTAAGATTATAGAAGATATAATACTTTTCTCTGACCTATCGTATATACATCCCCATTCGAGATTCAATAATTAAGTACGAACATAAATGATAGTTTTTCTCCTCTAATTGTTCTCACTAACTTAAGTTACATTTTCTTCAAATTGTCATGTAACCTAATTCACAAATATTAAAGTTTTGTTATTGTTGAACACTAACCGTTCAACAGAAAATACTTAAATAGTCGCTCGACCGATTTTTCATGGTGACAATTCTTGACAAGAATTCGTGTTCTCTACTTCGCTCATTCTCAACTTCTCAACTCACCGAGATATTTGATTAATCAAATAGATCTCACTTATTGGTAAATCAAAGAGTCATTAAACTAACGAATAGATATACACATCTTGTCAAGGGATTTAGATGAAAAATCCAATGATCAAGTGAAATTTAATTCTCCGAACGATCATAATATAGAATTAAATTCAACACATGGTCCGTTCAATACACTCCAAGTGTATTGCTGTCACTATTAAACCATTTCGGTGATAAGGACAAATCGCATGCCCAAATGATTAAATATTAAACACTACAACCTTCCGGTACAATGTCAAACCCTTATACATTGGTTATAAACAATTTTATTCAAGATCAAAATATAAGTTGTGTCACATTGTGTTTCTCAATGCGAGCACCCAACTTCTATTGTCACAAGTGAACATTGACACTTTTATTTGCATGTTCAATATTAAATGAATGCAACAACAACAAATAAATAAAAACATTTATTATAAAATAATTATTTTAGTATAGTAAAAACAATACTATATGGAGACATAACCCAACAATTCTCTCACTTTCTCTAGAATATATTTTCATGTCTTGCAACCCTATGCTTTGTAAACGTCACACAAAATTTTAGCCGATAGGCTCTTAGTAAATGGGTCTGCGAGGTTATCTCCAATAGCAATCTTGCTGACAATCAAATATCCGCGACTAACAATCTTTCTCAAAAGATTATATTTATGTTTTATGTGTTTACCCGATGGCTCCTTGGTTCTTTAGCATTTAACAATGCCCCATTGTTATCATAGTACTATGTCATGGGATGTGTTAATGCAGGCACCACCTCAATGTCCATTAAAAATTTCTTGAGCCATATTGCCTCTTTAGCAGCTTCACAAGCTGCCACATACTTGGCTTCTATGGTGGAATCAGCAATGCATGATTTCTTGATACTTCTCCATATTATGGTCTCACTATCTGGTGTAAACAACAATTCTGATGTAGACTTGCAAGAGTTTTTATCAGCCTGAAAGTCAAAATTCGTATACCCCACTGGAACAAGGTCTGGTGAAGAGTAACCAACATATAGTTCATTGTTCTTCGAAGGTACTAAAAATTTATAGCAACCTAATGTTCCGGTCCAGGGTTAAATTGATAACGACTTATGATAACAACAGCATACTAAATGTCAGGTCTAGTGCACAACATAGCATACATGAGACTAATGCATAAAGTATTCTATTCACGCGCTATATCTCTTTAGGAGTTTTGGGGGATTACATCTCAGAGGTTTGGATTTTATGTTTAAATGGCAAATTGCTCTTCTTGGAATCTTGCATGGAAAATCTGAAAAGTATCTTTTCAATAGATGTAGCTTGGGAGAAAGCTATCAACATGTTCTTTCGATCACTTAATGATGTGAACCCGTGAAAAATTGAATCTCAGAGCCCACAAAAAGATTGATCTAAACCCCAAGAAAGCTAAAATCTGGTCGCAAGAACTTGACCCGATATCTACTTGAATCAAAGAACCAATGTTATGAACTCTACAAAGATTTGTGAAGTCTTTGATAAGTTTTAGGATAGTTCAATTAACAAATCTTTGATAAGTTTTAGGATAGTTCAATTAACAACAAAGAAGAAATAAGTGGATCTCACTTAATCTAAAATCTCTCAAATAAATCAAAGTTGCAATTGCTTACAATGAAAAGTGTTTATATAGCTATCATCTAAGAAACCTAATCTAATTCAAAAATAAGTAAAAATGAATAAAATAAGAGTTCTAATTGCAAAAGAAAACGAAAACTGCCAAATTCGAATTTTTCGGCCAATAAGCCTGGGCGATCATCCAGTATATTCCCGGGCGATCGCCCAGTTGACCTATTTTTGTTTCTATTTTGTAAACAGTAGGTGGGACGATCGCCCACCTATTTTGCTTGGGCGATCTGCTCACTTCTTCGTTTTGGCTTCCAAACTTTGATTCTTACTTATTTTGGTCCTCCATTCTCCTATTAGTCTACGATATGCCTTCAAGATAGTCCTTAACTTGAATCAAATGTACCAAAGTTGGCACTTCATTTGTCATACTCATTTTAAAGGCTGGTGTCGTACTTTGGATATCGGTTTCAGCCCACGTAGCTTGAACAAGACCTTGTATATCGTCTTTGATCTTCTTGGCTCTTGATCTCGTTAGTGTTCCCACCGAAATATGTATCGAGTCCTTGCTAGCTGGTATGTGGCTCGCATCATCCCATCTTTTTCTAAAAGATTCGACCTCGAATCATTACCTGCATTAAAGGGAAAAAGATTAGAAATATTGAAAGTAGCAGAAACATTATACTCACCTAGAAGATCAAGTTTATAAGCATTATTATTTATTCTCTCAAGGACTTGAAATTGTCAATCCCCCCAAGGGTGTAGTTCAGATTGTCGACGAGCAGGAAATCTTTCCTTCCTCATATGTACCCAAACCTAATCACCAGGTTCCAAGATAACTTATCTACGACCTTTGTTGGCTTTGGTTGCATACTGTTTATTCTTCTCTTCAATTTGTTGACATACACTTTCATGGAACTGCTTTACTATTTCTGCCTTCTTGTGTCCACCCAAACTATTCCTTTCATCAACAGGAAAATGAATCAAATCTAAAGGGGTTAGTAGATTAAACCCATACACAATTTCAAATGGGGAAAGATTCGTAGTAGAATGGACACTTCCATTATACGCAAATTCTATAAATGGCAAACAATCCTCCCAATTCTTTAGTATTCTTTTGGATTACAACACGTAATAAAGTAGATAAAGTTCTATTTATTACATCGGTTTGACCATCCGTTTGAGGGTGACAAGTAGTTGAGAACAATAACTTAGCCCCAACTTACCCCACAAGACTTTCCAGAAGTAGTTAAGAAATTTAACATCACGATCAGACACGATACTTTTTGGAACACCATGTAGTCGGACAATTTCTCAAAAGAACAATTCAGCTATGTTAGTTGCATCATCGACTTTATTACAATATATAAAATATGCCAATTTTGAAAACCTATCAACAACTACAAAGATTGAATCCTTACTTTACTTTGACCTAGGCAAGCCTAATACAAAGTCCATAAAAATATCTACCTAAGGCTCATTAGGTACGGGTAAAGGAGTATACAAACCATGAGGTAAGACTCTAGATTTGGCCTATTTACATGTGACACATCTTGCACACAATCTCTCTACATCACATTTCATTTTAGGCCAAAAGAAATGTTTATGTAATACATCCAAGGTTTTCCTCACACCAAAATGTCCCATTAAGCCTCTCCATGTGCCTCGAGCACAAGCAACTCTCGTAAAGAACTATAAAGCGCACACAATTTATTTTCTCTAAACAACTAGCCATCTAGTCTATAAAATTTTCTAAAAGTTGTCTTTTCACATGCCCCATACACACAAGAAAAGTCATTATCATTAGCATATAAGTCCTTAACATACTCAAATCCTATTAACTTGGCATTTAACATAGCAGCGATGGTGTACCTTTTAGACAACGCATCAGTCACAACATTTTCCTTACCTTGTTTGTAGTGAATGACATATAGAAAAGTGTCGATGAATTCTACCTACTTGGTATGCCGCCTATTCAACCTACCTTGTCCATTCAGGTGCTTTAGGGACTCATGATCGATATGAATAACAAACTCCTTCGGCCATAGGTAATGTTGCCAAGTCTCTAAGGCTCTCACTAATGCTTATAGTTCTTAGTCATATATTGGATAATTAAGGTTGTCCCACCTAGTTTTTCACTAAAATAGGCTATTGGTCTTTTCTCCTGCATTAACACGGCTCCAATACCTATTCCTAAGGCATTACATTCAATCTCAAAAGTTTTGTTAAAGTTAGATAGTGTTAAAACAGGTGCATAACACAATCTATCTTTAATAACATTAAAAGCATTTTCTTGATCAAGGCCCCAATTAAACCCAACACTTTTCCTTACAATTTCAGTAAGTGGTGTAGCAAGTGTGCTAAATTTTTTAATAAAATGCCTATAAAAACTAGCTCAACCATGAAAGCTTCTCACCTCAGTAACACTTTTTGGCATTGGCCACTCCTTAATGGCCTTAATAATTTCTTCATTGACTTCAATACCATTTGCACTAACAACATAACTAAGAAAAACAACTTGTTCCATGCAAAATGTACACTTTTTAATATTAGCATACAATTTTCAATCCTTAAAGCATCAATCACACAACGCAATTGTTCAATATGCTCATCTAAGTTCTTACTATACAGTAAAATATTATCAAAGTAGACTACCACAAATTTGCCAATGAATGCACATAGTTCATTAATCTCATAAAAGTGCTTGAGGCATTACTTAAACCAAAAGGCATTACTAACCACTCATACAATCCATATTTAGTCTTAAAAGTGGTTTTCCATTTATCTCCTTCTTTCATTCTTATTTGGTGATTTCCACTCTTAAGATCGATTTTACTAAAGATACAAGATCCATGCGACTCATCAAGCATATCATCTAATCTAGGTATAGAATAACGATATTTTTTCCGTTATATTGTTGACTTCCCTACAATCAATACACATTCTCCACGTCCTATTCTTTTTTGGCACAAGTAGTACTAGCAATGGACATGGACTCATGTTTTTCCTCACGTACCCTTTGTCCATCAATTCCTTAACTTGCATTTGAAGCTCTTTTGTCTCATCTGAATTACTTCTGTAGGTTGGTCGGATTGGAATAACAGCGCCGGGTACAAAGTCAATTTCATGTTCGATGATAAGTGCGTTTTGTGCACTTATTCGGGTCCTTAAACTAAGCTTTTAATTCGTTATTTTAGTAATTTTCTACTTAATTCGGGTGTATTATTCTCTACATTTCAGTTTTGGACCCGTTTGTGAGAAATTGGAGAAGAAGGGATGAAAAGAGGTATAAATTGAAAGTTGAAGGACCAAATTGCACATCATTGAAAGATGAAGGACCAAATTGCACACTATTGAAAGATGAAGGACCAAATTGCACATCATTGAAAGATGAAGGACCAAATTGCACACTATTGAAAGATTAAGGACCATATTGCACACTATTGAAAGATGAAGGACCACATTGGAGATTATCAAGAGATGAAGGACCAAATTACAAACTATGAAAAGTTAGAGGATCAAAACAGCATGTCTAGAAAATTTGAGTTGGGCGATCGCCCAACTCACATCTGGGCGAGCGCCCATCATGGTTCAACCAAAGCAGAGAGTACTACCAACCAACTGGGCGATCGTTTGAAATACACTGGGCGATCGCCCAGTGTAAAATTTTGTCTGCGAAGATTTTTTTCCTTTTTTGAATTCTAATCTAGTTAGGTAACTCTTGGCCCCCGATTTTTAGGTCATTCTGGCATCTTTTTGGGGCAAGATTAGAGTAGTATATATATGGGTGATTAACTCATATTGGGTTGTTGAGTTTTTGGGCGAAAAACATAGACGAAGGCATTAAACGGAGATCAAGACTGCTTCTTTGAAGAATTGAACGGAGATCAACGACGAGCAATTATTCTTCCAAGTTTTCTTCTTATCCGGGTGATGAATTCCATGTGTTCTTCCCCTTCTTATTTTCTTATTATTAGTATGCTAGGCTAGTTTAATTAGCGCTAGAATTACGATGAAACTTGTCGTTTAATTTCTTTTATCTTGAGACTTGGCTTTTGACAATTTACTTCAATATGGTTTTGAATAATTAATTTTGATTTGTTTGCATCTACAATTATATACGTAGTAATTGTATGATTGTTGTGGCGTGTTTTACTATCGAAAGGTCGAAAGCATGCTAGACGCTATTTTAATTATCTTAAAGTCCGATAGGGGATAGAAATATACCGCTATGCTTTAGGTGATCTCTAAGTATCCATGGAAATTTAATGCTTTCATTTGTATTCGCATTCGTCATAGAAATATAGTCGAGTCATGCATATGAATAGGTTTAATAGTATTCGAGAGAAGCATTGAACAATCTAGGGATATTGATCTTCATAACTGAATTAATTTGTCAAGACCAAGAATCAAGATAAACGAAATAACAACTACAAGTGGATTCGAATTCTAGTGCTTTTCCTTTTTAAAAAGTTAACTTCATTTTAGTTAATCTCAACCTTTCATTTATTTTGAGAAATAGTCGTTTAATTGTTTTTATTTTACTCTTTCAATTAGTTATAAAACACAAAATCCTTCAAACTTCTTTAGATTCGGTTAAGGTTAGCGTGATTAAATTGAATTATCTAAATCCTCGTGGGATCGATACTTGGACTCAAAATCCATTTTACTACTTGAGCGATCCGTGCACTTGCGGAAATTTTTAAGACATAAAATCGCTATCAAGTTTTTGGCGCCGTTGCCGGGGATTTAGTTTTAATTCTGTTCAATTACTTTAACACTAATTCGAACTTAATTTTTTTTTATTTGCTTTAATTACTTATTTCTTTAAGATTTACAGTGTTTGCTTTGCTTCCTTTCAGCCCATTGCATGCGAAGTGAGAGACACGAGTCTCTAATTCCAGTTGATCCAGAGATCGAACGCACTTTTCATCGCAGGCAGAGAGAAGCAAGAAAGACACATCAAAAAGAGCAAAAACAGCAAGACATAATGCAGAACAACGAGATTGCTCGGGCAAGACAAGAGATTGATGAAGACAATATGCTGGTTGGAGACTTTTTGACTCCACAGATCATACAGAGCCAATCCAGCATCGTCTACCCACCTTTTGGGCAGCCGAACTTTCAGCTGAAGACTAATGTCATTCATCTATTCCAGAATGGACATCAATTCTATGGCAGGACTGATGAGAATCCACATACACACGTTTCAAGATTCTTGGAAATGTGTCAACACTTCAAGTATCAAGGAATCTCGAGACGATGCCATCCAGCTCGTTTGTTCCCACATACTCTTCGGGACAAAGCTCTTGAGTGGTTGGACTCACTACCAATTGACAGCATAACCACCTGGAATGATCTAGCCCAGAAGTTTTGCACTAAATTTTTCCCACCAGCAAAGGTCTCGAAGTTGAAGCATGATATCTCCATATTTCAACAGTCAGAAACAGAATCTTTTGATGAGGCGTGGACCAGATTCAAGAATATGTTAAGAAAGTGCCCTCATCACGGTGTTGGCGGGGACAACAAATTCAATATTTCTATCTTGTCGGGCTACTACCGTCATTCAAAAGCATGATTGACTCTTCATCCAACGGTTCTCTATCTACCAAAACAGTGGTTGAAGCTCTAGATTTGTTTGAACGAGTCGCTACCACCACTGCCATGTGGCCATCAGATAGAGTTGTGCAAAAGAGAACTGCGGGGTACATGAAGTAGACACTTTCACAGCATTGTCTGCACAGATAAAGTCATTGGCACACAAAGTGGAGAGTATGTCATGTTCAGCCAATGCCGTGCAAACAAAGAAATCAGCATGTGACGAATGTGGAGCCAGTCATAGTACATCAGAATGTCCTATTCTATCACTACAACTGAACAGTCGATTACATTCAAGGTGGTCGGTCACCAACAAAACAACCCGTACTCCAACACATATAATCCAGTGGCGAAACCATCCAAATTTCTCTTGGAAGGATAATCGAATAATTTGAGACCACGGTTTCAAGAGCCGAGAAAGAGAACTTCGCTAGAAGAAATTCTCGATAAATTCATCGAAAAGACCGATCGGTTCATGCACAAGATGGATACTAATTTTCAAAATCAAGGAGCTGCAATAAAGAATCTTGAGACACAAGTGGGTCGATGGCAATTGCTTTATCGAGCGAGCACCGGTACTTTGCCCGATGTCTGACGGAGGTGAACCCCAAAGAACATGTTAAAAGCTATTACCACTAGAAGTGGGGTTCGGCTACCGAGATCCATGTCAAGAGATCGGTTGCAAATGAAGAAGCGGTACCTTCCACCGATGAGGAACACGTGGTACGCATGAAAGCAGACAACAATTATGAAAGAAAGTTCGAGCACACCACGAGTTAAGGCGACCGCTCCTCTCAAGCCATATGATCCTCCAGTCCCATTTCCTCGGAGAGGCTACAAAAGCACAAGTTGGACAAGCAATTGGAAATTTCTTGAGATCTTCAAGAAACTCCATATCAACATCCCTTTGCGCGATGCACTTGCTCGATGCCCAATTATGCTAAATTCTTGAAAGATATCCTTTCAAATAAACGCAAGATGGAGGAACATGAGGGCGTTGATGTTGACGAGAAGAATGTAGCGCTATTTTACAAAATAAACTACCTCCTAAACTCAAAGATCCAGGAGTTTTACAATACCTTGCACTATTGGTGATTTTTGTTTTGATAAAGCTTTATGTGATCTAGGAGCTAGTATTAACTTAATGCCGCTTTCTATTTTCGTGAAATTAGGTTTGGGGAAGCTAAAGCAACTACGGTAACTTCTGCACCGGGTCGATCGGTCTATTAAACACCCAAGAGGAGTTGTTGAAGATCTATTGGTAAAAGTGGACAAATTCATCTTCCCAGCTGATTTTATCATTCTCGACATGGAGGAAGATAAAGATGTCCCACTTCTTCTTGGTCGACCATTTTTGGCCACTGGAAGAGCTCTGATCGATGTACAAAAAGGCCAGTTGATTCTGAGACTTAGCGAGGAACAGGTCACATTTGATGTCTTTAAGGCAATCAAATATCCAACCGAGTCAGATAGCTGTTTCAAAGTTGATGTGATTGATGATGCCGTACATGAAAATTTTCATCTCCATAATCCATCAGATCCATTGGAGGCTTGCATTGTGCAGTCTCAATCCTCTCATGCTGATTCTAGTGAGGTTGAGATGTGCGCAAGATATCTTGAAGCAAATCCTCCATATACACGTCGACCACGCTTTGAGGAGTTGGGAACAGGTTCTATAAAACATCTGCCTTCTGTTCAACAGCCTCCAAAAATAGAGCTCAAACAGTTGCCCTCTCATCTCCGTTATGCCTACTTGGGGGAGTCCTCTACTTTGCCTGTAATCATTGCAAATTCAATTAATAAGCTTGAAGAGGAAAAGTTACTCCGAGTGCTTCGAGAACACAAGACAGCTATTGGGTGGTCTATTGCTGACATCAAGGGTATCAGCCCTACTCTGTGCATGCATAAAATTCTCATGGAGGATGATTTTAAACCGAGTATTGACAGTCAGAGAAGGCTGAATCCTAATATGAAAGAAGTGGTCCGAGGAGAAGTCATGAAGCTAATGGATGCCGGGATAATCTATCCGATCTCAGACAGTGCTTGGGTCAGTCCAGTTCAGGTAGTGCCAAAGAAGGGAGGTATTACTGTAGTTCAGAATGAAAAGAATGAGTTGATTCCAACCAGAACAGTCACAGGATGGAGGGTTTGCATTGACTACCGCAAACTCAATACTGCTACTAGGAAGGATCATTTTCCCCTTCCATTTATTGATCAGATGTTGGAAAGATTGGCTGGATATTCTCATTCTTGCTTTTGGATGGATACTCCGGTATAATCAAATTCAATAGCACCTGAGGATCAAGAGAAGACCACATTCACTTGTCCCTATGGCACCTTTGCTTACCGTAGGATGCCTTTTGGTCTATGCAATGCTCCTGCCACTTTTCAGCGTTGCATGATGGCCATCTTCTCTGATATGGTGGAGAAATTCATTGAAATATTCATGGATGATTTCTCGGTGTTTGGCTCATCCTTCGATGAGTGCTTGAACACTTACACCTGGTTTTGCAACGGTGTGAAGATGCAAATTTGGCTCTCAACCGGGGAAAATGTCACTTCATGGTTCAAGAGGGCATCGTATTGGGACATCGAATTTCAGCCAAGGGGATTGAAGTGGACAAAGCAAAAATTCAGGTGATAGAAAAATTGCCACCACCAACTTCTGTCAAGGGTGTTAGAAGTTTTCTTGGGCATGCCGGGTTCTATCGTCGATTTATCAGAGATTTTTCCAAAATCACAAAACCTTTATGTACTCTGTTGGTCAAGGATGTGCCCTATGTCTTCTCTGAAGAGTGTCTATTGGCATTCAACACTCTAAAAGAGAAGCTTATTTCAGCACCAGTGATAATTGCACCTGACTGGAGCCTCCCGTTTGAACTAATGTGTGATGCAAGTGATTACGCAGTTGGGGTAGTGTTGGGGCAGCGAAAAGATAAAGTTTTTCACGTGATACACTATGCCAGCAAGACTTTGAATGAGGCACAACTTAATTATGCTACTCTTGAGAAGGAGCTCCTAGTTGTAGTCTATGCCTTTGACAAATTCGGATCATATCTTGTTGGGTCAAAGGTGATAGTTACTACACGATCATGCAGCCTTGAAGTACTTATTGGCAAAGAAAGATGCAAAACCGAGGCTAATTAGATGGGTATTACTTTTACAAGAATTCGATCTCGAGATAAGAGATAAGAAAGGAAGCGAGAATGTAGTAGCTGATCATCTATCCGGACTTGAGCGGGAAGAGCAGATCGAGAGCTTGGATATTAATGAGGTGTTTCCAGATGAACAAATTTTTTCGGTTGGAGAAAGCACCTCGGTTTGCGAGATATAGTAAATTTCCGGCCAAATCCATCATCCCGCTTAGATTATTCAAGTCATCAAAAGAAGAAATTTTTCACGACTTGAAGCACTATTTTGGGAGGATCCCATTCTCTATAGACGGGTCCAGATCAAATCATTCGGTGTATTCTCAAGAAGAGGTCCCTCGAGATACTTGGGCATTGTCACTCTTACGCCTCTGGCGGGACACTTTGGTGCCTCTAAAACAGCCGCTAAAGTTCTACAATCTGGGTTCTCTCGGCCTTCTCTTTTTAAAATGCCTACCTTTTGTGAAGGAATGTGATCGATGCCACTCACGGAAATATCTCAAAAGGAATGAAATGCCTCTCAACAGTATACTTGAGGTCGAGCTTTTTGATGTTTGGGGTATTGACTTCATGGGGCCATTCCCTTCATCTTTCTCAAATCAATATATATTGGTTGCTGTGGACTACGTCTCTAAATGGGTTGAGGCCGTCGCCTTACCTACTAATGATGCACGGGTTGTGATGGAATTCTTAAAAAAATGCATTTTCACTCGTTATGGCACACCCCGAGCCATTATTAGTGATGGTGGTAAGCATTTTTGTAATCGTCAATTTGAGTCCTTGTTGGCTAAATATGGCGTTCGGCATCGCATTGCTACTCCTTATCACCCTCAAACAAGTGGGCAAGTGGAAGTCTCCAACCGGGAGTTGAAGCGGATTCTTGAGGTGACGGTGAGTTCATCACGAAAAGATTGGTCAAAGAAACTCGATGATGCTTTATGGGCCTACCGAACAGCTTTCAAAACTCCCATAGGCATGTCCCCCTACCGGCTAGTTTTTGGGAAAGCGTGCCATTTACCAGTTGAGTTGGAGCACCGAGCATATTGGGCTGTCAAGAAGTTGAACTTTGATCTAAAGGCGGCTGGTGAAAAGAGACTCCTTCAATTGAATGAAATGGATGAGTTTCGGTTGGAGGCATATGAGAACGCGAAATTGTATAAGGAGCGGACCAAAAAGTGGCACGATATGCACATTCAAAGAAGACATTTTGAGGTTGGGCAGCAAGTCTTGTTGTATAATTCTCGCCTCAAGCTTTTTCCTGGCAAGTTGAGATCTCGATGGTCGGGTCCGTATACAATCACACAAGTCTTTCCATATGGGGCAGTAGAAATCAGTCATGAAAGTAAAGGCACATTTAAAGTCAACGGGCAGCGCTTGAAGGTCTATTGGAATGGTGGATTCTCGAAGAAAAAAGTCTACCGTTCAACTTGCACCCCGGAATGATCAATCCGAAAAGTCGAGCTCTAGACTATAACTCGAGCGCTTAATGGGAGGCAACCCATTTTTCTATCCCTTTTCTCCTTTTAGACGTCTTTATTTCAATGCATGCACTTGGAATAGTTTTATTATGTTAGTTTTTGGTTTTGCATTAGTTGTTGCACTAAGTTGAATTTTGGCTTTAGTTCATCCTCATTTTCAAATCACCACCAATTTAGGATTTCATATGATCATATAGACAATACATTAGTCAAAAGCATGAAGTGAGTTTTAATACCGGTTTGGTTGTTCTAATTCACCATTTTTCATTTTGGCTTGTGCTTAAAATTTCATTTGTTGAGGTATGTCTATTTAGTCACTTTTGCCTTCGCTGCGTTTCCATTTTCGCACATGTTCGTTGTTTGACTTGTTGAGATTGGTCTATTTAATTTTAGTTTGTAGTATATAAAAAAAAAAAAAAAAAAAAAAAAAAAAAAATTCTGGCAAACTGGGCGATCGCCCGAGTTAAGCAGGGCGATCGCCCCAATGATTTTCATCTGGGCAGAATGCCCAGAGTTCAAGCTTGGCGATCGCCCTGGTCCATACCAGGCGATCGCCTAGGCTTGTGCTGGGCAGCATGCCCAGCACTTAAGCCCAACCGGCCAGCACTCCTCAGTTACTCCCGTCCTCACGCCCCTTCATTGCACACACCTTCAAGACCTAAATTCATCACCTAGTCACACAACTCTCACCAACACTCTTACGTGTACATTGTGTCCATTCCATCCACTTCATCATCCACGAATTGGGCCAAGCAAATCAAGAGGTATGATCTTTCTTCATCTTCTCAATCTTTTACTTTTCGCTTGAGACTAGCACTTTTTCTTTGCGGTTTTATCTTGGTAAATTGAGGAGAATGGGATTAGGAAGATGCTGGGATGATGAATTGTTGATTTAGATAGAATTTTTTGGGTTTGATTCATATCCCCAAATCATTGGCACTCTTGAATTATTTTGGCGCGTACCACTTGTTCGATGAAATGACTAAGTGGCAACTCTTGCACAATTCGGGCCACTCTTTCATTGAGCTTCACTCATACGCCCTTAAGCATGCTTATTGTGCCCACATTCATTAGCATCACACTCCACATTGGCACACACCACTTCAGTCCACAGAGGGCAGTCTTGGCATGCCATGGCTGGGCTTCTACCACTTCACTTCACCTGTTTCGTCCCCCTTCCGTCCCACTCATATGACCTCCGTTCTACCTCGATTTTGAATATGATACCAACCAATCTGTGTAGAACCAGATGTCCGGAGATGGCTCGGACAATTTTCAATATTTCCTCAGATTTTTCGGTGGTGAAAAGTAGTGTTCGGACTACGTTTAAAATCAGAAATTTCTCTATTTTCCATGTCTTTCGGTGTGTTTTCTATGTTCCTACCTTCTTTATGATGCCTAATGAATTCACTTTTCTTTTTCTCAGGTACTATGGCACCTAAACGAAAAGACCCACCGACAAAAAGGGGGAAGGAGAAGGTCGGTTCCTCATCTAGCCGACGCCGCCCGGTGGAAACTAACATTGACAACGGTGGTATCTTAAGATTTCAGGATCCCGAAGCAGAACACATCTACACAAAGTGGTTAGTACAGAAGCATATTTGGGCGAGCAGGTGATTTTGACCGACTTCCCTACTCACGAAATGGCGAACCTCATTCGGTCTTGTGGTTGGCACGAGTCGCCGGCAAACCTCATTTGGCCTATCCGCTATTGGTCAAGGAATTTCTCGCCAACTTCAATCACGCTATTGAGGAACCGGAGGCAGAACATCGGTACACCACTTGGGTCCGGGGAAAGTGGATTAAATTCAGTCCCACTGTGATCGAAAATTTTTATGGACTGACTGCCGATGATACTGAGCCCGTCCCCGCTGATCTGGATATGACACAAGTGACTCGGTTTCTTTGCGACGAAAGCAGATGCGTGGCCTCTCGTGGGACCCAAGTTCCTACACAACCAGTTGACAGAGAGTCTCCGTATCCTCCATATTTTTGTGTGTCATAACATCGACCCTACTTCCCACCGCACGGACTTCAATGACACCCGAGCTCAACTCTTATATCATCTTGCAAGTGGGCGAAAAATTGACTTAGGGACTCACATCTTCCGATTTATTGTTGATCTTGCCTCATGATGTGCATCCGGCGGTCCCGATGTTCCCTTGCCTTATTAGTGCACTATGCCTGGCAGAAGGGGTGCCATTACTCCCTCATGAAGAGCCTGAGATTCCTGAACCGCCTATCACCAAACGGACCTTGGGACGTCCGGTGGCAGACAAGCGGCGAGACAATCCAGCCCGATCCCGCTTGTCGAGATCGATCGCCTCTTGCGTCGATTTTACCCGTTATCGAGGCGGGTCGGGTTTTGAGCTCAATTCAAGACACTCGGCGTGAGCCATGCGGCGCTTACGGTGGACCACATGAGGATTGAGATGGACTCCTTGATCTGCAGCAAACACGGCACTCGAGGGGAGCAACGGACTATAAACTACACGCATAACGATGTCCATCATCGCATGCTCCATTTTTGCGCGACGCTTGATGATATCTATACCATACTGTCGTCTCTCTCTCTGCGGGCGCCGAGTGCTCCTCCCCATGGATCCACCCTCTTGCACCAAATGACCCACCGATACCCTCTTCTCCACATTTACCTCCGTGGAGTACCGATCCTTTTCCTCCTTTACTTTTGTTCTAAATTGCTTACATTGGGGACAATGTAATATTTTCTTTGGGGGGGTGGGTAAAGTATCGGGATACTTATTGACCTGCTTTTGAATGCATATCACTCGGGTCTATATAACTGGATAAAAAAAAAAAAAAAAAAAAAAAAAAAAAAAAAAAAATTTAGTTGTTGTTAAACTTCTTACTGCCAATGATGATAATTGTTTGAAAATCAAGTATATTTTAATGGAATATTAGACAACGCTTGAACTTGTGCTTTTATCCGAATTATTATCCATGTTTGACCCGTTTAATGAAGCACAAAGCCACTATTGATTTATCATTTATTGGGACCATGATTTGAGTGTATGAGTTGATATTGTTGACTTAGCATCGCATGAAAAATTCCGTTCCTAAGTCCTTAAACTAGTAACCAAACTGTTTGAGAACAGTTTGGGGTGTTAAAGTACTACTTGTGTTTTGAGAATTTTGATGGTTTTGGTCTTCTGAATCTCATCCTTGGTTGAATGGGTTATAGTAAAGGAATCTAAATCGAGCACTACTTACTGCTGAATAAATAAAATAAAATATGACTCGAGCAATTAAGCCTGTTAGGGTATTTTAAAACACTGGTGCCCTAAAGTCATCGACTTGGGAGTCATCGCCCAAAGCTCGTTACATGAGTCCAAAAAAAAAAAAAAAAAAAAAAAAAAAAAAAAAAAAAAAAAAAAAAAAAAAAAAAATTTGCATCTTTGCTTCTCTTATAGCACTGGGGACTCGAGCAATTAAGCTCATTAGGGTATTTCAAAACTGTGCCCTATGGTCATCCGACTTGGGAGTCATCGACTGAAAGCTCGCTACAAAGGGTCACATAGAAAGCTAATATGAGAGAAGTATTGCACAAGATGTGAGATCAATTTTATGAGTAAAATAAATAAAAAGTGCTAAAGGTGCTCGGTAAGGATTGCTAGATTAAAACCCAAGAGATCAAGATGAGAATTGTAAATCATTCACCACCCTAGTTCGAGAATACAAGTTCTAGTTTTACCACTTTAATTGAAAAAAAAAAAAAAAAAAAAAAAAGCATTGTGTTGATCAATAGGAACCAAATTTCGCTAGAACACCTCGGGATTGGAGAGAAAAGCTTTAGAAGTGTGATAAATTACGAGAGGTGTAAGGAATAAATGACTACAAATGGGTTCGGAGTGTAAAAATATCAACAACACAATATTGGTCGTGGTCTAATACATGAGTAAGTTAAACTTCTGGCTAATCACACACTCACTAAAGGTCGAGCAATGGATAAGTGAAATTTTTGGTGTTGTTTAATCTTTTTCTAAACGTATTACTTGATTTTTCAAACATGAGGCATATAGTAAGACATTTGACATAAACTCAATCATTGTTATTTTGTTTAGCTTAGTTTAAGTCTATGGTTTATTTTTATTTTGTTTTGTTGTTCGAGGACGAACAAAGGTTTAGTTTGGGGTGTTTGATAAGTGCGTTTTGTGCACTTATTCGGTCCTTAAACTAAGCTTTTAATTCGTTATTTTAGTAATTTTCTACTTAATTCGGTGTATTATTCTCTACATTTCAGTTTTGGACCCGTTTGTGAGAAATTGGAGAAGAAGGGATGAAAAGAGGTATAAATTGAAAGTTGAAGGACCAAATTGCACATCATTGAAAGATGAAGGACCAAATTGCACACTATTGAAAGATGAAGGACCAAATTGCACATCATTGAAAGATGAAGGACCAAATTGCACACTATTGAAAGATTAAGGACCATATTGCACACTATTGAAAGATGAAGGACCACATTGGAGATTATCAAGAGATGAAGGACCAAATTACAAACTATGAAAAGTTAGAGGATCAAAACAGCATGTCTAGAAAATTTGAGTTGGGCGATCGCCCAACTCACATCTGGGCGAGCGCCCATCATGGTTCAACCAAAGCAGAGAGTACTACCAACCAACTGGGCGATCGCCCGGAAATACACTGGGCGATCGCCCAGTGTAAAATTTTGTCTGCGAAGATTTTTTTCCTTTTTTGAATTCTAATCTAGTTAGGTAACTCTTGGCCCCCGATTTTTAGGTCATTCTGGCATCTTTTTGGGGCAAGATTAGAGTAGTATATATATGGGTGATTAACTCATATTGGGTTGTTGAGTTTTTGGGCGAAAAACATAGACGAAGGCATTAAACGGAGATCAAGACTGCTTCTTTGAAGAATTGAACGGAGATCAACGACGAGCAATTATTCTTCCAAGTTTTCTTCTTATCCGGTGATGAATTCCATGTGTTCTTCCCTTCTTATTTTCTTATTATTAGTATGCTAGGCTAGTTTAATTAGCGCTAGAATTACGATGAAACTTGTCGTTTAATTTCTTTTATCTTGAGACTTGGCTTTTGACAATTTACTTCAATATGGTTTTGAATAATTAATTTTGATTTGTTTGCATCTACAATTATATACGTAGTAATTGTATGATTGTTGTGGCGTGTTTACTATCGAAGGTCGAAAGCATGCTAGACGCTATTTTAATTATCTTAAAGTCCGATAGGGATAGAAATATACCGCTATGCTTTTAGGTGATCTCTAAGTATCCATGGAAATTTAATGCTTTCATTTGTATTCGCGTTCATCATAGAAATATAGTCGAGTCATGCATATGAATAGGTTTAATAGTATTCGAGAGAAACTGTTGAACAATCTAGGATATTGATCTTCATAACTGAATTAATTTGTCAAGACCAAGAATCAAGATAAACGAAATAACAACTACAAGTGGATTCGAATTCTAGTGCTTTTCCCTTTTAAAAAGTTAACTTCATTTTTAGTTAATCTCAACCTTTCATTTATTTTGAGAAATAGTCGTTTAATTGTTTTATTTTACTCTTTCAATTAGTTATAAAACACAAAATCCTTCAAACTTCTTTAGATTCGGTTAAGGTTAGCGTGATTAAATTGAATTATCTAAATCCTCGTGGGATCGATACTTGGACTCAAAATCCATTTTACTACTTGAGCGATCCGTGCACTTGCGGAAATTTTTAAGACATAAAATCGCTATCATTCGATACCTCTAATTGGTAGTAAGATACTAGGCATCTCTTTAGAAAACACATCATCAAATTCCTGCAATAAAGAAATAGCTAAACTGGGAAGGGATTGGTTAGTTTCACTAATTACAAGGTTGGATTCCTTGTATACTAGCAAAATCAATTGTTGATTTTCTATGAGAGCCATCTTAATCTCACTTTCTTTTGCAAAGAAACTCACTTTTATTTTCTTTCTTTCTTTTTATAGCCTCTCTATCTTTTTTCTTTCGTGATTCCACTTTATTTTCAGCATCACTCTCATTTTTTTCTTCCATCATCTTCTGTTCTTGTGCCTCTAACTCACTTTTTTTCTTTTGATCTGCCTTGCCTTTTAATTTCATTTGGTCATCATAGACTTGTTTTGGTGTTAAAGGAACAAGAGTAATCGGTTTTCCATCTTTGACAAAGCTGTACCTATTCTTCAACCCATCATGTATCACTTTTATATCGTAATGGCCTCCCCAACAAAAGATGGCCAGCATGCATAGGAACCATATCACACATCACATCATCACTATACTTTCTAATAGTAAAGCTTACTAAGACTTGCTTGTTAACCTTGATCTCCCCATATTCATTCAACCACTACAACTTATAAGGTCTAGGGTGTTTTAACATAAACAAGTTCAATTTCTCAATAAGGGTGGTACTAGCTACATTGGTGCAACTCTCTCAATCTATTATCATACTACACACTTTGTTATTAACATAGCATCTAGTATAAAATATGTTATCTCTTTACTGTTCCATATTATCTACCTTAATCTGTGCATTAAGAACACGCCTTGCAACTAAAGCTTCACATTTTACAGGGTATTCTACACCAATACTCAGGCATCTCATCACTATTACTCTCATGCTCAGTCTCCACCTCTTCATTATCATGCAAAATTATTGCCCTTTTATTTGGGCATTGTGATTTGGGTTTGTTGTTAGTAGGTACGACATTGTTTCCCTTAGGTGGTTCGGTCTTTTCCTTTGAAACAGTCATATCACTCCTATCATTACTATCCCACTTCGGTTTCCAATGAGGGTCAGAATCCAAAGAAAACCTACTTGTCATTTTTCTTTTCAATTACCTCTCTACCTTTATAGCCATGTGCACCATGTCCTCCAATTCCACATAATACTGTAATTCAACTATATTGGCTATATCCCTATTTAACCCATTCAAGAATCTGGCTAAAGTAGCCTCCATATCCTCCTCAACATTAGTCCTAATCATAGTCATCTCCATCTTCTTATGGTAATCCTCTAAACTATTTGAACCTTGAGTAAGGCTCTACAATTTTTGATAGAGGTCCATATACTAATGACTATGTACAAATCTCCTTCTCATGAGAGCTTTTAAACCATCCTATGTTTCTATAGGTCGCTCATGATTTCTCTTCCTATTTTTCACCAATTGATCCCACCACATGATAGCATATTCAGTATACTCAATTACAGCTAATTTGACCTTCTTCTCCTCCAAATAGTTATGACAATCAAAGATTAATTCCATCTACATTTTCTAAGCGAAATAGGCGTCAGGGTTATTTTTACCTTGGAAGGAAGGTATTTTCATTTTAATATTTTCAAGGTTTCTATCTACCCCACCTTGGCCTCTCTAATCTACTCTTCTAGGTGGCCTTTCCCACCTATCTCCTTGACGCCTTATTCTACCCATTTTAGCCCAATAGTTATAGGCTTCATCATCCCCACTTCTCACTACAGTCTCATTCTCAAAATTGGCCATAGGATTATGATTATGCCTATCATGTCTCCTATCATGAAGAATCTCAGGTTGTTGTTCTCCTAGTAAAGTTGTAAATATTGTATCATGCCTATCCATCTTAACCCTCAATGCATTATTGTTCCCTCTCATTTTGTCAAACACCATGTTCTTTCGATCAAATTGTTGTTGCATGGCTTTTAACAAAAAGAACTAGTTGTTCTCTTATCTAGGTGTGATTTTGTCATTATTAGACATTTTCTTTCAATTGAATAAAAAAAAAAATGAGGAAAGAAAAAAAAAATATTTGCCTCACGTGTTTGCACTCGTGTTTCACTCTATATGACTTTTTCTCGATAATAATCTCACCACTCTTGCCTTTAACCTCTCTTTGTGTTACTTACCAAGTTCTCTAAGGATCTAACTAAACTCAATCAAGAATTCGATCTTCACAATGTTCAAGAATAAGAAATAAGAAGGACAACGAGAATGACTAAAGAAGAAAAACAAAACAAGAATAAGATATAAGTACCGGATGACAATTATGACACAAGAATCTTAGAAGAATGTGTCACTTGATTTTTGTTGCCAAATATAACACAAGAAACTCAAAAGAATGTGTTTCTTGGTTTTTCTTGAAATTTCATTTTTTTTTGTAATCCAAGAGAAGGGACTAAAAAAAATTAACACAGGACAATAACAAGAAGAAAAAAAATTAATTTTGGTGCGTTAATGAAATTTGCCTAAACAATTCTTGAATGTTCTTTAAGAAAAGAATTATATACATATTTTTTGATATGATTCAAAATGAATTTGATGGAAGCAAAAAAGGAAAAAGAAAAAAAAACTTGATTTTAGAGCCAAATCTCTAATATCAACTGATGCGAACCTGCGAAAAATTGAATCTCGGAACTCACAAAAGGATAGATCTGAACCCCAAGAAAGCTAAAATCTGGTCGCAAGAACTTGATCCGATGATTACTCGAATCAAAGAACCAAAGTTATGAATGTCACAAAGATTTATTAAGTCCTTGATAAATTTTATATTAGTACAATTAAGACCAAAGAAGAAATAAGTAGATCTCATTTAATCTAAAATCTCTCAAATAAATCAAAGTTGTAATTGTTTACAATGAAAAGTGTTTATATAGCTATCATCTAACAAACCTAATCTAATTAAAAAATAAGTAAGAACTGAATAAAATAAGAGTTCTAATTGCAAAAGAAAATGAAAACTACCAAATTCGGATTTTCCCCGGAATAAGCCTGGACGATCGCTCAATGTATTCTCGAGCGATCTTCCAGTTGATCTATTTTGGTTTCTGTTTTGTAAACAGTGGGTGGGGCGATCGCTCACCTATTAAATTCGCCCACTTATTCGTTTTGGCCTCCAAACTTTGATTCTTGCTTATTTTGGTCCTCCATTCTCTTATTAGTATCTGATATGCCTTCAAGATGGTCCTTAGCTTGAATCAAATGTACCAAAGTCAGCACTTCATTTGTCATACTCATATTGAAGGTTGGTGTCATACTTTGGATATCGGTTTTGGCCCACGTAGCTTGAACAAGACCTTGTATGTCTTCCTTGATCTTCTTGGCTCTTGATCTCGTTAGTGTTCTCACCAGAATATGTATTGAGTTCTTCCTAGCTGATCCTTGGCTCACATCACTTAATATCTGAATGCCTAGAACATAGTTATCTTCTCCCAAATCATTCATATGAAATTGTTGGGCTAACCATGCTTTCATAGATTATAACACTTCTACAATCATTTCCAATGAGTAAAATATGATCCACATAAAGCACTTGAAAATTTTTATTTTTGCCCTGTATCTTCTTATAGACACATGGTTCATCGAAGTTCTAATCCAAACTATATGTCTTAATCACCTAGTCGAATCTTTTGTTCTAAGATCTCGATGTTTGCTTCAATCTATAAATGGACAGCTCTAGCTTGCAGACTTTAGTTTCACGACCATGTTCTATGAACCCATCTAGTTGTACCATGTAGATACACTCTTCAAGATTACCATCAAAAAAACTGTATTAACATCCATTTGCCAAAACTCATAGTCAAATAAGCTACAATGGATAAGATAATCCAAATAGGTTTAAGCATAGCCCCTAATGAGAAGGTTTCCTCGTAATTGATACCTCATGTGTGGGTAAAAATTTTTGCCACTAGTCTTGCTTTGAAGGTCCTTATGTTTCCATATACTCCTCTAGATCCACTTGCACCCGATGGGTTTTTTCCCTTTTGGCACATTTGCAAGTTTTCAGACTTAACTAGAATGCATAGATTCCATCTCAGCGTTCATATCTAGTTGCCACAAATCTGCATCCACATCATCCATAGCCTCCTTATATGAAGTCAGATCATCTACTTGTTCTGCGGAGATCACTTATTTGGATTCTCCGACTAACAAGTACATATAAGGTTTTTTTATGACGCTCTAACTTTGCCTAAGGAGTGGTGGATCTTGAATTGTGGCATCATTTGGAATCGTAACGTTTTTATCAATGTTGGCATCACCATTAGGTGACACCAATACCTCTTCATTACCTTAAACGTTTTCTTGATCTATGAGATTAGATGACATCTTATTTATCCCACTCTGATTACGTTATCTAGGTGTTTGCGATACCATGAGTTGTTTGTCACGTTTCAGAAATTGATGGCCTGGAATTGCTCCCACTTATTTCTTCCAAAACATCCCTACTCTTAGATTGACGTTCATTAATATACTTATAATCTAGGAAGGTCGTATTTGTGCTGACAAAAACCTTAATATCTAGAAAACTATAAAAATAGTATCCCCTAGTAACTTTACGGTATCCTACAAGCATGTATATTTCTGACCTAGACTCCAATTTTTATATTTTTCCTTTCAGTACATGAGTCGGACATCTCCAAATTTGAATGTGACGCAAGTTTGTCTTTCACTTATTATATAATTCTAAGAGAGTCTTGGAACAGACTTAGAAGTAACTATCTTAAGAATGTATGCAGCTGTCTCCAATTCATAACCCTAAAATGAGATAGGTAGACTTGGGAAACTCATCATTGACCTAACCATATCTAACAACTTCATGTTTCTTCTTTCTGCAACGCCATTCTATTGAGATATACCAGGCACACTCAGTTGAGAAACTCTACTAGTTTCTGTCAAGTAATTCCTGAATTCTCCTTAGAGATATCAACCACCTCGATCTGATTGAAATATCTTTATATTGTTACCCAAATATTTCTCAACCTCAGCCCTATATGCTTTGAATTTTTCAAAAGCCTCTAACTTTCTAGCCATTAGGTAAGCCATTAGATAAATGTATCTAAACCTATAATAATCATCAGTAAAGGTAATGACATACTCATAGGACCTTCTTGCATATGTACTCATGGGTCCACATACAACAAAATTAACTAGTTTTAATACTTCTTTGGCTCTATGTCCTTTTGCTAAAAATGACATCTTGGTCATTTTTCTTTCCAAACAAGAATCACGGACTGGCAATAGTTCAACCTCAATTTATTTGAGGGACCATCTATTGCCAATCTTTCTATCATGTTAAGGTTTATGTGTATAAGTCTAAGATGCCATAGATATGTATCACCAGTTTCGTATGTTTTTTGTTCATTATGGTTTGCAAAAGTATTATAAATTTCATCTGTAGAATAATTTAATATAAAAAGACCATTCATCAAATATCTGGTACAAAATAGGATCTTTATTTATCAAATTGTAAAGCGCATTAGGTGCAAAATCAAAATAATAACCACGTCCTATTAAACAAGAAATGGAAATCAAATTTTGCTTCATCTGCAAGAAATAATAATTGTCTTTAAATTAAACGCCTACCACTACTGAAATAAAAATAAACTACTCCTATAGCTATTGTCGAAACTATTGCTCATGTGCCAACTGTGATAGTAAACTGACCCTCACTGAGTTTTTTTTATCTCGTGAAACACCTATTTAGATATGCGTACATGATTAGTTGCTCCAGAATCTACAACCAAAGAATATGTAAAATCAACCATCAAATAAGACTTAGTAATGAAAAACTCACCAGCACCCTACTTCTTTTTAGCTAGTGTCTCAGGGCAATCGTTTTTCTAGTGATGTTTTTGATCGCAATTGAGACACTTATCTTTTGGCTTTCCATCTTCTTTGGTCTTTTTGTTTCTTCACTGCTTCTTGCTAGCTCTCTTTCTTTTCTTTCCACCTATGCCTTTTGACTTGGAACCAAATGAGTTACCAATCGCTGTATGGGCATTGCTACTCTTAGCCTTAAGACCACTTTCCATATTTTGGAACTTATTCATTAGCTCAGTCAATGTCATATATATCTTGTGCAATGAAAAAATATCAAGTAGAAAGCAAGTATCTGAATTAATAGTTGCAGCATGATTCTCTACGACATTGAAGTTTCTATTCATAGTCAACATATGATCCTTATAGAAATTCTGGGTTTGAAGCAGATATTCTATATGATACGAATGGCTTTGTACCGAACTCTCATACTTTGATGTCCAAACATGTCATTGAGATTTTTCATTATGTCATAAGAGATTTTCTGTTGTAACACATTTTACATAGATGTCAAAATATAACAGCGAAGTCATCTTGCATGCAACTACCCATTTATCATATGCAGTCATCTTGGTCTTGCCTCTAGTCTCAATAGGTTCCTCAACCCAATCTTCCTCAAGAACAAAATCTAGTTTCTCAGCGGTGGGGACAATCTTGAAGTTGCATTTTCAATCTATATAATTTTTTCCAGTAAGTTAGTTTTATTTCAAGATAACAGAAAATGGATTGAGAGACATTTTACTGAAAATAACAAAAATATTACATATTAAAATTGAACAGCAAATTTAGTAAATGATGCATGAATGCACATGCATATCCATAAAACTATAATAATTCAATGACTACCGGATCATTTGATCCAATAGATCCCTATAGGAAAGATCAATGTGTCCACTGATTAAGTTAGGACCCTCATACTAGACAAATCATATCTGACAAAAAAAATGTCTAGATAAGCCTTATATCATTTTATTTGGTCTCCAAAATCATAAATGAGAGCATCTATAGGAAGTTCGTAGACGATCTCGATTTAAGTGTATAACTTTTGTCTAGATCTCCAGTTACTAAAAAATAATTCTGTCATTTATAGGATGATGTCAAATTATATTCTATCTAGACGATCTTACAAAATAGGTATCCAATCAAATAATTACAATTATGTAACCCTCATATAGGGAGCCCGTTACGTTACTAACACGAGACTAACACATTTTGCTCCTTATAAATTGACTAAAGGATACCACATATTTTAATTTAAATAAATACCATCTCTCACGCAATATTTTAATCAAATTAACGTACATTTTAATTATTATGGAGATTTCTTTCTAAAACTTTATTTTAAATTGAATTAATTGAGGAAAAATCGAAGGTCAATTAAATGCATTATATTCTTAGTTTTCACGGGTGACAAATTATGCTTGCCATAATTAATGAACAATAATATTTGGATCACAAATTTAAAGCATTTATTAGTAATAAATTAACAATTATTTGTAATCCAAAAATCGACTTAAATAAAAAATTAATATAAAAATCTAATTCAAAGGATCCCAATGGGCGGAGTGCAGGCGGGTGCCCTATATTTGAATTAAATCTTTGGACCCACCCAACATGTCAAAATAATTAAAAATATATATACAATTTTTTAAATATTTATACCAAGGATCCAAATAGCTTTCTACTATATTTTATGATTTTCAAAAAAAAAAAAAAAAATTTTTTGGGAGGGTCAACTTTGCAACCAAACAAGTAGCTATCCATTGACTAACTTTGCAACCAAACAACCCATTGAGCCAAAATCCATCCATGCAACCAAACAAACCACTATCTATGGAACCAAACAAACACTATTTGTGCAACCAATCAGCCACTATCTATGGAACCAAACAGAGGTCTTTTTCTTCACTGAGACTTCTATCCAAAGAAAACAACCACCAACCCACCAGAATTTGCCACCACATCGAGAAGCAAAAGCCCCCGACCACCGATCATCAATCAAGCAAATATGTCTGACCAGATCCAATTTTTTATTTTTGTTTTTGTTTATGTTGCTGTCTCGTCACTTTTTTCGAGTCAGATCGTCAATTCTTCAAACATAGTACAAAATTTTTGATAGAGTGGAAATATATTAATTACTCAAAACAATTCTAGTCCCAATTTAAGGCTTACAATTTTGCATAGAAAAATTGGCACAAATGACCACTTTTATCCTCAGTGTAGAAATAGTCCTTAATATTTGTTATTCAACACAGAAGTCCCTAACCTATTTGGTTTGGTGCACAATTAGTGATTATTTGACAAAAAAAACTAATATGCCATCAATTTTAATAAGAAAAATTGTAGTTGAATTCCTGACATTTACAAAATGTACAAATCAATCATTGACCTTTATTTTTTATAAAAATATATTAAAAGAAACTAGTAAGTTCTTTTTTCTGAATTAAGAATTTATTAACTAAATTGATAATATACGTAAATTGTGTTGTACATTTTTATGAACTATTATAAAATAACTAAATTTTAAGCTCATAATTATTAATAAATGTGTTAAATAAAATTTATAATTTTACTATTAAGTAATTATATTTACTTAAAATTTAAAATTTTATTTTATGGTAATAACTAAAAACTAAAAATAACTTTGTTACAAACTTAGTCTTCAAATACTTATTTTTAATTGAATTATTCGTTTATTAACTACAATTATTATTGCTCCCACTATATAATTCATATTTTAATTTACCATTTTATTATCATTTGCAAATCAAGAACATATAATTTGTAAATTAATATTTACTAATATTTTTATGCTAAATAAAAACATAATAAGATTGATTAAATGTCATAAAATTATATACATAATTTTGTTATTTATTTATCTTAATTTTTATTCAAGTTTAAAGTACATTAGTTTAATATTGTTTCTCTTATAGAAAATTTAATTAAAATGACTTTAATGATATATTTAGTACGCCAAATTAAATATTGTTAAATAAATGTACCTGATCCATTTGTACATTTTGAAAATATTTTTTCATAATTAAAATTAGAGGCTTGTTGATCTTTTTCTTCAAATAAATACCAATTACACACCAAAATACATAGGTTAGGATGTACGTGACAAAAAATAAATGTTAGAGACCATTTCTTCACTGACAAAAAAGGTTAGGTACCATTTGCACTAAATTTCCTTTTGTACCTAATTGTAACGAAAATAAATCAAGACAATGAAGTCGCAATCCAACTATCTTGTTATAGATTCGAAATAATAAATTAAATTCAACAATCGGTGCTATAAAGAAATTTGATCACAATTTAAAATAATTCAATCATAATATAAATAAATAATTCTAGACATCACTCAACTTGAATATACAATCAATAGATTCGGATAATATAACAAGCACGTAAATAATCTAGACCGCTCTAATATTACTTGTTGGAAAGTAACAAAAGAATTATTCTGAATTTTTTTAAATTCAACAAATCAAGATCTTTGCTATATGTTCACGTGTTTATTATAATTGAATAATAAGAGTTTAGCATTATTTTTGAATCAATAATTGATTACATGATCTCAATTTGATGCACGAACTTTCTGTTTTTAATTCACAAATTTGACACTTTTAACGTTCAATTTTTCTATAGTATTCTCCAAAGTAGATTACACCAGCATTTGTGCACCTTTCAATTAAATCAAAAGTGTGCACCTTTCAATTAAATCAAAAATTAATTTCTGGATTGGACACATAAAGAGAAACAAATAAGAGAAAAAATTTAAGCCAAACAATACTTATGGTTTTTATCTCTCTCTTTCTTTTGCATTGTACGCCACTTGCAATTGAATATACAGAACAAGAGTTCTAAATTGAATACAAGTCAAATTAGACTTAAATTGGTTAAATTGTACATGTAGTCACTTAACTTAAATTACAATTACAATTAATTCTAAAACTTTAATGGTAATTGCGATTAAGTCAAAACCTTTATAAAGCTACTGAATCGAACTGAACGAAGCGGTTCCTTTTAGTTCGTCTTAAATTTAAATTAGGTCATGGGTATTAGAACATAGAACCGACTGTCTATTGTTTAGGTATCGATTCTATATTCAAACTCGAAAAATTAAACCGAACAGACATAATTTTTAAATTTTTTCTAAAATTTAACTCATAAAAATAAAATATTTTTATGAACTGTGTTCAAAGTTTGATTATTTTTTATTGAGATAGAACTATGTTTTTGAAACATGATATATTATTGTTTTATGAATAGATTAAGATTTAAAAATTATAATTTTTTAGATTATTGGATTATTTCAAATGAAGAGAATAAAAACAATGGTTAGAAATATGATAATTTTAAAAAATTAATTATGAAATCGCACCGAACCAAACCGAATGGTTCTGTTCCAATTTAGTTCACTTCCATAATTCAAGTTGGAACTGATGGTTCCATTTACAATAAACCAGTGATTATTGGTTCGGTTAGTTCTCTTTGAAACCAAAAGACCGTGTCCACCCCTATGCTTAATATTAAAAGTATGCAACAACAACAAACAAATAAATAAAATAATTATTTATTATAAAAAAATTATTTTATTATTGTATAAATTATACTATATGTGCATATAACCCAACGGTTTTAAGCTAACAAGTTAGCTCTAACCAACAATTCTACAAGATATTATTGCGCATATCTTCTTTCTCGCCACACACGGAAGGTTAATCGATCAAAAATGCACAATAGAAATACAGTCCACTATCACCTTCAAAGTCAATAAATAATTTTAAATTTTTGAATAAAATCAATGTTTAAATTTACACTTGAGATTAATAAACTTTGTAATAGTAAGAAAGAAGAGTTTTGGCATGGACGGATTTGGAGGTGGGCTGACCTGGCCCAAATGGTACTTTAGTACCATATTTTTGTTTTAAAAAAAAACAAAAATTAGCTCAATCCAAAATTGAAATAGTCCACTACATCTTGTGTCAAATCCTAAACTAAATTTTTAAAGGTAAATTCAAGGCCGATCATTGTTTTGACATTTATAAAGTCATATTGTCAAAACTTAATTCAATTAAAGTCACATTTTAGAGCTAAAAAACCAACATACCATTACTCTATCGTGATACTGTTTTGTTGTGATACTGTTTTATTGTGATATTATGATACTGTTTTATTGTGATACTGTTTTGTATAATATTGTTTTATCTATGATACTGTTTTATTTAGATAATATAAATTGTTATATTTATACCATACTTTTATCTTTGATACTATTTTATTTTGACAATGTTTAAACTTACGATCTTGTACTAATAATGGAGCATTTTAAAAACAGCAGATCATTACTTCAACCATTAAAATATCTTGTACTTAGTTTTATATATAATATTGTTTTGTCTATTATATTGTTTTATATAGATAATTTGATATGGTATACTTACACTATATTTTTATCTTTGATATTGTTTTATGACTTTTTTTGCACAAATGGTCCCTATTGTTTGCCCTTACCGCAGGTTGAGGACCTATTATTTCATTTTGGCAGTTTAGCCTCTATTTCAAACGTTTTTAGCGACAATGATCCTTTCCGTTAGTTTTAGTTAAATTCTTCAGATAAATGAGCGCGTGTAGTGCAAATTTAACTTTTAAAAAGCATTTGGTCATAAAAAATAAAAGAAATTTGCAGCAAGGGTCCAAAATCTTTCAAAAAGCGTTTAAAAGTCCCTAAACCTTCTAATCCTAACACAAATTACCCAAACTTTTTGACAATTTTGCCCATAACTTAAATAAATTAAAAATTAACTCTTAAACCTTTTCAAAAGAACAAATAAACCATAAATATTTTTATTCTTTATAGATTTGTACTTAAAATAATAAAAAAATATATCATCAAATCCCAAAACTTTTAATTTTGTTCACCAAAATGACATTTAGAGTCTCCATAGATTTTGTCTAGTTGTCTGTTAATTAACAAAAAAAAGTATACCCATGATCAAAATTTAACGAACCAGTAGAGACTCTAAATGTCAATTTAGTGAACAAAATTAAAACTTTTGGAACTTGATGACACATTTTTTATTATTTTAAGTGCAAATCTATAAAAAAAAAAAAAGATTTATAATTTATTTGTATTTTTGAAAAGGTTTAGGAGTTAATTTTTAATTTATTTAAGTAATGGGCAAAATTGTCAAAAAATGTTTGGGTCATATGTGTTAGAATTAGAAAGTTTAGAGACTTTTTAACGCTTTTTGAAAGATTTTGGACCCTTGCTGCAAATTTCTTTTATTTTTTGTCCAAATGCTTTTTAAAGGTTAAATTTGCATTATATGCGCTCATTTAACGGAAGAATTTAATGGAAACTAATAGAAAGGACCATTATCGCCAAAAACATTTGAAATATGGGCTAAACTATCAAAAATGAAATGATAGGTCCTCAACCCGCAGTAAGGGCAAACGATAGGGACCATTTGTGTAAAAAAGCCATTGTTTTATTATGATAATGTTTCAATAAATGATACTATTTTAATAAATGATAATGTTATTGAATGCAAATAGTATCAATGATCATATACTACTAATAGAACATTTTAAAAACAATATAATTACTTCAACTAGTAAAACGTCTATGATATTATTTTAATCTATGATAATGTTATTGAATGCAAACAGTATCAATGGTCTTGTAATAAATGGAGCATTTTAAGAACAATATAATGATTAATTACACTAATGGTCCCCATTCTTTCAAGTTTGTAACGATTTCATCTCCATTTTTTAGTAGTAGATATCATCATAATTCTTCTATTTATTCTCACAGATGATCTCCAAATCACTATTTTTCACTATTCTGACAATTCTATGACAATTTTATCCCTTGACTTAAATAAATTAAAATTATAGAAAAAAATACAATGAAAATATTGCAATTTGGCCCTTAACCTTTTTAAAAGTACAAATAAATCTTAAACAATTTTATTTTATTCAAATAAGTGTTCTTCCATTAACTGATACAAATACAAGTCATAGAGGCAGCAACAGAAACGAAAATTTCCATTAATTGATAGAAAAGTTACAAAGAATTAAAAAATTACATTTCCTATAAAAAAAAATTACAATTTCAGGTCCTTCTTCAGTGAGGCTGGCAGCTTCTTCTCCAACTCTCTGATAAGGTTGAAGAACAACTCCCGGGAATGCATCTCACGAGGGCTCTTCTCTTCGTCTCCTCCAGAAAAGCGTCCCCTACAGCCTTATTCCCTTTGCTGCTAGTAGGGGCCTCGTCCAACGCCACCACCCATGTGGCTGTCACGACCAATTTCTTCTGGTTCGGGGTTTGGAGGGTGTACTTTGACATCTTCAATCACTTCGACAGATTTCTCATTTCCAGTCACTTCTTCACTTACCTTTCCACCCCTAAAAAGCCTCTTCAATAGAGGACTGGAATTCTCTTAGGCCAGGTCTTTTTGTTTCTAAGGCACTGAAGCGTCAATCCTTGGCTTTTTTGCTAGAGGGACTTCATCTCCTGAAGAGTATCATAAGCAACTCGCCTTGGCACGGGATGTTGGGTCTCTTATTCACACGTTTGAATTGGGGAAGAACAATTAAGGTTGGTGTATGTATATGTGGGTAGGGTAGGGTAGGGTAGGGTGGGGTAGGGTAGGGTAGGGGTGGGGTGGGGTGGAAAAAGATAATTCATTTTGAGTTGGGGAAGAACACTTATTTGAATAAAATAAAATTGTTTAAGATTTATATGTACTTTTGAAAAGGTTAATGGCCAAATTGTAATACTTTCATTGTATTTTTTTCCTATCATTTTAATTTATTTAAGTCAAGGGGTAAAATTGTCAAAATAGTGATTTGGGGACCATATGTGAGAATAAATAAAAGAATGAGGATGATATCTGCTAAAAAAAGAATAGGGATGAAATTGTTACAAACTTGAAAGAATGGAGACCATTAATGTAATTAACCCACAATATAATTACTTCAACCAGTAAAATAGATATATGATATTGTTTTATTTAGATAAAATGATATGGTATACTTATACTATATTTTTATTTTTTATACTGTTTTATTATGATAATATTTTAACTTATGATATTGTTATTTTATTGGGTTGTAGTTTGTGTATGTGTATGTGATGTGATACTGTTTTATGAAGATATTTTCGCGTATGATACTAAAATGTTAAGATATATTTAGCTGTGATACTATTTTAGTATGTATGATACTGTTTTGATAAAAAAAAATTAAAGATTGTTATTTTAAATTTAAGAGACGATTTTAGCAAAACTACTGGATCTTGACCAGCTCGTCGAGACCATTCTGAAAACATATTATAATAAAAATTTTGAGCACGTATGTGAATTTTATATCATTTCTGTTATGATAATATTTTGTTGTACTGTTTTGTATAATACAGTATCAAACAACACACATGACTAACAACATAAAGAAATAATCTAATGGACAACTTAATACAATATCAAACTATACTCTGGTAATAGTATTAAATCAATATATTTCACTTCTCTCTATTTTTCCCAATTCAATCAAATGGTGGGGCATTATCACATATCTTTGTTCCATATCTTCATTCTTTTTCACATACAATTCGATTCTTTTCAAAATTCAATTACTAACCAAACCACTTGTGTATGTGAAGCAAGTGAATGTGTACAACCCAAGGTCTCATCTTTGCCTCAATATCCACCACCACCGCCGGCAATACTAGAATTAAACCTTGAATGAATATAATTTTGAACTTTTATTTCCTTGCTTGCAATTAGAAATTGGAATTCTACCAAAACAAAGTATTTCCAACTAATTGATTCACGTAAGAAACACCAGAAAACCAGAAAGCAAGAAACACCAAAAAACAAAAAACCAAAACCAAGTTTCTTATGGTAAACTCGACCCCAAAACCACTAGACCTGGACTTCATCATGGGCGGACCACTTTCGGTCACCCTCCTCGCACCCATACTCAGCCTCACTCCATCAAATTCAGCCCACAACGCCAAAAAACAACACCTAAATCGCGGCAGGCCTAGGTTTAGCCCCTAGCGCCACTGTGACCTCCTCCATCGAACGCGCGACTCCCGGACGGTCACGGGTCGACTCGCCCATGCCTAAGTGACCGATGGAGATTTGTAGATGTAGAAGAAGACGCCAAAGTTTGTGGAGGGTAATTTTGAGATTAATATAAAATATTGTTGAAATTATGACTTAATCATAATTTGAAAAATATCTTGACCTAATTTGAAACAAGTCATGTACAAGTAACTTATAGGCAATTTCTCCAATTTTTAAATAGGCCAATTTTAAACCATTACCCAATTCTTAAAATAGCCCAATGCTCCACTGCCCCCAATTCCCAATCAAAACTGTTGCCTGCCAAATCCAATCCGCCCCTACTGAATCGTTGAGCGAATTGGACCAGAAAATATGCCTTCTCTTTCCGCAAGACCAGCCATCGCCGACCACCATCGTCGGACGCCATCTATGTTTTTTTTTTCCTTCTATTTTTACTCTTTTTACATTATGTAGCTATGTGACCGTAATAACACCGTGTAAATAAAACAAATGGGCTCACATCAACTATACTGCATTTCGATTTTTTTTTCTTGTCATCTGAAAACTGCAATTCTTGTTTTAGGAATTAAAATGATAATTATTCTGTCCAGTGTCCAGTTTCATTTGAAGTTGGAATCCTAGTATAGAAAAATCCTTTTAATTCCATTATTTGTTAAATATTAACAAGGGTTAACTGTTAAGATTTCTCACTTCCATAAATTGATAATTGGCTAAATAATAATATTTTTTTTTGTTATTTCAGTTTCAATTAGAATTGGGAATACACTACCTATAAGATTTTGCTCACACAATATTCTTACTAAATTCTGGAATTATGAATCTCACTAAATAAAAATATTATGTGGGCGCATTAAATGTTACTTGTTTATGTATTGGTTTTGATGGAAAATTGGCAATGTTACTTGTTTCTGTTTTTTGTTTTGGTTTTGGTTTTGATGGCATGTATTGTTTTCGTTACTTGTAAATAGTGTTATTCATTATTATTTGTTTATTGTTAGTTGAGTACGTGAGTTGGGGTGAATTACTCGTTGTTGGATTATTGAAATGTTTCTATTTGTGCTTCTAGAGCTAAAAATAGAATATCATTAACTTTGCGTCAAGAAGGGAAAAACAATGTTCTCTTTCTTTAAGAAGAAATATGAATCTACTACAATTACAAATTCTTTTGAAGTCGACAAATATACTTCAATCCCTACTATTCAACTTCCTCCAAATTCATCTCTTGAAATTGAATATCATTCATCTTCACAATCTGGCTTGCAACCATCTACTTGGATCGAAAGGGATCCCGAGAAAAGAAGAATATTAGTGAGCATCCCATTAATTTAAAAGATGAGATTAGACGAGTATATCTATAAGTCGAGCTTTATCAACCAATATTTTTCAGTTATCAAAAGTCAATATTTAAAAATCAAAATCAGCGGTTTCAGAAAAAATGGTTAAGTCAGTTTCGATGGTTGGAGTATTCGTGTTTAGTAGATAAGGCACATTGTTTCTATTGTTTTCTATTTATGAATGATGGTAATCCATCTAATAGTTCGGCATTGGTGACAGATGGATTTAACAATTGGAAGAAGATAAACCAAGAAAACAAATGTGCATTTCTCACTCACATGTGTTCGACACCTTTATCATTCCATCAATGCTTGAGAGACAAATTGAAGATTTAATGAAATCGTTTGGACATATTGATAAAGTGATGCACGCTATAACAAGAAAGGAAGTTCTTAAAAATCATTTGCTTCTAAAGATTACGATTCTAAGTGTTCAGTGGCTAGCACTTCAAAGTTTTACTTTCAGAAGTCATGATGAATCTTCATCTTGGCTAGCACTTCAAAGATTACGATTCTAAGTGTTCAGTGGCTAGCACTTTAAAGTTGTACCTTTAGAGGTCATGATGAACCTTCATCTTCATTGAACCGTGAGAATTTTATTGAAATGGTAAAGGCTTTTGCAAAAATTAATACAGAAATTTGAGAAGTTGTACTGGATAAAGCTCCTCAAAATGCCAAATACACTAGTCACAATGTTCATAAAGAAATTTTGCACATCATGGCCAATAGAGTACGACAGATGATTTGTGAAGAGCTTGGAGAAAGTTTCTTTTGTATTCTTGTCGATGAAGTGCAAGACGAATCTAAAAGAGAGAAAATGATCATTATCTTGCAGTTTGTGAACACTGATGGTATTATAATAGAACGCTTCTTTGCAATCAAAAGCATCAGTGACACTACATCATTGAATCACAAAAATGAGATATGCAATATTCTTGTTCGTCACGACCTTTAGGTTTAAAAAATTAGAGGGTAAGACTATAATGGTGCTAGTTCAATGTGTGGTACATGGAATAGACTTCAAGCGTTAGTTCTTAAAGAATGTCCATATGCGTACTACATTCACTGTTTTGCCCACCGACTATAACTGACATTAGTTTCTGCAGCCAACGATATGATTTGTATTTGGAAATTCTTTTTTCATTTAGATATTGTTGTTACTATTCTTAATTCTTCTCCTAAGTACATTAATGTGTTGCAAACTTGTAGTGACCGGAAGAAATAAATTTAAATTTTGGCATGCTACAAACCTCCTAATACGTTTTAAATATTTTTGTCGCATTAATTTTTTTGCACGTGCTTGCCTTTTATTTTTATGACGAACACTAAATTTCATTAATCGCTTGGATTAATTTAATTTTCTTAACCAAATAATTTTTCCCGAATCAAGTTTGGATTAATTGTGATCTAATTATTTAAATTAAAAACCAACGAAAATTTAAACATCTTCCCAGCTCATTTTTGGTCAATTTTGTTTATCTTATTTGTAGCCCAAATTAAACACTTTTGTTTACCTTAGTTTTGCAACTTTCCAACTCAATTATCTTCTCGTTATTAGCCCAAAGCCCGGTCTACCTAACCATTAAAAATACCCCCAAAACAGCCCTTTATTTGCTACCAACTAAACACCAAACAGTCCCTTATTTGCTATCAAATAAACACCCAAACAATCCCTTAAACTCAGTAAGAAGGATACCTCAAACAGTCCCTTAACTCACTTGAAAATTGCCACTTCCTAAAACCACCCTCCAAATGATTTCCTCCCCAAAACTCTCCTATGAAAATTTTTACCCACCATTTAGGTCTTTTTCAATTTTCCATCAACATTCCCATTTCTCTCATGTTTCTTTCCTCCAAAACCGTCCACCACCTACCAACTATTTTCACACTTTCTAAAACCACTTTAATTATAGATAAAACTACTTAGATAAGATACTTCTAAGATACCTGTTGAAAGCCATCCCAAATTCCTCTTTAAACCTGTTGGAAACTAGCCCTTAAAGATGAGTTTACATCAATTTTCCAGCCATAAGAAGATCATCATTCTTCCAGCATAAAAGTCCTCAAAATTGGATCCTAAGGTAGTGATTTTCCTCTCATTTTCAATCAACAAAAAGAATCCAGAAATCCTTCCATTCACTTATAGATTTTCGGACCCCAAATCATCTCTCAAACCCAAGTATTTCATGCACTTTTGTCCATTTCCAGCAAGCTGTTTTCCCGCACTGTTTCTCCTCCATTTTCAGCCTTTGAAGTCCCTTTTTTCCCTTAAATTTGAGATACTAAACTGAAAGCAAACATCCTTTACTTTCCTTCCCATTTTCTGCCTTGCAGTGGCCAACTTGGTTAACTTTTTCACCAACTATTTTCCAGCAATTGAGGTTGGTTCTTCACCCTCTTTCGACCATCGATTTAATTCTTTTCTCGGCATTTAAATCTCACGCAATAATACTATATTTTGAGAGAACAAAAGGAAAAAGGCACGAATTTATTTTGAAGAAAAGTGTAGTCTATTTTTTTACTAATTTCAGCTCAACCAAAAGCTGAGAATTTACAATGTAGTTTCTTAAACTACTTAAATTATATTTCACAGATTTTTTTGTTGTTGAGAAAACGATATGTAATATGCCATGTTTAATGATAAAGTTAGAACATTATGATAGTGATTAAAGGTAATCACTTAAGCATGTCAGTGGTTGAAGATAATCACTTATGATTTCATGTAGTGCCGGCTACCAAATATGTTGTTCCTATGTATGTTTTAAAGATTGTCATGTTGCATATTAATTTCATATATTTTTCTCACATGTTAGTATAATGTACTACTAAGTGTTTCTTATGAAATACTCATCCTAAAAATGATTAAATCCTCAGATTGATGTGATTGGCGTTGGTGCAACGACACAAGAGTAGTGAAGTTGAAGAAAGTAGCGTAGTTTGATATTAAATATGTTTTGGCGTCGATATAATCGAGCTATTTTTGATGTAAAGTTTAATACATTGTTCAATCTTTTTTTTTTTGTAGAGATGAGAAATATCGAGTTTGTTAATTAAATTGCCGTTTTAGAATTTGAACATGATGTTGTCTAGTTATATTTTTAGAAATTTAGCTTTCTGTCCCGAACTTTGAAATATCATAACATATTGTGTACTTTTAATTTTTAAGTTAAATTAGTGGAGTTTGATAGGTATATAAGTGGTCTATAATAGAATTAGGATTCATTCAAAAATATTGTCATATGAATTTATTATGATAGTTTTATCGGGTTGCGTCAGTGCACTGGGACATCATTTCAATCAACTTTAGCCACGTTTTTGACATATCAAATAACATGTTTAAGGTCTAAAATTTTAATATGTTGTAGTCCATGGTCCCAAGTATTTACAATTCAAATCTCAAAACTTTTGGAGTACTTTTAAATGGTCCAGTAATTTTTGGCAAAATTTAAAGAAGTTTTGGTAAAACCTTAAGATTTTAAAAGATCAATTCCTTTTCTCTTGCGGGCTTGTTACTTTTCGTAATAGTTAAATTTTAAAAAAAAATTCTAGGGCACATGAAAATTTATTTGGAGTTGTCAAATCTTATTTAAGAATTTTTAAGTGACCATCTAGGTTAAGAAAATCTGGAGCGTTACAAAACTGCTCAACAAAGTGAACTTGAGGATACATTGGCTAGTGGAGAACGAAAATCTGGAAGTGGGGCCAATCATATTGGTAATTTGCAAAACTCAGGCTCTACTCATTGGAGTTCTCAATATGAATCGATAAAGAGCTTGATAGATATGTACGCTACAACTTGTAAGGTGCTTGAGTATCTTACTGTCCATTCTCCAAATATAAGATCTCGAGCTGAAGTTCATGATATTTTTGAAACTATTACAAGCTTTGAATTTGTATTTTCTTTGCATTCAATGTATAGAATTTGGAACTCAACAACGTTCTTTGTCAAGTTCTTCAAAAAAGATCTCAAGATGTCTCGGCTGCTATCGGGTTTGTCTCCACCACAAAAGTTATCCTTCAAAAATAAAGAGATATGGTTGGGAAGAATTACTTCATGAAGTGAAAACATTTTGCTTAAGAAATGATGTTGATATACCTGGCCTAAATTCTTTTTATAAAATTGGTTGTTCTCGTGATCAAGTTACACTTGAGCATAATTACCACTTCAATATCTTTAATGAAGCAATAGATTTTCAACTGATGGAGTTAAATACAAAATTAATGAGCTATCTTTAGAACTCCTCTCTCTAACTGTTGCTTTGGATCCTCAAAATTCTTTTGAATCATTCAATGGAGATGATATTTGCAAGCTTGCAAAGAAGTTCTATACTGGTGTTCTTACACAGCAAGAGATTTTTTCTTTGAGGTTTGAGTTGCAACATTATGAGTACGATGTAATCCGCGATCCTCAATTTCAAGTGCCTTCACTTTTTGAATTATGCAAGCTCTTGGTTGCAAGTAGAAGGTTAGAGAGTTACATTATACTGATTCGATTGATTCGTTTTGTACTGACACTACCTATAAACAAGCTTTTTCAGAAATGAAACATGTGAAGACAACAATTCGTAACAAACTAGAGGATGACTTTCTTGCTGATTGTATGACACTCTATATCGAATGAAAATTTGTCGAGAAAATAGATGTAGATTCTATTATAGATGAGTTTTACGCTATTAAAGCTCGACAGACACAACTTTAGTAGGTAATATCGTAATTAGATTTTTTTTGTTATATATATATATATATATATATAAAAAAAATTGGACTTGACTTATTTTAAATTTCAACTCAGCCCAATATGATTTCATGGATCCGTCCTAAGTTTTCGGTTATGAGCCTAGTAAAAAAATAATAAAAAATAAAAAAAGTGAGAGACCCTTCTCCTTATGCTACTTTTTACACTTTAATTACTTCAAAATGTTTTGCTTGAAAAAAGAGCTTTTACTATTATTTCCCCTCAATAAAAGATTTTTTTCCCTAATTCTTACATTTAGAACTGTCTTTAGACATAATAATATGGATGGATTATCCAAAAAAACTTTGGGCAACATTGAACTTTCAAATTTTTTGAATTGTCACTATAGTTTCAACTTGTATCCCAACTCTAAATAGAGTTGTAATTTTAAAGTTTTTTTTTCTCAATAGTTATTGAACTTTTAATGTTTCTTTCCATCCGTTACTCCACATAATTTGAAAAATTTACAACTTTAGTTGCCACATTATCAAAATTGTTAATTTTCAAACAGAAGACAAAGTGACAGGTTAGAAACAACGTTAAAAATACAATGACTATTTGAATAAAATAGATTTTTTGTGTGTGATAACATCCAATCCAAGCATGTCTTTGTCTTCGTCATTAACTCATATCATTCATACATAATTTCAACAGCGATCGTTTTCTTCTTACCAATTATCTCATCTTCAATTTTACAATTTTTTGTTTTTGTAATTTTCAAGTTCTTAGCAACTTGAATTTCCATGCATTTGTTATTAAAGGAAATGAAAAATTAAAACACACTAATGCTTTACATATTTTTTCTATGTGACCCTCGTCCTACATAATTCTTGTTATGTAAATTGTATTTGTTCCTACACACCATACAATTTAGGCAAATTTGGCTAAGGAATGTTGTTGACCTCGAAAATTGCACTTTTCACGTGTTAACAGATCTTCAATCAATCATTTGCCAGCATGAATGTTACATGCAAACTTAGACAATCGTTAAGCACCAAGATCACCAGAGAAAGGGACATGCGATTGATGATACTCCAACAATCAAGTCAACTACCGGTATAAATGTGTATGAAAAAATATGAGTGTGAGAGAGACAAACAAGCAGATATTTTACTAGAGTTTTAGGATTGAGAATAATGCATACCTTAGAATGAATAAAGAATCTGTAATTAAATGGGGAGAGTTCTAAGTGATTTAGGGAAGTAATCGATTAGAAATCTGTTGAGATTTTCCTTCTTTATGAGATAAGGCAGAATTGAATATAAACACAATCTCCCAGATTTTAGTCCTAATTTATAATAATCTCAAAGATTACATTTGCTTATTTTTAGGAGATAGACATACAGTTTCCTTGTAGGATTCTACTTGTCAATTAAATATAATCTTTTAAATTATCTCATTAGTTGCCCAAAATATTAGATTACCTGGAGAATGTGAATTTCCGCAAGAGACTGGCAAGGAATAATAGGTTTGTCAATTCAGCGAAGCCCTTTATGATCTTCGTTTGGTGAGATCGTAAAAGGCGAAGGCCTGTTATTGTGATTTTGGGCTTCGATTACTTAGTGTGATCAGGGTGAGGGGCATGTAGCCTTCGCCATGGCCTTCTTGTTGACGTGGAACCTCGCCAAATCTTTGTGGTAATAATAGATGGCCTTCGTCGAGGTCCTCTTGCTGACGTGGAGCATTTACTAAATTCACGTGTTAACAATAGTCCCCCAAATCGAGTCTAGTATTCATGCTAGACGTAGGACTTAGAAGAGAAGTGTGTTGTTTTTTTTTAAATCAAGGCGAATGCCTTTAGGAAGTACATGTATTAGCGAACCTTTGCCAAAGTTTACCTACCAAGGGGGCCTTCGCCCTGCTGGCAAGCCATGGCGAGTCAAATGAAAAATTAGAACCTTAACATATCTATAGCCCCTCAAGCCTGAGGCCTGTTCATTTATAGTTGGCGAGGACTTTGGCTTGTGCGTTTGTGAAATTTGAGTGCGTGGGGTCCACATGGCATTGTTTGAGCTGAGGCGTGAGAATTTTGAAATATAAGGAGACATGTAGTTAAGGCTGGCAATGATGGCACTTCTGTTTAGTGGAATTCCAAATGAAAATGCCATCATTGTAGCAGCCGTTTAGTGGCATGCTTGGGACACGTGTACCTCTATTATTAAATTCCACTTTTTCCAACTCTCGCCCTTCAATATCTGAGCGTCGTGTGTATTCTAACCGTGACGACCCAGATTGGACAGTCTAGGATCAACGGCTGAGATGCAATTGCCTTTGCCTATATAAAACCCTATTTTTCTCTCATTTTCCTTTACTTTTTCCAATAATCCTCCCACGCTTTTAGATTTTTCAGGTTATATACCTTCTTTATTTCTCTTGTTTTTCGGGTGACAATTCAAGCAATCAACCACAATCTCTTCGTTCAAGTAAATAGGGGTTTCCATTTCTTTCATGCTTCTTTTTTTATTTTTTATTTGATTGCATTGTCCTGCATTATTGTCGGTGTTGTATCACCTCTCCCAGCCAAGCCTAAAATAGTAAACTCTTGCTATTTCCTTGATCTGAGCCTAATCTAGCCATACGAAACAAGGAGGATGTCATCTGACCACAAAGATTCTCAAAACCAATTTGACCCTTACACTGATTATGGGATTATGGGTAAAGTTTCTCCGTTGTTGGAGTGTGGCGCAGAGGTCGTAGGTAGGCCCAATGTTGCCTATTATCCTATGGCTTCAACAAGCGAGACTATGATGAGGCCAAAGATGAAGAAGAAAAAACAAAACAATGAGCCACCAAAAATGATGGCCTCGATGAACAACAGAGATGCCCTAGTGGCTCGTCTCTTAGACGAAGAGCTCTCTTCGTCAGCCTCTGTAGCCTCCATGATCCCTAGCAAAATAGATGGACCTAGAATTCGTTCGACTGGCTTATAATGTTTTTACCACCGTCCAACTTTGTGTTCCTCAATCTCATGAGCGAGCAAACGACCCCCTGGAGGGCTGCATCGCTATTTACGAGCAAGCCATGCAGCATGGTCTTCACTTGCCTCTCCACTCATTCTTTCGCGAGGTTCTCCAATACTTCAACCTTGCCCCATGTCAGACCACTCCAAATGGATATGATCAAATGGTTGATGCCTTCATCTTCTAGAAAGTGGCTGAGATCGAGTGGGATTTATCGACGAAGGCCTTTTAGACCATGTATAGACCGTGTAGGTCCAGATAATGGTACAACATGTCTCATTGACCAATATATAGAAATGAAAAATAGCAACCGATTCGCCAAATAAAGTGTCCAATTAGAAGGATGCTTTCTTCTTTGCCGAAGAGGACTGAGAGTTCTAGCCTTCTGGCCCACTGTCGAATGTTAGTGTTCTTGACGTTTTGGGGAACTTGGTATGTTTACATTCAAAAATCTACATATTCTTCTTCGGTTTCCTGACTTAATCCTTATTCTTATCTTTACAGTTTGCAAGAACCCTTCTAGGAGAGAGTAGAGAGCCTTGCGAGTGAGGTGGGCCAAGGTTCATTTGTTGGATAACAATTTCAAGAACCTCTACAACTTGTTTCAAGACAACAGTTACTTGATCTTCTTTGGATTAATGGGTAGGCTCTTCGACCTATTTTGATTTGTTATTTCTTTCTATTACTTTCATGTTCTAATCTTTTCGTGTTTGCTTGTATAGCCAAATACGTTTTCAGCAATATTTTGATCTTTATAGTGGATGAGGACGAAGACAACGAATAGAGGATGGCCCCGCCCTTCTCGCAAATGGAGGTTCGTGCTCCAGTGACCATATAGTCAGTTGTGCTTCTACCCCCGTCCTTTGAATGAGGACTCCACAACTCCCTCATGAAGCCGAGGTCCTTCTCCTTATTTCTCTCGACCCAACGCTATCCAAGACAAGGGCAAGATATTGCTAATAAGGAGCCTGAAAGCCATGAGAAAAAAAAAGGAGGGGCCCTCCTGCATTTGGTGAGATATAAAGGCTAGGCACTCGAAGGAAGCCCAAAGATCTGGTGCTAGCTCGCCACTTGGGTCTCGAGCTGTTTCACTTCTTCTTGCCACAAATAATCGAACTGATATATCAACGTCGGGTCTCGTTAGGAAGAGCTTGACGATCTGTTCTTGAGATGCTTCACTCTTTGTCGGTAGTCGCAACTGCCTGTGTCTTCAAGTACTAGTCACCTTTGTCAGAGAAGGTTGCCGAGCAAGCATCTCTGGAAGAACTTGTTACAATGGTGGCAATGAATACTGTCCCAGGCTTTATCCTTAACAATGAATTATATAACATGCTAACGGGTTTCTTAAGGAAGGTGAAGAAGGTTGAGGACAAGCCCCAGAAGTTGGCTGTCGACCTAAAGTGTATGAGTTCGACCAATGATTGTTTTGGTTCAGAGAACGAAGCCTTTCGCTTTATGGTCGACTCTTTGGTGGTGGTAGAGGCTATAGTAAAGATGAAGCTCTACGCTGCTGTAAAGGATGTTAAAGAGGTGGAGCTTTGTGTGGCAAAGGCCGAGGGGTGATCAATGAGGGACTACAGGAAAATGTTCCTCCAAACGCCTGAGTATGCACACAATGCACTTCATGTAGGCTAGCAGTGACCAGCTGACAGAGAAGATCAAAGCTATGCATGCAGAGTGGGATCTATCTTTCTTAGTAGTTGAGGCTCTCCAATCTTTCGAGGCTACTGGTTCTTCCAAGGCCCTTGCTCAAGCGGAGGCTTCGGTTGAAGAGATGATCTAGGATTGTGCCCTTCTTGTGTCAATCCTTTGAGGCGACAGGGCCTGGGTCTTTTGTAGTTTCTAAATTCGTTTCTTATATGACTTTCCTTTCATGAAGTAGTGTATCAGTTTTTTCTTACGTGTTTTTTTTGTTTGACTGTCTTTATGATTGGACTTGTTATATGAGATATTAATTTCCTTTGCAAAATGATTAACTCGTTCATCTACGTTAGTTTGATTCATGTTGTTTTAGGACAAGACCTGCAAACTACTTTCTCTTGATGCCTCGTAACTTAAATAATAATTGTATGTGTTAAGTATTTTACCCAGCGAGTTAATTAAGGAGATGGCCATGAACCTTACTCCTCCGCTGCTTCATAATTTAATATTCAATTGAACGCGTTGAGTAGTTTACCCATCGAGTTTAAAGAGTTGGCCGCAAACCATACTCTCTTGTTGCTTCATAATTTAATCGTCAATTGAATGCATTAAGTATTTTACCAGCGAGTTAAATAGGTGGCAGGAACGTTCACTCACTCGCTGCTTCGTAATTTAATCTTCAACAACGAGTTTAAAGGATTGGCTGCGAACCATACTCTCTTGTTATGAAAATTTAATCTTCAATTGAACGTGTTAATTATTTTACCCAATGATTTAAGAAGGTGCACGCAACCTTATTCTCTCACTGCTTCGTAATTTAATCTTCAATTGATCACATTAAGTAGTTTACCCAGTGAGTTAAGGAGATGGCTACAAACCATACTCTCTCGCTGCTTCGTAATTTAATCTTCAATTGAACTGGTTAAGTAGTTTACACAACGAGTTAAGGAGACGGTTGCGAACCATACTCCATCGCTGCCTTGTTACTGAAGAACGTGTTAGTAATAAAGTGATAGTATTGAAATAACTAAGATTTGAGCATAACCATCCGTAGCGTTCATGAAGAAAGAATTAAAACTAGCTGTCATTAGCCTCGGCAATTCAAGGCTCATCAGGAAAACAACCTACTTGTAATATAGGCGAAAGTGTGTGATATTCCATGGGTGCTTTGTTTCTTTTCAACTAGAGTCTTCCAACTTGTATGTCCCGAGCTGAATTACTTCAACGACCCTGTATGGTCCTTCCCATTTGGGCCTTAGGGTTCCAACCCCAACTTCTCTGTTGGCAAGGAAAATCTTTTTAAGGACCCAATCATCGATCTTGAAACTCATGTTCCTAAACTTTAAGTTGTTGTATCTGGCCATCTTTCTTTGATAGACTGCTAGACAAAGCTGTGAATTTGCGTGCCTTTTATCCTGCAAGTCGAGGTTCACTCTGTGTAGACCTTCGTTGACCACTTCGTTGAAGTGCAGGCACCTCTAGAAAGGTGTTCTTACTTCAACGGAGATCATTGTCTCGGCCCCATAGGCCATGGCGAAAAAAGTTTCTCCAATTGTTGTTCGAGATGTTGTTCGGTTGGACCAGAGAACTTCGAGAAGCTCCTCCACCCATCTACCTTTTGCTGAATCCAACTTCTTTTTTAAATATGTACTTGATGATTTTATTGATGACATATACTTGTCTATTAGACTGAGGATAATATGGAGTGAAAAATCCCGTCTGATGCCGAGTTCTCCATAGTTGGAATTGAATTTCTTTCTAACAAACTGAGTTCGGTTGTCCAACACCAGTAAGTGTGGGATTCCAAAACAGCATATTATGTTTTTCTATACAAATTTCCATACATTCACCTCTGTTATCTTCACCAGAGACTCAGCCTCGCACCACTTGGTGAAATAATCCAACACCCATTATGGCAAACTTGACTCCTCCTTTTCCCATTGGGAGAGGGTCAATGAAGTCGATCATCCATTTAACAAAGGACCAAGGACTGGTTACCAAAGTGATATCCTGAGCTGGGGATTTAGAACGATGGCGTATCAATAGCACTTGTCACATTTCTTTACAAACTCATGAGAGTCCCTTTTCATTATCGGCCAATAATACCATTGTTTCAAGGCAGTTTGTACTAGGACCAATCCCCCAATATGATTGCTGCATATGCCAACGTGAATTTCACGCACGATATATTCGTTATGATCCTTAGTCACGCATCGTAGAAATGGAGAGCTAAATCCATGTTTGTATAGAATGCCATCCTGAAGGACAAACTTTGCGGCCCTTTTACGAAGTTTACGAGCCTCATCTCTGTTGGTTGGAAATATCTGATCACTTAAATATGCAGTGATTTCTTTCTTCCAGTCGAGAGACTCGATGACTAACATAGTCGTCGATGCCGATATGTCTTCGATCGTGGGTCGGCTGAGGATCTCGACCAGAAAGACTTTCGTCAAGTTTGAATCTTTGCAGCTTGTCAATTTGGAGAGGGCATTGGCATAGCTGTTTTCGAACCTAGGGATCTCTAGTAGTTCAAACTTCTCGAAGTGCTGTAAGAAGTCCATTGCCAACTTTAAACAGGCTACCATTGTTTGTTCTCGAGTCGTAAAGCTTTCATTAACCTAGCTCAACACCAGCTGTGAATCGTTGTGCACCTGAATCCTCTTGGCTTTCATTTCGTGTGCTATCCTTAAGCCTGCTAAAAGTGCTTTATACCCAGCTTCATTATTGGAGGTCTTGAATTCAAGGCAAAGCGTACAATTAAAGTTATGTCCTTTCCGGACTAGCGAACAATATTCCTGCCCTAGCTTTAGTGTCACCTGAAGATCCGTCAATGTATAATGTCCACGTTGGTATCTCTTCAGGTTCAGGAACCTGTAGTTCTTCTAGGATATGGGCGAATTCTGCAACTAAATTTGGTAATGCCTGGCCCTTTATCGATGGCCAGTGCTTGTACAAAATCTCGAATTGGCTGAGTTTCATAGATAGACCACTTCATCAACCTCCCAAAGGTGTTTGTTTTTTGGATGATCAGTCAGGTTCGTTAGTACATCAATGCTATGTGCTTGGAAGTAATGTCAGAGCTTCCTTAATGCGACAACTAGGGATAGGACGATCTTCTCCATGTCTGGGTGCCGCATTTCAACATCTTGCAGGACTTTGATGACATAGTACACCAAGAGTTGTAGCGGTCCTTCACAGATCAACACTGAGCTAATAGCTCTTTTTGATACTGCCAGGTAAACCAACAACATGTACCAATATTTTGACTTGGACAGGAGCAGGGACCTTTTGAAGAGGTCCTTGAGCTCTTAGAAGGCACTCTCGCACTCTTCTGTCCATTGAAATTTTTTCTCCCTTAATGGTCTGGAAAAAAAGGGATGGCACCGGTCGGTTGGCTTGGATATAAACCAGTTTAGGGCCACTAATATCCCAGTGGGGCTCTGGACTTCCTTGGGATAGGATGAAGAGTACATGTTCACGATCGATTTGATCTTTTCGAGATTAGCCTCGATTCTGTGCTGATGCACCATGTACCCTATGAATTTTTAAAGGTGACTCCAAAAGCGCACTTCAAGGATTGAGCGAAAAATTTCTCCTAGTGTGTGATATGTCCTTCGGCGTCCATGCTCTTTACGAGCATGTCATCAACGTAGACCAACATGGTATTCCCGATCTGTTCTGTAAACATGTAGTTCACCAACCTTTGATAAGTAGCTTTGATGTTCTTAAGTAGGGATGGCAACGGGAGGGTCCGGGAGGGTCCGCCCGCCCGCCTCAAAAGTTTGACCCGCCCGCGACCAGTGAATTCATGGCGGGCGGGCGGGCGAGGCGGGCGCGGGCAGGCGAGGCGACCGACCCGACCGCCAACGCCTGAAAAAAATCTTTTTTTAAAAAAAAAATTGAAAAAATAATTTAAAAAAAAGAACTAATTTTTTTTATTTTATATATTTGTACCAAACAAAACAAAAAATTGTAAGATTGAGGTTATGGTGTAGTGGTTAAGATTTGTAGTTTACAAGTTTCAACCCGGGTTCGATTATTCTTTAGTCTATTTGTAGTGAAAATTATAATTTCTATTATATTTTATGATTTTCAAAAAAAAAAAAAAATTTGTAGGGCGCGGTCGGACCATGGCGGTGTGCTTGGCGTGGCGGGGCGTGGCGTGGGTCGTGGGTTTTTTTGCCACCCCTATTCTTAAGATCGAAGGGCATCATCTTGTAACAATACAAGCTTCGATCGGTTATGAATAAAAGTGTTCTCCTCGCCTCTAGTGAACATGGAAATCTGATTATAGCCGGAGTAAGCATCCATGAAGCTAAATAGCTTATGACCAATGGTGATGTCGACCGATTGGTCTATCTGATTTAGGATACACTTGGTTTAGATCAGAGAAATTTATACATACCCTTCACTTGTGATTATTTTTCTTTACCAGGACAGGCCATGTGGGCATACTAGTTCTCTGATGAACCCGTTATCTGACAGCTTCTCCACTTCTTCTTTCAGCGCATCACATCTTTCTATGTTTAACGGCATTCTCTTCTGTATTTTAGGTCAAACTTTTGGATCCACTTTTAGGATATGACACTCTATTGATGGATCTATTCCCACTATGTTGGAATGCTTCCAAGCAAAGACGTCCAAGTTCTCCCTCAAGAATTTCTTCTATTTCTCATTTAGTCCTTCTTCCAAGGATCGGCCTACATGTAGTACTTTGAAGGGGTCATTTGGGCTTACGTGGAATGCCTCTAACTTCTTTGCCAATGAAGCCTGTGAATCCAAGCCTATGATCTGGAGGCCGATGACCATGTGCACTTCGCCATTTTTCTCATCAATTGCCACTGCCTCGACCTCCACCATCATTATTGATAAGGTCGCCTCCTCGCGCTATCACTTTACGAATCGCATTCATGTAGAATCTATCTGGTTACTCCGTATCACGATAATCTCACTAGTTGTTGGAAATTTCATTGCTAAGTGATGAACTAAGGTAACTATTTGTAAGTCCTTTAGCACTAGTCTACCTAGGACTCCATGATAGGCCGAACGTGTGTCAACCACCAAAAACTCCATGAACTTCTTAATGCTACACGGTGGCTCTCTGAAATCCACAACGAGGGTATTTCGTCCTCGCGGGATAAAGCTGTCACCTGTAAATTTAAATAATGGCTCTCGAGATGGTCGTCAACTCATGATCCTTCTTTGTCTGTTCGAAGGTGCTACCAAACAAAATATTCACGACACTACCATCGTCGACAACATTCTACCGAGTCCATTCCTTGCAACAACAGTACGTACCACCAAAGCATCACAATATGGGTAGTGGCCACCAACCTCGTCTTTAGCTGTGAATGTGATGGGAGAGGCCTTGGGTAGGTGTCTGGTGAACCTGCCAACTTTCTTCTGGCTTCTTTCATATAGCTTTCGCATAGTTTATCCTTGAGTTTATGGTTTGTCCTCCGACATAAAGTTCTTCAATTATATTATTAATCTAGCCAGACCAGTGAGGCTCTTGCTGGTCAGTCTTACCTAGGTAGATCCATATTCATATCGTTTCTTCTATCATCGCAGCATGGATAATCGTCTTGACGCTAAAGCAATGGTCCTTGACCACAGTTAGGAGGTCATCGTCCTCCTCGCGCTGGCCAATGTCCTTTACCTTACTGTCATTTTTCTTGATCAATCAATTTCTGTACCTCTGGACAGTCCTTCGTATTATGATCCCGAGTTCGATGCATGTAGAAGAACTTCAGAGATGGAGCATGTGGTAGAGGAGGGCAGCGAGTGGCCTAGGTGGATGTCCTAGACCAAATGTGTAGTGGCCCGTGAGTTCGATTGAATCTCTTGTATTAAGCGTTGCGAGGCTCAAGAGAACATCGTCCTTTACAGTGGTAGCATTCTTCTTTCTTCTGATTTTCAATGGTTTCTTCGGAGTAAATTTCTCGCTGAGTCAGGTCCACCAACTAAGTGTATGTGTTTAGTTTCCTATTCTAGACATCTATCTAGAAGGGATTATGCATGTGAAGTTCGGTTATCAACACGTCAAGTGCTTTGTCCTTGGTGATGTTTTCAATCTTGTTGATAACCTTGCTGAATCTCCTAAGTAGCTCTTGACAGACTCACCTTCCTTTTGTCGAGTGCATGGAGTTGAGTCATGTCTACCACAATTGTTTGATTGCCGATGAAGGCATTTATAACTTCTTGCTTCGGTTGTAGCCAATTCCTGATACTTCTAGATTTCAGTTTGTTAAAACACTTCTTCGCATCGGAGACGATGGTGGTATAAAAGCTCCTACTTAACTGCCAGGATGTAACCTTGCAACCTTATCTTCTATACATTGATGTGGTCTATAGGATCTCCTCACCCATTGTACTTCTCCATTTGAGGCATTTTAAAACCAACAAGTAGTTCTTAGCCTTCAGTTCTTTAGAAAATGAGAGGTTTTCGCCATCGTCATCTGTAACGCAAAAACGTGCTGATTTTTCATTCTCAGATTTTACATCCATAGCCCAAGAATCTTTCTTCCTTTCTGGGTGAGCCTTGCTGTGCTCACTATGTTGGCTACCTTGATTGGTATAGTGCTACAGAATATCCGACCCTCAGCCTATCAAACATAGTGACGGATGGTGTAGGTTTCTTTTCCCATGTCGGTAGGGTTTCGTCCGTCTAAAACCAGTGAATCATTCTGAGATCGACGACTTTTGATGGAGCTAGACCATAAAGGGCTTTGCTAGTAGCAGTCTCGATTGCTTTTCGACTAGGTAGGTTGATTTTACAACCGCTCGATCTTGGTCCTCATCCAAGTGTTTTCTTCTTTCAAGTCGAGGATGTCTTGTTTGGTCGTCTTTCTCTAATGCTGTCTTCTTTTTCTGCAGCGAGTAACATTCTGGAGATCTGGATTGCTCCCCTGCCTTTGCTCTAATTGACGGGGTTCAACTTCCTTTTGGGGATTTTCAGTCACCATGTTCTTCTAGTAAGAATAACGATTATACCACAAATTTTCTAGTCGTGTAACCTATTTTTCGTTTTCCACAGACAACGCCAATATGTTGATCTTGAAAATTACACTATCTATGTGTCAATAGATCTCCAGTCAATCTCCTGCCAGCCTATGTGTTACCTATACATTTGGACAATCGTTAAGCACCAAGATTACTGGAGAAAAATGGACCAACGACCGTTGGTATTCCAACAATCAAGTCAACAGCACGTACACAAGTGTATGGAGAAATATGGGTGCGTGAGATATAAGCAGGTAGAGATTTGACTAGAGTTTTAGAGTAGAGAATAATGTGTACCTTAAAATGAATGAAGAATCTGTATTTATAAGGGAAGAGTTCTAATTGATTTAAGGAAGCAATCAATTAGTTATCTGAAAGGATTCTCCTTCTTTATGGGATAAGACAGAATTGAATATAAATGCAATCTCCTAGATTTCAGTCCTAATATGTAATAATCTTAGATATTACATATGTTGATTTTAGAGATAGACATGGAGTTTTCTTGTAGGATTCTGCTTGTCAATTAAACATAATGTTTTTCAAATTATCTATTTGGTTATCCAAAATATCAGATTACTTGGGATGTGTGAATTTGTGCGAGAGACTGGTGAGGAATAATAGGTTTGTCAGGTCAACGAAGCCCTTTATGGTCTTTGTTTGGCGAGATCTTAGAAGACGAGTGCCTGTTATTGTGATTTGGGGCATCGGCATCCATGTGTGATCGAGGCGAGGGCCGAGGTGGCCTTTGCCAGGGCTTTCTTGCTGATGTGTAGCCTTCGCCAAATCCAAGTGGTAATAGATGTAAAAAATTTAAATCTATTTCTCAAATGTAATTGTTAGTAAAAACTCACGAGAGCTAGTAATACATGGTTGGCAATTTTTAAAGTGCCATAAAAAAATAATTTGAGTTGAAGTATTGATGTCCCATTTACGAATGTATGCATACAAGACCTTTGATTAAAAATAAATTTGATCTACATATAAACTTGAGACAAAGTAGGTAACAGGTAAAAAAGATCTTATTGTTTATATTTCTCAACTTGAACAATGATCTTGTATATACAGACAACTCTTAGGGCCTATTTAAGAGTTATAGAGTACCACTTATAAAAGGTTTTTTAAGTATCAGTTTTGAGCTGGGGGGTCCGATTTTTCATAGTTTTTATTAGTGTTTTTAAAGCAATCGAACTCATGCTTGGGAGCTTATTATTCAACGATTCTAAGAGTTTTTTAAAAGAATGAAATTACACATATGCTCATATATTAAAAAAAAAAAGGTATGTGTAAATAATATGGAATAAATGTGTATGTCACTTCTTACAATTCAATATGATTTTAAATAGTTGACCCAATCATTTTCTATTATGAATTGACTAACATTTGGACTAATTTTTCTTATTATTTTTTCTATTTTCTCATTAATTACTTGCAATAAAGTTTATTAAAAAACTCAAATTTGAGTTATTAATATCTGAAAATAAAAATATATTCAACTGCAAAAATTTTAAGAATAAGTTAATATCACATAAAAAATTATTTTTTATTAAGTATGTATTTTAGGTTTATATTAGATTTGGAAATAATTATTTTAGTGATAATAAAATTGAAAGAAATTTTGAAAAAACAACCAAAATCTATTGATTTGGGGGGTTGAACACCTCCAAAAAACTCACAAGTATCGATTTTTCTAACTTCTTTAAATGGTGTTATCGAAAATCGATCAAAATCATTCAAAAACGCCCAAACAAATCGTTAAGCGCAAATAAAGGTTAAAATTGTATTCACACTCTTATAACCCCCCCCAAAAAAAAAAAAAAAAAAAAAAAAAAAAACACCCAACCCCAACTCCAACACACATATACGCACAAATCAATTATTTGTATTAAAAATAGATCCCATTTTGTCAATGTAGTACAACTAAAGGGACATGACAGTTGGAAAAAGATATTAATGGCAGTTTCTCATAAAAAAAAGAAACATTTAATTAAGAAGAAAATCCAAATCAAATATATAAAGATTGAAATTTCTCTTAAATTGCATTAAATAATACAATCCTTAAAAAGTCCACAAAGCACGCTCTCTTGGAAAAACACAGAGCAGAAAAGTCTAGTAGAAAACGTGATCAACGGGGAAGAAAATTTATGGCAAGTGCCACTCTCCAGCAAGAGACGGCGCAGGTAAATAAAAAACTCATTTCTTCACAAACGCCTTTTCTAGAAAAGATGAATTTTCCTTTTTCCAAGTGAGACTTTTTCAAAAACACTCCAATATATCTATTCTATCACAAATTAGTGACCTTTATTTCGTGGTAGATGGATTTGTTTAAGTAGACAATATGTACATTAATGGGATTAGTTAATTATCCACTTATACAATAATTACGTGTTTTAATTTGTAAAAGTTGTGTTAAAAATTCATTTCAATAACACGACTATCATATTAAAAACACAAATTTGCATTGTTGTCGAGTAAGTACAATAAATAATTAACGTTACAAAAAATCCATTCAAAAATTCTATCACTACATAGAGAAGAACGTGAAATCTTGTGAAGGAATCTATATTACTAAGCAAGTTGAAACTTCAGTTACGAATTTAAATTTAAAAAATTAACTAAAATGAAATTTGCTCAACATTTGGTGACCTCGGTGTTTCTTTGGCCCATTTTTAATGCTAACTCTATGAAAGATGTATAAATTGTTGCATAATTTAAACAAGTTTTAATAAATAAAAAATGATTGTGTAGTGATTTATAGTGGGGTGATGTAACAGTTGTCCTGTAAAACTTTTTAATTTTTTCTACCGAACCAAACATACCCTTATTTTAGAACATTCAGTTGCGCGAAGGGTGCATGACTCATGAAATGTGTGTCCACGCAAATGCGCACAAAATGCAACAAAGTTTAGGCATCAACAAACAACACTTCTCAAGTAGGCCCATGATAGGTGTCGTTGGGGTGTGGACGGGCGGGGCGACCAACCAGGTGGAGAAGGTGAAAATACGTTAAATGGGAAGTACGTGATATATAAATGATATATTAGATTGAATCAATTAGTATAAATTTAAGTGACACTAAAAATGAATGTCAGGAATTCGACATTAGAAAAACTAGTTGAAAACTCAAATTCTTTTATATACCGAGAATAGAGGTGGCAAAAATAGGACTGGTCGAGTGAGCTAGCCCAAATAACTCAGAATCTAGCTGGACCGACCCTATAAAAAATTGGTTAAGTAAAAATCGGGTCAATTTAGCCTGGTACAACTAACCCACCGAACTAATCGAACTAAAGTCGGGTTGGTTCAATTTGACCTGGTACAACTAACTCACCCCTACCTCTACCCCTACCCTACCCTCCCAAGCGAATAACAAGGATTTTCCCCCTTGTTTTCGTGACTTCGCGATTGGAGAGGGGGGGTGTTTGTCGTCGAGATTCCCGGCGACCTTTTGACGACAAGTGGGGAGAGAGCTCCACCTCCCTCCTCGTCCTGATTTGGTGGGGGGTCGGATGTGAGGAAAATAGTGAATTTTTTTTCTTAAAAAATAAATTAAAAATTTATGTTGGGTTGGCCGATTAGCCTTGTGATTCAAAATCAGGATGGGTTGGACCTACAAATATGAGCCCGTGTAAAATTGGGCCAGGACTAGTCCAGTCCAATTTTTTTGTGTAGTCGAAAATTTTGAGATGGGCGTCGTCTAGTCCATTTGCTACCTCTAACTGATAATTTTAAAAGCTATTTCTCACATGAGAATTATGTTAGAATTAAATCGATGCCAATGATTTGATAAAACGTCTTACGTGTGACATATTAGCAAAACTCGATAGGCCTTGAAATTATATAAACAATTAACTTGTATACAATGTTCTAATATAGTTTAGAACATATTTAATGAGTAGAATGATGTAAAATCAAATATAAAATTTCTATAAATTTGCATTGAATAATACAATCCTTAAAAGTAAAAAATCCACAAAACGCGCTCCCTTGTCAAGTTGAGTAGGAAGAAAATTTACTACGAGTGCTATTCTTCGAGAAATGATATGCTCTCTATAGTAGGGAGTAGTTATCAAAACTACTGGATATGATTAGATAAGTGTTTGACTTTAATGTCAAGTACTTTTTCATTGTCTCAATAACCACTGAACACGATGTCCAGTGATCTTGATAACTACTCCCTATTATAAATAGTAGATCATTTCGTTAGTCTCCATCAAGAAACGGCGCACGTACATAAAATGCTTTCTAGAGAAAGGTAAATTTTCTTTTGGCCAAAGTGGGACTTTTTCAAAAATACTCCAATAACTATTTAGCCAAATTATTCACTATCTAGACGCCTTAAAAGGAGTGGTCCCACGAACTTCTTCCCCGAAGATCACTTTCTTTGAATTTTAGAAGAAAGTATTGACATATCATTCTATCAACATATTTCGCCTTCATCTATATATATATGCTATTTGTTTTTTTGAGAAATTCTCTCTTCTCCACATTAGAAAAGATTTAACTTTTCCATTGCCTAAATGGCATGTTTCTATTGACCAATTTAAATGAGTTTCACTTGGTCAATAGAAACATACAATGTAGACTGTAGAAAAGATAAATATTCCTTCATGTAGGAAGGAGAACATTTTCCTTGTTTTCCTAGTTAAGCTAAATTGTTGCGTGAGCGATACAGTTTCGTTCATCTTATGATAAAAAAGAGTCAAACATATTTTTTATCTACATAATATATAAAGTCCACAATTTATTACCCATTTGTTATTCATACATTTTATAGCACTCATAATATATAAATACTTAAAAAATAATTTTAGTACTATCAACAGCACATAGATGAAAATTATTAAGTGGATAGAATGAATTATTTTAAAAATAATACCTATCTATCTAAAAATTCTAGCTCCGTCCCTATATAGCACGCCGTTGTGTTAAAAAATCATTTCAATAACTCGACGTGGATTAAAAGCACAGGTTTGCATTGCTATCAAGCCGGTACAACTAAAGAGGAAATTATAACAAATGTTTTTTTACAGGTGATATATTTGAAAAATGGTAATTATATTCACACTACAATTTTTATTATCTACACCACGTTTTAATCTATACTAATTCTAAAAGTTCTTTAAAGGAAGAAATATTTTTGGACGATATTGCCCTTCAAATAACTTACAATTCCTAAAATCATCTTTTAATTAATATAATTTATTTTAGTTTTAATTTAAACTATTTAGTACTATATAAATATTGTATTTTGATCATTAAAAGTAATTTATCTCTTTAAATTCTATTATATATTGTAATTAATGAAAATAAATAAAAATATACTAATAAATTTTTTAATATATTGAAATTATTATCTTTAATTGTAAACAATCAAAGAGTCAATCTTATTATGCACGAGAATTTAAGTAAATTCTTTCATCAACATAACAAAATAAGATAAATTTGGCTTTGTATTTCGACTTTCTTATTATTGATTCATATTTTCTTCATTTGTTATTCGTCTTTGTTTTTTATTATGCCAAGAATATTTTTCTAAAAGTCCCTTAAAGGGATAAACATTTCTAAAAGTCCCTTAAAGGGATAAACATTTTTGGACGATATTACCCCTCAAATAACTTATAATTCCTAAAATCATCTTTTAATTAATATAATTTATTTTGGCTTTAATTTAAACTATTTAGTACTATATAAATATTGTATTTTGATCATTAAAATTAATGTGATTTGTCTTTTTAAATTCCATTATATATTGTAATTAATGAAAATAAATAAAAATATACTAATAAAATTTTTTTGTATTTCGATATTATTGAAATTATTATCTTTAATCCCTTAAAGGGATAAACATTTCTAAAAGTCCCTTAAGGGAAAACATTTTTGACGATATTACCCTCAATCCTAAAATCATCTTTTAATTAATATAATTTATTTTGGCTTTAATTTAAACTATTTAGTACTATATAAATATTGTATTTTGATCATTAAAAGTGATTTGTGTCTCTTTAAATTCCATTATATATTGAAATTAATGAAAATAAATAAAATATACTAATAAAATTCTTTCATCAACATAACAAAAAAAGATGAATTTGGCTTTGTATTTAAGAAATTTTCTTATTATTGATTCATTATTGATTCTTTCTTCATTTGTTATTCGCCTTTGTTTTTTATTATGTCAAGAATATTTTTCTAAAAATCCCTCAAAAGGGATAAACATTTTTGGACGATATTACCCCTCAGATAACTTATAATTCCTAAAATCATCTTTTAATTAATATAATTTATTTTGACTTTAATTTAAACTATTTAATACTATATGAATATTGTATTTTGATCATTAAAAGTGATTTGTCTCTTTAAATTCTATTATATATTGTAATTAATGAAAATAAATAAAAATATACTAATAAAATTTTTAATATATTGAAATTATTATATTTAATTGTAAACAATCAAAGAGTCAATCTTATTATGCACAAGAATTTAAGCAAATTCATTCATCAACATAATAAAACAAGATGAATTTGGCTTTGCATTTCGACTTACTTATTATTGATTCATACTTTCTTCCTTTGTTCCAAATATGGGAGAAACATTTATGGACGATATTGCCCCTCAAATAACTTATAATTCCTAAAATAATCTTTCAATTAATATAATTTATTTTAGCTTTAATTTAAACTACTTAATACTATATAAATATTGTATTTTGATCATTGAAAGTGATTTATCTCTTTAAATTCCATTATATATATTTTAATTAATGAAAATAAATAAAAATATACTAATAAATTTTTTAATATATTGAAATTATTATCTTTAATTGTAAACAATCAAAGAGTCAATCTTATTATGCACGAGAATTTAAGCAAATTCCTTCATCAACATAACAAAACAAGATGAATTTGGCTTTGCATTTCGACTTTCTTATTATTGATTCATACTTTCTTCATTTGTTATTCGTCTTTATTTTTTATTATGCCAAGAATATTTTTTTCCTCACAATGACGATTTTTAATCTTTGATAATTAGTTTGATAGTAATGTGGTAATAATGGATGTTTTAATTTTTCATGAATGATTCACTAATTTTAAGAATATATATGATGGTAATATTGATTTTAAATTTTGATTTCTATATCTTTTTTTCTTGATTTAGAATACATGTTCGATGTAAAAATGTTAATTATTGTGGTAGTCTTGATAACAAAGGGATTTAAGCTCGAATGATGTTTTATGTCATTTTGTAAGCAATTAAACTTATATTTATTGTGGAAGAACGAGTTAGAACAAGGAGAATTGGTGTTATTCTAACTCTTTTAAGCACGCAGCTGAGGAAGATATAACTTGGATAAAGTGAGTTATGTTATGTATAAGGTGAAAGTAAATCTCGCATAATAAGTGGTTTTATGTGATAAGTTAAAATCATTGTCCAAATATTTGGTTGTTTTGAATTTTCTTGAAATTTAATAATATTTCGAATGGAATTACGGGAAAGAATGCATGAAAAGAACAAAAAAAAAAAAAACTTTAATTATGGGTGTATTAAAACTGAATGGATATTGCAATAGAAATTCTTCTTTATCTTATGTCAAAGAATTTTAAGATTTTTTTTTCTGAGAAATAATTACCTAAAAAGGCTAAATATTTTTTTTTCGTATGTTTTTTTATAATGATATAAATACAGAAAATCAATGAAAAATTGTGTTATACTTATATCTACTATTTTCATGTATTTTAGAATTTGATACTAATTTTCATAAAAGAAAGTTGCCTTTTCTGATATGCCATTAGATATATGCTTTAAAATATAATTAAAAGAATATCAATAATTTTTCAAACTTAATATTCACGTAGGCCATGTATTTTTAATGAACCACATGTTTTACCAAGAAGTTTGAATATAATTCTTTAGTTGGTCATAATCATTGATGAACTTATGATTGAAAATGAGTTTCGTTTAAGTGTTAAATTCATCGATAATTTTAAAATAAAAAAGCATAATATTATTATAAAATCACGTCTGTGCATTTATTCTTAACTAAGATCTATATAAAAGTCCAAATGTTAGAAAAACAATTTTGGACTATTATGCCTTAATTGATTACTAAAACTTACTAATTCGCCATTGAATCAATATATGTTTATAAATTATTTTTTATAAGGTTTTGTTCGTTTAAATAAATCTAACAAAGTTTAAAAAATTTAACTTATTTTTTTGTACATTTGATATGGCGTGCAAGAGGCAATATCTTAATTCCAATGGATATTTGTATTTGTATGTATCTAACGAGACTTATGCAGTTATGCTCCTACTTGCTGTATTTTCTTCCATTTGTTTGGTTGTAGTATATTTATTTGATTTATTTTCACTTCATTTATCTGGGTGATGCAAACTATTGATGGGAGAAAAACACTAATTGAACAAATCACGCAACAAAATAATTAATTATCTCTTCTCGTGTGAACCTAATATGGATTAATCAAATAGAGCAATAATTAAAATAAATAATGCGTGAAATTAAAGATACAATATTTAACGTGGTTCGGCAATGTGCCTACATCCACAACCCAACTCCAAATAATCTTCCACTATAATCAACAATAATAGGTATAACGTTCTTCTCTAAATAACACTAGAGGCACACCAAATCATCAAGAACTAAACAACTCTTGGCACACAAATAATCCTCGTTCTAATAAAGGTCCCATAACTTTTGATATTTAGACATTTATGTCTCTAACTTTTTTTCATCGTATTTTTATCATTAACTTTAATTTAGTTTTCACATCTTGTCTCCTATGAAGATTTTTGTCTAAATATTATTCGAATGTGTATTGAAATGAGGAAAAAATATTTTGTCAAACTTTCTTATTTGTTATTTATTTTGATTATGTAAAAGTATTAGAGGCAAAAAAAAAAAAAAAAAATTACGCCCTCCTAGTTAATTTTTGGACAAAAATTATCATTAAAGACAAATATAAGACGTACAAATTAATAGTTTAATGATAAAAATTTGCTAAAAAAAAGTTAGACATAAATGCAAGAGTGATCAATAGTTAGAAACTTTCATTGCAATTAAATGTAGTGTACTTAACAAATAATGTTGTGGTAATATAATAACCTTTTGAAAAATGACAAATTTTAAATTGAAAAATAGTCATTTTGGACAAATATAACCCCAAACAATTATTCAAACACCAACTATATTTTCGTCAAATCTAATTCAAAATTAGATCTATTATTTTACTAAAATCGAATATTGCTTTACCACCCACCGTCTCGTGCCACTATTCGCCACTAGTTAACCCATATCAAATAAGTTACTTTTTTTATAGAATAATTTAGAATATAAAAGAACAAAAATTCAATAAGTTTTGTACTAAATTATTTTGGTTGTTTTTAGATCTAAAAATATGTTGAATACAATTGCTCAAAATTTGTTGGAATAGATTGAGTTCATAGATTAATGCCTGCTTGGAGAAGAATAATGTATAAGAAGCAAAAGAAAAAAAAAACTGAGTTCATAAATTATTGTCTGGTTGAACAATTGTGGTTTGGCCTATCTGAAAAAGGGTGGGGGAGGGGAAACATGGCTTATTTTGTGCATGTTTGGTATAATTTAAAATAATATTTTTTAAAAAAAAAATTTTTTGCAATCATATATTTTATATAATTCATAATTTTAATCAATTTTTAATTACATATTTCACTAATTTTTTTTAAAAATCTTTTAAAAAATTACTTTTAAATTCTACGAAGACATAATCAAATTAGTGGAAAGAAGAATATTGTTAATAGTACTGTATCATCCGTTGCACTAAAGGTGCATGACCCATGAAATGCTCAACAGCTCAAGTAGGCCGACTGTAGGTGTGGTTGGGGTGGGGGTGGGGGTGGGGGTGGGGTGGGGGGGGGTGGTGAAAAAATGTTAAAGTGGGAAGAACGTGATATATAAAGGACATATTGGACTTAAATGGATAAAATATGAGCGTTAGTAATTCCACATCAAAAAATTGGTTGAAAACTTAAATAATCTTTTAATAATGAGAATTTAAAAAGTTATTAGGATTAAATTGATACAAATGATTTGGGAAGACGTCTTACTTAACAAGTTAGCAAAATTTGATAGATCATGAAATTATATAGATAACTAATATTCTAAAAAATATAAAGGCGTTGATTAAGTATAGAGAGAACCTAGACGAAGACAACCAAAAAATATATTTTCTTATTTTAAATATTAAAAAAAAAAAAAAGCACGCTTCTGGACGAGGCCAGACAAGCTCACATACTTTTTGGTTTAAAAACACATTCGACTATTTAATTGTGCATCTATGACCTACACAAAATGTGGAGACCACGCTTTGCGTTTAAAAGAGATTCAGACTCGATTTTTAAAACACGGTAGATAATTAAATTTGTAACCAATTTTCTAAAAGATACTTAATAGTATTAGATAGAATTAGACCAAATTGTGGATAACGTTTAGTTGAATATCGCTTGTTGTATATTTACACATGTGTCAAATAATAATTTGCTCAAATCATTATTTAATTGACAAAATAAACAGAGTGAGCAAATTATTATTTGACATATGTGAAGGTGTAAGTGTGGATGTACAAACATGGCCCCTTTTAGTTTTGTCCGTGAAAATCTAAATTACTTAAAAATAATTCTCTTCATTTTTATATATTATACACTTCAAACAAAGATGGAATAGTATTTCCCTATCCTGAAATTCCTACTTTACCCCCACAGTCTTCCAAAAAAAGGGAACAAAACCCTGTCCAGCAAATGATAATTTTCTTTTAAATTTTAGATTAAAAAAATATTATCTTTGCTGCTCCATCATTCGACTGAAGTCCTCAAAGCAGACGAAACCGTCTCCATTCCCGTCCACCCCTCTTATCATGCGCCGGCAGTCCTCTAACGTGCACCGCGCGTCCCCATTGTTTTGAAAACGTTGAAAAGCTCCTCCGCCGTTATTTTTCCGTCACCGTTAGAGTCAAAGAAGTCAAACGCATCCTTCAACTCAGCGTCGCAAGCCGGTTGCCCAAAAGCCGAGCCGATCGCATGAAACTCCTCTACGCTAATACACCCATCGCCGTCACTATCCAAGTCGCTCAGCATCATCTTCAGCTCCTCAGGGCTCGGCGGCACGGGACCCACTCGGCTAAGCAGCGCCTCCAGCGCCTCCTTCTTAATCTTCCCGTTACCGTCTCTGTAATAAAAATTCCTCATCGATTAATATTGAAATTATTTGACTAAACTTCATAAAACTTGACTTTAATCTAAGAAAATGCAATTTATGACAGCCAGTGATTATCACAAGGCTATATACCAACTTTGTTGACATCAAATGATAAGTACAGTAAAACTTGGTATATAAAATATATTTTATTAGACTTATTATTGAATTTTTTTTCACGTAGATTCGAATCCTGCGTCTCCCACTTGATTGTTGTATACCTCTGAGAAGAGAAAGGAGGCGAATGCGTAGGACCGGCAACCGTGAAGTGAAATTGTATCGTATCATCGTATGTTAGTTAAAGAGGTATCAAATCAAGACTCACAAATGAGTATTCCCATTTTTAAACTAGCGTTCTCAAATGAGGCAGACATGTTAACGATAAGACTCACTTGGATTAAATATGGAAATAATAAAAAGGGTTACCTGTCTATCATTTCGAACGCCTGTTTAAGTTCAAAATACACATCGGCTGATATTTCTGACCATTCGTCGGCAGAAATTTCAGAGGATAAGGAGGGCAGTACGCTAGTCGGTGTAGCTAACCCGTTGGGCTTGTTGGAGCCGGCTTGCAAATCATCTTCCGACGACGTCGTTTGAGAGCTGAAGGATGAAGACGGGTCGGTTTCGGATCTGGAAATGGGTCGGTTTTTCTTGAAGTTGAAGAGCTTTTTGGGGATAATTTTAACGAGTTTCATGGTGGGAACGAACGAAACAGCCCAGAAAGGAGAAGAGAGAGAAGGAGAGATTAGAGAGAGAAATGGGGCTGGAAGAGAAAGAGAGGAACATGGGAGGGTTAAATGGAGGGAGAGAATGGAGTAGCATAGTGAGCTTCCAGGAAGTTTCCTTGCAGAAAATAGAGAGAGAAAATATGACGGAATTTGCTCTCCAAGCCCACAGACCAGTCACTGTAGGAGCTCTATTTGTGTGATTTGACCGTTATTATTAAGCTGACATGTGCAGAGTATGTTTTGCCCGTTAAAATACGTTTAAACATTTATCTCAAAAATAATAGTCAACTATATTACAATAATAGAGATATGAGTTATCCTACCTATTGCTGAGGTTGCAATTGATAATAATTATCTATTGCCACCTCAACAATAGGTAGGATAACTCATCTCTTTATTATTGTAATATAGTTATTGTAATATAACTCTCACTCACAATGAGTAGGAGTAGGAATGACAAATTAGTCTCAAGATAGTAGGCGAGTTGGTAAGGCTGGGTGATGTGGAGAAATCTTCCGGCAATGCAGTGCTCGATTCGTGTGTGGCGATTTTTCACCGAATATCATTGTGAGATCATCTCGAGGGTTGGTCTGTTGGCTCTCTCCTCGTGTTCCTCGCCACTCGTCACTGCACATCCTCGATTTACAACCCGCCTAGTCGAGGCCTCGACACAGATGGAGAATTTCGTCTTCGAGACTTTCTCCTTAACAAAGAAATGACAAATCGACTGGATCGCCTGTCGGCTCCTTCTGTGAAAGCCCGGCCTGGGCACGTCTAATGATGGGATCGGGCTCGGGCCTGCCCGCAGGGCCCGGATCGTCTTCAGAAAATAACCACGGACCGGCCCGTGGTATGATCCTTAATTTTTTTTTTTTTTTCTTTCAAACGGTTCTTTTTTTTCTTATAAATATCTCTTCAAGTTTCCATATTCTTCACAAATTTACAACTCTCTCAACCTATACAATCGGAAAAAAATATATTGTCAACACTATATCTTTTATTGTATAATTTGTAGTAGAATTTATACATTTTAACTATCAAAATTTCTATATTTCTACAATTTATAGTTGAAATGTCAATTTTATCATAACTTATTTTTTTAACTTTTAAAAAACATAAAAAAAAAAATAGAAGTTCACGTGTGGCCCGTGGACCACGAGTCGATCTGAGCCACTATTTCTTTGACGGGCTGAGCTAGGCTCGTCTTGGCAAGGGCCGGCTCGGCCCATTGTCTATTGCCATCTCTAGGTAGGAGAATATTCCTCTACAATAATTTAAACAACTTGGTCTATAGCTTCTTTGATTGAGCTTAAAAATTTATTAAAAAAGTGATGTGAAAATTGATTTTAGGGTTACTTTTAATAATAGTCATTGGAGTTTGTTAAAAATTTTAAAATAATTATCAAAATAATTTTCTCACTCAAATTTTTAATAGTTACACTAACAATCACTCAGATGTAGACGTTAACCAAAAACCCTACGCAACACTATTAAATTTCAACGCGAACACAAACGATTTTAAGCAATATGTTGCTTCAGATAAAATTATTTTAATTACAGCTAAAGGTGTAATTGTCAAATACATTTTCTCATATTCATTTGATTTTAATAAATAGTTAATAGTAAAACTTCGCATTTTTGTTGGTGGATTTGAATGTGAGACATTTTTGTCTCACATGGCGTACTAATTAATTCTGTTTGTGTCCATATTTGAATTTAATAGTGACACGTATGATTTTAGATTCATGTTTTTAGTTGAGTGATCATTAGTATAACTTTTAGAAATTTGAGTGACTACTAGTGAAATAAAATGACAATTTTAAAAAATTTAACAAACTTCAGTGACTATTACATTGAACCCCTCACTAGCCAACCGGAATAGTGGGGGCCGATTTGGAAACATCACGAAAACCATGCCTTTCAACCAAATGCAACACCCTTCTTACGATGTCAAATTTTAATTAACTCGCAAGTGTATTTAATCTCTTGGAATATAGATAAGTAAAACGAGGTCGATCCCACGAGAGCTGCTATGAGGAAGGTGTAATTTAATCCAAATTAAGCTGTTATTCTAGGCTAGTTGAGTCGAAAAGAGTTTTGTAATTATTTAATTTAAAGACTAACTAATTATGCGAAAATAATGAGATTGAATAATCAAGAAGTGTAAAACACCAAGGTTTCGAATCCACCATTGTCTAACTTAGCAATCATCTAATCATTCATTAATTCCCAAAGAAAACATATACGACAACACGAAATCAATCTATTGTCGTCCCTAAAGATTTATCAATTAAGTCCAAAAGAAGAAAATCAAATATAGGCTCCCTTATGCTTTCAAACATAAATTACTTAAGCATTTTTCATATCAAATTCCATTGAAAGAAGACAAAGAATCAAAGATTACCTAAGCATTCTATGTATCCCAATAAGAATAAAAGAAGATGAAAAATCAAAAGCAATTAATAAAACTTATTTAAGCATCAAGCATGGATTAATTAAACCAATATCTAACTATCAAAAATACATGATATTTAAGATGAAAGAAATTATGTTTAATTAATCTAGTTAAGAACGAACCATGAACGTTAAAGCCCTAAAAGGAATTAAAAACGAATAATGAAATAATTACTTAATTAAAACAAGGTTTCATCGCTCTACCTTGGCTAATGAAAACTAGAAGAACATGATTAAACTAAAAAGAAAAGAATTGATAAAACCCGGCATGGATTGAAGGAGAAGAAATCTTCAAAAACTCTTGATTGTCGGTCCGGTTGTCTTCTCTTGTTTTCTTCCGTCTTCCCCTTCATTCGCTCCCCAAAATCCTCACTTGTTATGAGAATATATCTCATATTTATATTCCTTCAATGTGCCACAAAATATCCCAAGAAGACCTAAAAATTCGTCCAAAACGTTTCCTAGTTGAATTGGGACTCAAAAAGGAAAGAAAATGAAACGAAAAATCCCGAGGCAAAATGACACTGGCGATCGCTGAGCTATTCTCGGGCGATCGCCCAGCACGCCGTTTGGTCTCTCGCTTCACTGCTCCAAGTGTCTTTGGCCGCTTCAAGACAAATCAAGCGAGTGCCCAAATTGTTATTATTTATGTTAATTTGCAATTCGGTCACTTTGGGTTGAGTGCTTCCAAATCTTCTAAATCATTGCTCTTTTGCCCAAAGTATAAGTCCAAAACAAATAAAACAATAATAAACTATATTTCATCAATTTTTAAATGTTAATTCAAAATCACTAAAACTTCATCTTCCAAAAAAAGACAAAGTCTATTTTTTAACTATATTTCATCAATTTTTGTAATCAAAATCGCTGAAAACTTCCACCAAAATACTTTCCATTTGTTCACTAGATTTTTTCACTAGATTTTTTTTTAAAAATGATTCTTAAATTTATAATTTATACTAACAACAAAACAATTACACGAGAAAAAAATTGAAAACATATAAAATATAACGCCATTTGCATTGTTTAATGTAATACATTAATTCCTATGTAATTCATAAAATTTGTTCTCCATTCTCTAGTTTAAAAGTGATTTTGATTTAAAGGAATTTCAGTATTTTGCTCTAACGAACCAAGTTATCTAAATCTTCTGAAGAATCAAAAAATTTTCTGTCTTGGTTGAAAGTAGAGAACACAAATCACTCTTTAATACCGTTGACCTAAATAATTGAAGCCAACAAATTCTTACTCACCTCCTTGCTCAGAAGAATAACTCAACATTAATTGTCGTCTAAGAATCGAAAATTTTAAGACACGAGAATTTGGCCAAGGTTTTCAATTGATCTCTTACTTCTTATTATTTTAGGGGGGTATTTATATATTTTTCAAGTTAGTGGGCATTTTGGCCTTTTGTATTATATGGACATGTGTCTCTTTGCTATTTAAGAGTTGATAATAAATTGTAATTCTAGAGGATTCTATAACACGTAGCGTTTACTTATAGCATTAGTTATTATTCTCATTAGATTTATCTTCTATGCATGCTCATTAACAGTTTTACTACGCAGAGCCAAAATCTAAGCATCACATGGCCAAATAAGATATTTGTATGTTCACTTGTAACCTCGACTGACATATTTTATTGAAATCTAATTAATTTCAAATTTAATGGACTTGACCTTTGTTGTTAGGTTTATCGCTTGTTAGCGTTCTCCCGCCAAGTCAACCTTTTTTTATGTAAAATATTAATAGATATTCCAGCTTTGCTGTTGCAAAACGACTCTGACGAAACTTAATTCAATTTTTTTTGTAGTGATATCGTTATGGTGGGCCATGTGGCTCTCTATGTAGATCCATCATGCATCCACTTAGAACCTTAATACGTCACGTAAAATCATGTAGTAACAATAGCCCCCAAGTTTGAGTCGTACATTTATGTGCAGCATCGGACTTTAAAAGAAAAGTATAGGCGATGCATTTACTATATTACTTTAGGCACCGATGCCCTCAACTAGGTGAGGTATTACGAATCGCCTCTAAGATATTACCTCTAATGGACGAATGTTAGTGAATAACGAGAGCTTACAAATAACCTCTAATCACATTTCAATCTCACTAGGTAAAGACTTATGAATGACCTCATAAATATAGTCAACTTCAAATAAATGAGACTTTACAGCCTAGAAAGATTGCCAACACCATAGGGCTTATCAAAATTTTGATAGCATCTTTCCTATAAAATGAACAAAATCAACCTGGAGAAGCAACACAATATTCATGACTAGTACATATAGATTAATTGGGGACCATTTGCCCCTTCCAAACAAGCATAATCATATAGTAAAATAAAATAATGATAAATCAAATTCTTTCAAATGTTAACGCAAAAACATCACAAGTAATGTGTGGGTTATATATGATCACATTTAATTACATGTATCACTGTGTGAAGCAAGTGTCATACTACCAATAAAATGATAATACGAGCTGGCAAAAATAACAATACGACATGATTCACTGCAAATTATATAATGGTTATAATAACAAAATGATGATAATACACTGATATAGCATTATTAGTCTCCCAAGTCCCAACCTAATATTTATATTAGGTTAATGACTTAAAAAAAGCTTTTGACATTGTCAATTCTTTGTTTGGTTCGTCTTGTTGGAGCATCGAATTGAAGCCATTTCATTTGTTTGTGTTACTTGATAAGTACATTTTGTTCACTTATTTGGGTATTTAAACTAAGTTTTTATCCCGTTATTTTATTGAATTTTTACTTAATGTATTGTATTATTCTCCCTATTTCAGTTTTGGACTCGTTTATAAGTAATTCGAGAAGAATGGACGGAAAGATCAACAATTTGATTAAATCGACGAGTAAATAAAGAAGAAGATAAAATCAATAAGTTAAGGTGTTGGAGAGACAATGAAGATTTGAAGCAAATGATAAAACACTTGAAAGTCAAAGAACTAAATTGAGAAACTATCTACCAAAGTATGTGGAGATATTTGAACACAACTTTTGGTATTAAAATTTTCACAAATAAAATGATATACCATTAGAAAGATAATAAAATAATGAGTCCATCACTTTTTACGGATCTCAATTTGGAGCTTCCTACAAGAAGTTATGACCGTTTGAAAAGCAGCCACCCGATGTTATTTTTGCTGCGGGAATTTTGTTTCCTTTTCGAATTCCAATTCGATTAAGAAATGTTTTAACCCACGTTTTTAAGGACTTTTAGGGATAGTTTTGGACATGAATTAGGTAACTATAAATATGAGTTATTAACTTATAACAAGAGAGCCGATTTTGAGAGCTAGATTAGAGCCAATTTGGGAGCCAATTTAGAGAGAAAAACAAGAGACAACTCAAGAAACGAAGATCAAGATTCATCCTTTCAATATTAAAACGAATATCAAGTTCAAGATTTCTTCTTCTTTCAAGTTTTCATTATATCTGGGTGATGGCTTCTATATTTTATTTTTCTTTTTATTTTCTTCTTCTTAGTATGTTAGGTTAAAGTTTTTAGTGCTAGGATCATGATGAAACTTGTATCATGATCCTTTAATTTTTTGAACCTAGTTTTCGATATTTAAGCACGTTTTTAATTCTGAATAATTGATATTGATTTATCTTCATCTACAATTATGTGCGAAATAGTTGTATGATTCTTGAGGCTTGTTTTATCTTTGAGAGATGGAAAATAGGTTATACATAGTATCAATTGTCGTAGAGTCCGATAGGAGATAGAGATATATCGCTATATTTTACATGATCTTTAAGTATTCACAAATTCTAATGTGTTCTTGTATGTTCACATCTATTATAAAGATATAGTCGGATCACACATAGGGATATGTTTAATTTTACTCAAGAGAGATTGTTAAACAAATTAAAAATATTGATCTTCATAATTAAATCATGTTATCAAATTTCAACAGTTCGGGTTAAAGAGAATTAGTATAAGTGGATTCGGGATCCTAGTACGCTTTTCTTTTCTTTCCTAATTTTAAAGTAATTCTTCTTTAATTTAATCTTTTGTTTGTTTGAATTATAATTAGTTAATTGTTCTTAGTTTATAGTTTAATTAGTTCTTAATCATCAATTTTCCAAGGTTCATTAGATTCAATTAAGGTTAGTGTAATTGAAATTGAACTATCTAAATCTCTGTGGGTTCGATACTTGGACTCAAAATCTATTTTATTACTTGAGTGATCCGTATACTTGCAGAATTATTAAACACATAAAATCGCTGACAAATATGTCATTACTTGAAGAAAAGAATAAGCACCACTCATTTATTAAATTATTGGAAATGATTGCGGCCTTGTCGGCTAGTATGATTGTGGTCTTGTCGGCTTATATGATTGTGGCCTTGCTAGCTTTGCTTTTTTTTTTTTTTTTGTATGTTGACTGTTGAATTAAATATTTAATAGTAATGGAGAAGTACTTCAATATATTATGTAAATCTCATCATTCTTCAAGTCAGCAAAATATTGATGAAATGAATGTCCAGAATGATGATCATCTATTGGAGATAAAATTGATATGGAGGGTGACAGTGATGAAATGAATGAGATTGATATTTTGAATGAAATTAGTGAAATAGAAAAAATTGATGTCGGGGATGATTGTGATGAACTGAATGATATTGATGTTAGAGAAGATAAGGGCGAAATTAATGTTGAACAATTGAATTCATATCCTGGATTAAGAACACCAATCGATAAATATGATGTTAATATTCGAGATGTAATTTGAAGAGAGTATGTGCAAAGGGATCCTTGTCAGCCTCGCAGTCATGATTTTTTGTCGACAAAAAAAAAAAAGAAACAAGGATAGACGATTTAGTACTAAGTGGTATGATGGGTATCCGGATTGGTTAGAATATAGTATAGAAAAAATACCGTATTTTGTTTGTATTGCTTTCTTTTTAGTTCAAGTTGTGATTCTTTTGTTGTCGGGGTTCTCAAATTAGAAGAAGAAACATAGTCTCAGAAAACATATTGAAAAATCTAGTATTGCACACAACATAACTCAGAGTTTGAATCATTCAATAACCAATAAGAAAGTATTGATGCTAGTCTTTTCAAGCAATCAGAACAAACACGAAGTGAGTATCGAATACATCTAACTGCATCAATCGATTGTGTTTGATATCTTCTACGACAAGGGCTTGCTTTTCATAGAAGTGATGAGTTTGAAGATTCAAGCAATCAAGGAAAATTTATTGAACTACTAAAATAGTTGTGTTATCATAATCCTGAGATTAAGGCTGTGTGTTTGGAGAATGCTCTTGCCAATTTCAAATTGACCTCACCAAATATTCAAAAGGATATAGTAAGTGCTATTGCTTTTGAAACGGCTAGGGTTATTATGAGTGAGATTAGTGATGGGTTGTTTTCTATTATAGTTGATGAATCTCGTGATATTTCAACTAAAGAGCAAATGTCAATTGTTTTGCAATATGTGAATAATAGGTATGTAATGTAATGTTTTATTGGCATCCAACATGTTTCAAGTACCATGGCTCTTTCACTTAAGATTGCTATTGAAGATTTTTTTTCTAGATATAACTTAAGTATCTAATTTGAGAGGGCAAGGTTATAATTGGAACTAGTAATATACAAGATGAATACAATGGTCTCAAAACACTTATCTTGAAAGATAACCCGAGTGCTTACTACATTCATTGCTTTTCTCATCAACTCCAACTAGCTCTTCTAGTTGTGGTAAAAAAGCATGCAGATATCTAATCTTTCTATTATTTGGCTGATAGTGTGGTGAATGTTGTTGGAGGATCGAAAAAGTGGTGTGATCTTATTCATGAGAAACAAAGACTCAATATTTTTGAGCACTCAATGCTTGTGAATATCAAGTAGACGAGGCCTTAATTGAGAAACTGCTATCAAGTGTTCTGGTGATACACAATGAGACTCTCAGTATGGTTGTTTATGCAACTTGATGCTCATGTTTTCAAGTAGAATTGAGGTTATTGATACAATTGCTAATGATAGTACAAATTGCGAAAAAAAATGTGAAGCGTGTGTTTTGTTGGCAACAATTCTTACATTTGAGTTTGTATTTAGTCTACATCTCATAAGAAAGGTGTTAGAAATTTCAAATGAATTGTCGACATTACAAAGAAAATATCAAGATATTGCTAATGCCATGAAATTGGTAAAATTATGTAAACAACATTTCCCAAGAGTTCAGTGATGATTAATGGGATTCCTTTTTGATAACGGTTAATGTCTTCTGTAGAGAGCACAACATTAGCTTCCCTATTATGAACGATATGTATACACACGTAGGTCGTTCACGACGTATCACTGTGAAAAACTTACATCACTTTCTTGTGGATTTATTTTATGCAGTAATTGATATGCAACTTCAAGAGTAGAATGATCGGTTTTCTAAGGTGAATACTGACTTACTTATTTGTATACCATGTTTGTGTCCGAATAATTCATGTTTTACTTTTAACAAGAGCAAAGAAATTCAATGTGTAAGTTTTATCTGAAAGATTTTCAAGGATCATATATTTTACATCTTGATGATCAAATTGACACATACATTATTAATATGCTCACTGGTGAACATTTTGGATGATTACACGGTCTTGGTGAACTTGCACAAAAATTGGTTGAGACAAAAAAAAAATATGAATTATATTCGTTAGTATACAAGCTCTTGACATTGGCATTAATTCTTCCAGTTGCTACTGCTATGGTATAGAAGGTATTTTCTACAATAAATTATGTCAAAATTCGATTACGCAATCGAATTGGTAATAAATGTTTGAATGATAGCTTGATTGTGTATATTGAGAATTATGTATTTCATAAGATTGATGATGATGTAATTATAAAACGTTATCAAAGTATGATAACTCGTAGGAACGATTGTTCAATATTATATTGTTTCAAATTTTTTTTGCATGTCATTTGGAGACCCACCAACTTAAAATGTTTGGCTCTACCACTGCATATCACATTGACTAAAGTATGATAATTTAATATTCACGAAAAATGTGTGATGTAATAATTTGAAATTATTTTGATAATTAACTGGGCGAAATTTTAGAATTTAGCGTGAAATAATTTGTCAGTCAAAATATTTTAAATTTTCGGGCGAATTTAGTTTTCGGAAGAAAGTTCAAAATTTTGCGTGAATTCATTGGCCAAGTGGTGACGTGGAGGATCACATGGCTTGACTGTCCGGTAACTAAATAGAGTCCACCACAAGACCAGAACTATCCGTGTGGCAATTAAAACTTAAAAGGATCACAAGGCTCTGCCAAGCTGAGTGAAATTTTTTTATTTTGCTGCCACTTGCGTTGTTGCAGCGAAATGGAATGCATGCAATTAGGTATGTACGCATTTTCGTGCATGCATGCACCAAGTGCATACGTGCACTTTCTGGTCACTCGACAGCTTTGTCGAGCGGTAATTTTTTTATACAAAATGTCGGTAAATTTCTTGATCAATTGGCCCTGTCAGACAATGTAGAACAATGCATTTAAGGCATTAGTCGGACGGTAAGCATGTCCACCTAAATGATTGAGTACACACATTTGGTTGATATTTTTAGACGAATTTTGGAGTCAATTCTTTTCCTCGTTGAACATGCATTTCGTAGAATTTAAAGACTTCATCCCTCTTTCTTATTTGGCCTCAGAAAACTTGAAGATCTTTGTTGATTTTGGTGAGTTTTCTCTTTTTTTTTTTAGATTTTTACTTTGATAATCGAATGTTATTCGATTTTTCTTAAATATGGCTGAATGTTCTTCGAATATCCATGAATGGTTGATGGGGTTTGATATGATATTTTTGGAATTTGATCCATAAGAGAGTTAGGCTAATAGAGAATAGTTGTTTTCTACAAAAATAGACTAGGGTAATTTTAATGGTAATTCGAACAGAGTAGAAAAGCATGATTTTATTGATCCATCTAGATTTTGGTCTGACGAAGGCACGGGTTGACATGCCCATTCAAACGACAACTTTTGGATAAATAATTACACAATCCTAACACGTCCAGATGAACCAACTCTGGTAGGATTTATGGGTGATCCTGGGATATATTCTTCATATTAGGTTGATCTAGAAAGCATTCGCATTTATAGTGATTCAGTTAGTCCAAGTCTCGATGGTAACGACCTTGGATTAGGTTTTCTGAGCAAAGCCGTCTGGATGGGGTTAAAATTTTGTTTATGGAGAACATACAAAGTCATATGAAAAAAGATGACTTGAAAAGAATTCGAGATGCCTATCGTGTTTCTGTATCTATTTAGCTCTATCTACCACTACTACAGGAAAGAGTGTCATGGAACGTTCTGGATTGGACGTTCTTCTAAGAATTGCCTTTTAAAGATGGATTTCAGTTCCCGATTATCTAGATGGTTGATATGGTGTTAGAGTATTTTGAAATTGTACCAAGTTAACTTATGCCCAATTTTTGGTTATTATTCTTGGCTCTCCAAGTCCTTACTGAATGGTGTGATATTATGTTTGACATGTCGAAGCTATTACATGGATATTTTATAAGGGAGCATGATGGAAAAAAATGTTGATTTTCTTTAAATGTGAAGAAAAGACCAAGTAGTTGATAGTTGGTCTTACCTCCAAAGATAAGAGTTGGAAAGGGTCTTATTTTCTTGTTTTGGGGGATTTGATTTCTTTGAGCGATAGTAGGTTTCCTTCAGCGTGGTCACGCGGTGAGTTTTGCATACTAATAACTTAGCTATGAGTTTCGTATACTAATAACTTACTGATTCGAGGTTCTAATTCTATTTTCTTGTAGGTCATCGCCTTAGTACACAACCTATTGAATTCCTGCTTCGTAACGAGTGTATTTCGAAGATCTTAGCAATATCTAAAAATCAGAGGTATTGTTAGTTTCGCTTGTCCCCGGAGGTTCTAGCTTAATGTAGTTTCTGGGCTCACATTGAAAGAACTAAGAGGTATTCCTTATGACTTTCCTAGACATATGGTCCATATTATAATAATAATAAAGAGAGGTCTGAAAATTAGTGGTAGTGACTTTCCTTTGTGTGGTTTTCTTAACTCGGCTGATCGTGAGGTTGCAAATCAAGTCATGTTGAGAGTGATAGGATCTTCGCTCGACGCTTTGGAAAGGAGAAAGGTGAAAGAGAAGAAGAAATCTAAGACAGGTTATTCCTCTATGGGACTAATTGACCCTCCAGTCTCATCCCATGATTTATCGAGTCAGATAGAACTTTCTAATGCTGCTTCTCTGGCACCACAGAAGCGCAGTCATCCAGGTCCGATGTATGGAAACGATAGATCCATCGTGCTTACTTTTCCACTCGACTCTTCTGCATTCTCTAACCCAGGTGTGGTGGCCTTTTGTTTTTTGAAGACTGAGCTCGTTACAAAGAACTTGAACAAGTGAAGGTAGCCTAGAGCTCGATGGCCCAAATCTTTCAGGTAGTTTTTGTTTTTTTGCAGTTTATTATGGATGTTCTACTTGACTGTACGTAACTTGTCTTTGTTAATTTCAGGGGTTACAAAGTGTCATTTTTCAGAAGGATGAGACCATTAGATAGGCCAACGGATGCTCTCACTACAAGATACAAACATCTCATTACGTGGAGAAAACAAAATTTTAAAGATTGAGAAGAGAGATGCTTGCCGGCTAAAAGGGCAATGGATGAGCTAGTCAGGATGGTTAATAGAAAGCTTTCGTTGGAGGAGGAGTTTGTAGGCTTGAAGGAGTCTTATGGGCTCAGATTTCTTCTTTAGAAGATCGTATACAGAATTGCTAGCTGGAGGTTGAGATAGCCACCATAACCTTCTACATGAATGATTATAAAAAATGTGAGCATACTAGTTGGGATGTGGACAAAGCAATTGCTGAGTATCTGAGTTGTGCTAGATGGTTGGCATGCGCAATATGTTGGAATAGTAGCTTGAAGATGGGGTCAGATGTGCCGGTCTCATTGATGATGATGGTCAAGTTTAATTCACATGGTTGCACATTTCTTCAGCTTGTATTTCTTTTCGTACTTATGTAATTAGGCATTTGGACTTATTTGTTCGTACTTATATAGTATGTATTTGTTCTTATGTATTCGAATTTATGCAATACATAAGCTTTATTGTGATTGTGTGCTCAGTAGAATAAAATAGCTAAAAAAAAGTTTCTCAAACCTTTGACCTGAATTTACATACGAGGTGTTTTGAAAATATGCACAATTTTAATTGAAGCAATAACAAGTATATATGAACAAAATATCCAAAAAAGTTGAACTTATATCAAATACTTCACAAATTTTCAGCAAAAGATAAAACACATTTTACAAATATATGAAATTCAGCTGTGAATGGCATTTATTTCTATCTATTAAAATGAAGAGTAATTTGCATATGTATGAACAATTCGATTGGTCTAGCCGATCTAACATGATGTGCAATGTTGCTAATTGGGTTGAAGTTGGTCTTGTTTAAAAGCAACTTAGTCTTTATTTTGTGTGACCATATTTGTCTAAATAAATTGATGGCAACTGTGCAGTCATCTCTGTCCAAATGGCTTGATGGTGACTATGTGATCTTAGACCGTTTGAGGGAAGCTTTATGTGTAGCTCATTCCTTTTAGTATTTATGTTTGCTATTCATCCTCCCAAAGTTCAAGACTTCCCGACCTTCGGATGGTAAGGTAAGTTTTGAACTTTGCAATTAACATTTTGTTCTACCTGTTGAATCTTATGAAATCTGAGACATGTTAGGAACACCGATGACATTGCTACCATCGACTCTTTGATGCTTAAGTCAGCAATTGCCTTTTTATAATAAAAAAGAACAAAAAATAGATATGAAAATGTAAAAAGTAAGATGATACTCTGTGATGGAGGTTTGGATTCATCCATTATGCTGCCTTCATGGCTACTCCCAAGTTTTTTTAGCAATTCTTTCGTCGATGGCTTCGGGAGGAGAATGTTGTCTTAGTTTCGCCATCTTTGGTTGTCTTGGAGAAAGGTTAGTCACCAATGGCATTTCGCCAGAAATGCCTAAATTAGCAATGATTCTCATACATATTATGAGCGTTAATGAAAAAGAGGTTTAAAAGACTTAGAAGTAGTATTTGCGAAAGTGGATGGCATTTCAATTGTTGCTTATGTCTCTGTCGTCTTGAGTGCGTAATTTATAGGATCCTTGCCCAACCACTTTGGTGATTAAGTATGGTCATTCACAGTATACTGTAATTTTACCTGCACTAGCTTCTTTTATGTTCTAGAATACTCTTTGGAGTACCCAATCACCTTCTTTGAAGGTTCTGGCTCTTACCGGACAGTTGTAATACCGGACAATCTCTTGGTGATATACTTTTTTACGGACTAGTGCGCTTTTCCCTCGTTCATTTGCCAAGTCTAATTCATGGCATAACTGGGATTGAATTTGTTTATCGATTATGCTTGTTTCTACTGGTATGATAACTTTTGCACCATAGGCCAAGGAAAAAAGCATTTTACCAGTTGGTGCCCGAGCAGTGGTGCGATAGGACCAAAGAACTCCAGGTAGTTTGTCTGTCCATCTTTTTTTGGCTTTTGAGAGTCTCTTCTTTAATGTCTTCATGATAGTTTTATTTGAATATTTGACTTGATTGTTAGCTTGGGAGTACCGCAGAGTAGAGAAGTTCAATTTGATGTTCTATTCTTTACAAAAATCTTACAGTCCAGTCTAGTGCTGATGAAATGTGATCCGTTGTCGATCACGATTTCTTTTGGGACTCTAAACCTACAAATTATATTTTTTCAGACGAACTAAATAACTTCACAGTCCCGTACTTGTGAGAATGCTTCAACTTCAATCCATTTTGTAAAATGGTCAGTGATTGCGAGCACGAAGACGCGTTGTCTATGTGTGGTTGAAAGCTTTCCGATATTGTCCATCCCCCACTTCATGAATGGTCAGGGTGAAAGGATAAGGTTAAGTCATTCCAGTGAGAGATGAGAGATATCAGTGTACCTCTGGCATCTGTCACATCTTTTAACATGGTCAATCGAGTATGTCCACATTGTTGGTCAATAGTATTCGACGGAAAGTGCATGATGTGCTAAGCTTCAGGCTCTAGAGTGATTACCACACTCTTCTTCATAAAGTTCAGTTAAGACATATTTGGACTTGGTATTGTCAATACATCAGAGATAAGACCTAGAGAATGACCTTCTATATAATTTTTTGTTTATAACATAGTAATTGGCAGTCTTCACCTTGATTCATCGAGGCTCACTCTTATTTTGTGGCAACTCATCATTCTCTAAATACCTAATGATTGGAGTCATCCAAGAGTGTTCTTTTTTCGAATGATGAATTTTTTCTTTGGTTGGTTTCCAAACCGTTGGCCATTGTAGGTAAGCCACTGGGATAACTTTGCTTTGTTTTGTGTTTGTGGCTACCCCAAGGCCAGCTAACGCGCCTGCTTGGGTGTTTTCAATCTATGATACTTGAGTGATTTGGAATTTATCAAACTTACTACAAAGCTATTTGACTAAATCCAGGTAAAATGACATCTTTGTATCCTTAGCTAGAAATGTTCCATGGATTTAGTTTACAATGAGCTGAGAGTTACTACAGACATTTATTCGAGTGATTCTGATTTATTTTACTAGGTTTAGTCCAGCAATGAGTACTTCATACTTTGCCTCATTGTTGGTTGACTTGAATTCACGACTGACTACTTGTTCTATCTGGTCTCTCTTTGATGATGTCAAGATAATACTAATGCTTATACTGTTTATTGATCTGTCTACCTAAAATAGCCACGTGCCTGAATTAGTCCATTCGTCAAGTAGAGAATTATTTTTTCAGCAATGGCTTGAGAATTGAGAGTAAAGTCTACAATAAAGTCTGCAAGTACCTGAGATTTTGTAGCAGTGCAGGGTGTAAACAAGATATCGTATTCACTTAGTTCCATAGCTGATTTGGTTAATCGTCTAGATAGTTCAGCTTTGTGAAGTATCTACTTCAGTGGAAAAGTAGTCAGGACAACTGTCGAATGGCTTTAGAAGTAAGGCTTTAGCTTTTGAGATGCACTAATGAGTGGCAAAGCTAGTTTCTTCAATTGACTGTAGTAGGTTTCTACATTTATTAATGCTTTGCTGACATAGTAGACTATTAGCTATTTTCATTCTTTTTCGTGAACCAGGATAGGGTTGACCTCTGTTTCTGATACTGCTAAGTACGTGTAGAATTGTTCTTCGTCTTTCAATTTAGACCAGAGATGGCCTCAAATTAAGTATTGTTTGAGATGTATGAGCACTTCTTCACATTCTGGAGTCTATTCGAAAGTTTTGGTTTTCTTCAAAATGCTGTAGAATTGCTGACATTTTTCAGAAGACCGAGATATGAACCTGTTAAGAGCTGCAAGTTTTTTGATAAGCTTCTGAACTTTCTTGATGCTAGTAAGAGATGGGATATTAATGATTGAAAAGATTTGATCTGGATTTGCCTTGATCCCCTGCTGGGTTAACAAGTAGTCGAGAAAGTTTTAGGAAGACACTCCAAATGAACACTTGGTTGGATTGAGCTTCATGTTGTATTTCTTCCGAACCTCAAAAGATTGTCAAATGCGGTCTATGTGTTGCTCTGCAATTAGGGACTTCACTAACATGTCGTTGATGTAGACTTCAATAGTCTTTTCCAGATGATCGGCGAACATTTTGTCCACTAGTCGTTGATATGTTACTCCGGAGTTCTTGAGTTTGAATGGCATTACTTTGTAGCAAAATGTACCTCGCTCCATCACAAAAGTAGTTTTTTTTGGTCATTTAGATACATCATAATCTGGTTGTAACCGAAAAAAGTGTCCATGAAGCTTAAAAGTCCATGTCCGCCTGTTATGTCAACCATCATGTCGATATATGGCCGAGAAAAGCTATCTTTCGTGCAGACCTTGTTCATGTTTGTGAAGTCTATACAGATTCTCCATTTACCATTCTTCTTCTTTACCACTACTACATTGGCGAGCCATGTGGGATAGTGAACTTCCTGAACGGAGCCAGCCTCTATGAGCTTTTGCATGTCCTCATTGATTATGTACTATAGTGAACTTCCTGAACGGAGCCAGCCTCTATGAGCTTTTGCATGTCCTCATTGATTATGTACTTTCTTTTTGGTTCAAATCTTATTTGCTTCTATTTAACTGGAATGTACTGAAGGTCAACATTTAACTTGTGTGTAATGACTTATAGGTCAACACCGATTATGTCTTTGTAAGACCAAGCAAAACAATTATGGTGTTGAGAAATTTGATGAGGAGTTCTTTGAGTTTTGGTTCTAGTCTCGATCCCACATGTGTTTTGTGTTCTGGAAATTTGGGGTGGATCTGGACTTTATCCAACTCTTCCATGTCCGGATGGTCTAGATGATGAGCTGGCGTTATTGTGATTTCTATAAAGGGCTATGGCCGATATATGTGAATTCTGGTAGGAGTTTCTAAAGTCCCTTTTGTCACCAAGGATATCTCTTATCCTTAGCTTTGTAGATAAGCGAAGCACTTGATGAAATGTCAATGGTATAGCCCTCATTTTGTGGATCCAAGGCCTCTCCAAGATAGCATTATATGTCGATTGGCAGTCTGTCACGAGAAATTGGGTGTGGATGTTAACTCTTTCTGCATAAACAGGTAGTACAATCTCACCTAAAGTGTTCTTTTGCTCACCATTAAAATTGATTAGCACTATCATCTGTTGGGTAATGTTCTCCTCTGGAATTTTTATGGCCTTCACGGTTTCTAGGAAAAGTATGTCAGCACTATTTGTTGTCTATTATGATACGCTTGATCAAGTAGTTTGCGACATTCAGAGATATGACTAAAGCTCATGGTGTGGATTGATTAGCTGTGTAGCTTCTGAGGATGTAAATATAATGATCTATGGTGAGTCCGGCCTGCTTACCTAGTGTACATTCTGGGATGGATGGGTCACTCGGTGGGCATGACTTTGTGTCACTGCCCTTTTTATTCTACTAACTTCTAACCCACCGGTAATGAAGTTAATAGTTCTATCATGTGTTGGCAGAGCCGTTGGAGTGGAACATTGTGTACCATGAGACTTTTGTTGTCATCTGGCCATGTTCTCTTTAAATTTTTCGAGCAGAAGGTCTAAGATATGTCCCTATTTCAATAGTTCAGCAATTTCCAACCATAGTGCAATGCAATTACTTAATCACGTTGGTCACTAGTGCTTCTCATCTTGCCATGCCAATTCATTGCATTACCTATCTCCTTGAATACCACAATTAGTTCTACTTGTGCGATAGAAAGATTGTATTCAGGACTACCAGTCTTTGTCTTCATGGAAGGACGATCATGTGGTCTGGATAGTTCTATGTGCTTGGAGTCTCTTCTTTCTAGAGGAGAATAAGAACTTATAGGCCGTTTTCTCACATGTTTTGCCATTGCGACTCTTCTTTGGAGGGATGCGCCTAGTGAAATTGAAGTTAGCGTCTTCTTCTTTCTATTTGATTTGGGTCCAAGCCAAGACATCCTTTATCGTGCTGCATGAATATTTGGCCAATTCTTTGTACAAGTCTGTATCAGGTAGGAGCCGCTTTCAAAAATCAGAAATCGCAGTTTGTTGGTTACAACCAAGAGTAGAAACTTTCTTTTGGTGGAATTACCCAACGAATTCGCGAAGCGATTCACTTCTTATTTGCACTATATGATAGAGCTCGTCGGACCTTTTCTCAAATTGTTTGCTACTTGAAAACTGTTCAACAAAAGTACCAATTAGTTGTGCAAATGATGAAATAGAGTTATTAAGAATGTTTGTATACCACTGTAGGGGCGTCCCCACAAGACTGAAGTCGAACCCCTTACATATGTAGGCCTCACAGAGGTCTCTTGGTATAGAAACAGTAAATATTCTTTGTCTGTATTGAGCTATATTGTTGTCTCGATCGACCATCTCTTAATAAAGTTTCATGTTGGGAAGTAAAATTTTTTGGGCATTTTCCCTAAGGCGATTTCATCAACAAATGGAAAATCGACAAAACAATTAACTGTACTCTTCTTGATTGGTGCGGGCACTCCATAGATGCGTTGAACGATGGCAACTAGCTTTTGTTCAAATTCTTGTTGCCTTATTGCGTCTGCATCTTGGTGAATCATTCGTTCTACTTCTTGATGAGCTACCTCATTCAAAGCGTAATTGATAAGGTCATCCGTGTGATAGACTTCAAACGTTCTAGACATGGTGATATTTGAGAGTGGTAGATAACAATGCTATAAGATAAGAACTTTGTTTGTCGGAATGATTGCTAGGAGACAAATTGTAGATGATAAATACTACAATTGAAAAGATCGGATCGATTAGGCCATCAGCAATCCTGTGGAACTAAAAAATAGAACAAGGAAGAAAAATTGTTAAAGAATCTTAAGTGGACATCGTGTGGTGTTGGCCGAAGACCCTCCGATGGTCAAGTCACTAAAACTTATTGAGATGAGTAAGTGTGCTAGATGGGAAGTAAATAGTTGAAGTTAGATGTTTGAGAGTGAGCATCACTTTGACTCTAATAGATGGTAGTATTTATAGAAGCAAGGTCACAACCGTCTAAATGAGATCAGTGATGATCCTTCGAGATTTTCAGTTAAGTGGATATATGAATCAATTATATTGTGATCGCTTTGGGATAAGCATAATCCATCTAGAGTTAGACACGTCTATCATGATATAGATGAATCGTTTGACGATAGATTTTCAGAGGTTTTTGGGTCAACCCGTTGATCTCGGACCATGTTTTCAAGTTATTTGATATTTTCGAGTTGGGCCAAAAGTGGCTTTTCATTGAATGAGTCTAATTATGGGCCTTGTCGTATATTTTTGGACATTTGGGCTGGTGGATAATTTTTACCACTATACCACCCATCTCACATTCTTATTAGGGTAAATTCAGGGCCGGTCACTGTTTGGACACTTATGGGCTCTATAGTCATATGCTCAAAACTTAATTCAATTAAAGTCACATTTTAGAGCTAAAAGACCAACATACCTTTAATTGTAAAAAAATGCTAATTGTGATATTGTTTTGTGGTGATACTATTTTGTTGTGATACTGTTAAACCTATGATTTTGTACTACTAATGAAATATTTTAAGAACAATATTATTCTCTACTGATTAATTCGTCTACCTACCATTAAACACCTTATATATTTATACTTATCTATCTAATGAGAATCTATGTCCTAATTGAATCTCAAACATGTTCTAATTCAATGAAAAAATTAGAAACATTGTTCATAGTTTTAGATGAGAACCCTTCGCATGACTTCCCATTAACTTGAGAATGATTGGCAGTTCTTCTTTCTTCATCTTGGTATTGCTCTGAAGTATGTGTTTACTTTTAAGGGACTCAGATACCTTGGAAGAGCTTTAATTTGCAGCAAAAGGATGTACATTAATCCGTGATACTGTTTTAGAGGATTTGTGATACTGTTTTGAGAAAAAAAAATTAAAGATTGCCATTTTAAGCTAAAGAGACGACTTCAAACGGGTAAAATCCACATATGCAGTGGCAAAGCCACTGGTCTTGACCGTCTCGTCGAGACCATTCTGAAAACATATTATAATAAAAATTCTGAGTACGTGTGCAAATTCTATTATCATTTCTATTGTGATCTTGTTTTTGCATGATCTTGTTTTGCAACACAATGATCAAACAACACATACATGACTATGATATCATGCTTTTATCTTATGATTTGTTTGATATCAGTATTATGCAAAACAAGATAATGGATTAAAACAGTATCAAATTATATTAATGCACATTACCTAAACAAAACATTATCATAGATTAAAACTAAGATATTTAAACAGTATTACAGGTTCAAACCTTGTCATAATTAAACAATATCAAAGATCACATAGATTCAAACAGTATCACATGATAAAAATAATATCATAGATTAAAATGGTATCAAAATATACTAATTACCTAAACAAAAAAGTATCATGGATTAAAACAGTATCATAGATTAAAACTAAGACATTCAAACAGTATCACAGGTTCAAACATTGCCATAATTAAACAGTATCAAAGATCACATAGATTCAAACAGTATCACAAGATAAAAACAATATCACATGTTCAAACTTTGCCATAATTAAACAGTATCATGGATTAAAACATGTTTTAATCCATGATACTATTTTATTTAATTAATGTGCATTAGTATACTTTGATACTGTTTAATCCATGATACTGTTTTTATTTAGATAATGTACATTGGTGAACTTTAATCCATCAACATATGATACTATTTGTTTAAGATAATGTTTCAACTATGATACTAATATATCAAACTTTATATCTGGATGGATTCATAGAATTTTTATTGGGTGGTCTTTGTAAATTTTTGCACTTAAGTGTGTTGTAAGTGACATTTATAATTTCTGCATTTTGTTTATTCAATTCATTTCTGAGTATGTTTGGTTAAGCTTAAAAGCAGCTTATTTATGTGTATTTGATCTAATTTAACCATCATGACTGTGTTAATTCATTTCTGATTCAATTCATTTCTTTGAGCAACGATTATGATGCACCAACTTCGCCTGTTATCTGTGATACTGTTTTATAGAATTTGTGAAACTGTTTTGAAAAGAATAATTAAAGATTGTCATTTTAACCTAAAGAAACGACTTCAAATGGGTAAAATCTATCGTACGCAATAGCAAAGTGACTGGTCTTGACCGTCTTGTCGAGACCATTCCGAAAATATATTATAATAAAAATTCTGAGCACGTATGCGAATTCTATGTCTATTTATATTGTGATATCTTGTTTTAATATCGCTTTTGTATAATACAGTATCAAACAACATACCATGACTAAACATTAGATGATGGAACATTCAAGCTTCTATTTACAGCAATTAGATGGTGGAGCATTCAAGCTCCTATTTACATTAGATGATGAAACATTCAAGCTTCTATTTACAGCAATTAGATGGTGGAGCATTCAAGCTCCTATTTACATAAGATAGTGGAGTATTCAAGCTCATATTTACAGTATTCAAGCTCATATTTAGAGCATTCTATGCCTATTTCTGTTGTGATACTGTTTTGTATAATACTGTATCAAACAACTTTCATGACTAATTAACAACACAAAGAAATAATCTAATGGCCAACTTAATACAATATCAAGTTGTTATTCTATAATATAGTATCAACAACATATGTTTCCTCATAGTTTACATAACTGGAAAATGCTCATTGTTTACATAACTGCTAAAATACTCAACTCAACCCAGGTTAATCATATTGGTCAGCCTCTTTTGCAGCACGGATAGATCAATGCTAGCCGTTAGATCACTAGCCTAAAAAAATGATCAAATACAAAAATTGAGATTAAAACAAAGAAATTAATAACAATATTCCTACGTTAATTTGTTACTTCAATTTGGATTCTATGAAGTAACTTGTCATTTACTTTTGTAGTTTCACAGCTAACAACATTCAGTCCCCAACTCGAACTTGATCCAAAATCTTCACCAAAAAACTGCTTAAAACTAATCCCAAAACTAGTTTAGCTACACCAAAATCTTCCACAAATCCTTCATTCCTTCCATGAATGCTTAGATATCTTCACAGTTTCAATTGCACATAACCCAGATTTTCCTATATGGAATTAAAAAGTGACACTGCGCCATAGAAGCACTCGTCGGAGGTCACCGGAGGTGGAGGAGGTTGTCGCTGGAGGTGGAGGAGGTTGTTGCCGGAGGTGGATGGAGTTTGTGGAGTTGGAAGATTGTGCCAATGAAAAATATGGTTAAAAGGGGTGATTTTGGAATTAATATAAAATATTGCTGTGAAGTATGACTTAATCACAATTTAAAAAAAAAGTTTTGACCTAATTTGAAACAAGTCATGTGGAGATGACTTATTGACAATTTTTCCTTCTTATTAAACTACCTTCTAACTATACCAATACATATTCTGGAATTCAAATTTTAATAATTATAATAGAAAAATATTAATAATTCAATCAACTATCATGAATTGTCGAAAACGATAGTTCCTCACGATGAATTGTCGAGTTCGACATTTCGTGAATTGTGTATGTTAGAAAACAATAGAAGTTGAGTGATGGGGATTAGGGGTTTTAAGGAGAGAGAAATTCTACCTTCTCTTCCTTTGGTAAATTCCATGCAACTTCAAGTGAGGTGTGTCGATTTGTTGAAGTAAGAGAATTTCAAAATTGAGTTTTAGAAGAGAGAATGTGCAAAATGTTTGAGGATATTGACAAAAATTGATTAAATTTGTTGAGTGCATTTTGGTCATATTTTTAATTAAAATAGCCATTTGTTAAAAAAGTTTACATATTTCAAAACTTGGGTGGAAAAATGACAATTTGTCCAATTTTTTTTAAAATGGACATGGATTATTATGATGGCATTGTTATTATTATTATCATTTGTAGTATGTAAATTTTACTTTTACATTTATACCAGTTGTAATAATATCGAAAAAGAATTGATTTAATTAATTAGGGCTAAACTTTAGTTTGATAATAGATCATTAAAAAAGTTAAAACAGAATGTGAAAATCAACTATTTTGTTACTTCTTAAAATCTGTTGTCAGACTATAGTCAGTGTTTCTTAAGATTACCAAATACTTGAAACAACTTATTGTTGAATCTAAAATGAATTCCAAATAGGTTCATAATCCATGATATTGACGAATTATGTTTAGTCAACGTAATCTTAATCTTAGAGTTAATGTTGCTTAGATTTAAAAATGTTAGGAATCAATACCTGTGACAATTCTATGGAATCGCAGTCATTGCTTAGCTTAATTTTTGTGAGGTCTGGAAATTGCATTTTATACATAGAATTTGTTGCACTTTTTGGTGACGTGGACCCACCAGGTCATCTTAGTGGTCAAATCAGCTCCAAATAGGACTATTGAACTTTAGCACCTGGAAAGTACCCGGCACTTGTCTGAACCCCTGAATAAGTAGTCCAGAGTGCTACCACTTGAAGATGCCTAGTAGAGGTCTAGACTAGATACATATTGATTGATGTGACGTCTGTAATGACACCCTAATAGCCTATCAGAGACAAATAGTGTAAATAGGAGAAAATGATTAATTGAAAATACAGAAACAGACGCATAAAGGTATGACTACATTGACTGCATGAAAGACACATAAGTCAATCAAACACGTGGAAGAGTTCAAAACCTATGATCCCACTCAAACTCTGACTATAAATAAAGGATGACATTGCATAAATGAGGTAAGCAAATTTATTTTTTTTTTTAAAAAAACACTCCACTCTTTTCGTATTAAGTTTATACACCTTTCTTATATTATTTTCAATTAAAACTAGTCCGTAAAAATATGAATCATAACTTAAGCATCAGAGAGCATACGGTGGTCACTCCGACTGCCTATGCTTGCTGACAATCTTGTTTGAAGTGTGCAGGATATGGAAGTTTCAAGCAAAGAATATGAATCTAGTGCTTATCTTGAGTCCAACTACGATTCGGGTTCAACAGAATTCGTAAATCCAACAAAAATAAATCGAATATGTAACTTTGATCAAACTCATGTAAAATGAAAATTTATCTCATTCATATGAACTAAAATTGCCATGTGAAATCTTTTCCTATTTTCATTTTAAAATACATAAATTCATCTCAATACTTTCACGATTTTTTCTAAATAATTAAATATTAAAATATTTAATTTGAATTTTCTTCACTGACCCTTTAACAACTAATTAAAGTAAGAGAATAGATTAATAATTAATGAGTCATGTTAAACTTTACAGATTGTGTTGAAAATTCGGTAGTTATTATTGTATTTGTTACTACATGATTTTCTTCACTAATCCAAACTGAATTTCTTTCACGTCTCCAACGATTCGAACTCTTGACCTCCCCCCTTAAAGAGATTTGTGGAGAATATTGGTACCAATTGAGCAACTAGGGAAAAGTCTAGTTTGGAGCCCAATATCCAGTGGACAGTACGTAAGTTAACGACGCACGGAATAGCCCCTAGGCGAAAGGTCATAAGGGAAAGTCCGTGGTTGTTACATTTTATGTATATTGTCACATTGCTGGACTAGAATTCATTTTATTGGCAACTTGATAATATACTTTATTCTGTTTACTCGGCGATTCAGCTTTGTGTGTGAACACAAATTTAATTATCTCAATAGATAAATTTTGATTTGGTCAGTCTCCGAGATCATCTTGCCATACAATTGAAAAAAAAAGTGGCATTTTGTTTCTCATCTACTTTCTTGTATAAAAGAGTGGGATGGCATCATTGGTGTTGCGCTGGTTATTCAATTCTAGGAGGAAATCTTGATAATGATTTCAACTCATTTGATGAGCTTAAAACTCTTGAATGACCTCATAAGTTATATTAATTTATATTTGAAGAAACAAAGGCTAATCAAGTTTATTGAATCACGAGTGTCGATATTAGTATGCATAAACTTATTTTTATCGACACTATTGATCTTCTTGTCAAACATTACACTCCAGGACTTTCTATATGTGGGCTGATATTAATTTTTTTTTCCTGATTGATACTCTTACCTCTTTATATTAAAGAACATGCTGTTATTAGGAGCATATGATAAGTTTTATCAAATATTGAAATTGAAATTGAAATTGAAATCGGCTTATGATATACAGATGGTGAGGTTTCAATATCAAGATTGTCATTCCCTTGACAAGCTAAAGTTATGCATATTTATCCTCTACTTTTGAATGCACATCATTTTTTTTTTCATAAACCATTTGAAAGCATGAGGATACAAGGGAAAGCTCTTTGAAGTTCAGTTGGTTATGATTAGACTTTACTTTAATTTATTTTCTTGTAAAGTTTCACATACGAGTTGGTGGCAACAAAATATGCCTTTAGAATGAGAAAGAAATGTTGAATAAAATGCAACTTAAAGGGGGGTGGCATATGTTGTTGTTTTCCTATAGTTTGGATAGATAACACATTACAACTTTGGCCAATTATTCAAAAAATTAGGATACTCCATGTGTTCGGCATTAATTTGGTTGCAATATGTTATGCATGATTCTTGGAAGATAGCACCTAGATAATACTACAACTACCTCATTTATGGATTTTTTGAGTTTGCATATTGTCATTTGGTGACAACAAAATCTGTCATGAGTTGAAAGATTCAAAGTATAATTTATGCTACACGCGTTATGGCTTGACAAAAAATTTAACATTATATGATACAATGTCTATCTCGGGTTTTTTTTCCTTGTTCAAAGACGCTATTGATCATTCCAAATTAGTCGAGGTGAGCCCTCTTTTATAATCAAATTATTATTGAAGGCGAATCCATAAGTCCTTGCACCTTGAGGCTAGCTCATGGTTTTCTTATTATTGAAGGCGAGCCCATAAGCCCTCGCATCTTGAGGCTAGCTCGTAGTTGTCTTATTATGGAAGGCGAGCCCATAAGACCTCGCATATCGAGGCTAGCTCATAATTATCTCATTATTGAATGAAAGGTCGCACATCAAGGCTTGTCTATAGTTATCTTATTCTCGAAGGGAATCACTTGTGATACTTATTCCTCGCCATATGAGAAGGTAGCATGCACCTCATCATGCGAGATGATAGCATACATCTCGTAGTGTGAGATGCCTCACCATGTGAGACGACTGTATTACAGATGCCTTGTCAATGAGATGATCGTATTACCTATACCTCGCTATGCGAGAGGATTATATCATTTATACCTCAAGATGATCATATCACCTATAACTCTCTATGCGAGAACACATCGTATCATTTGTAACTCGCTATGTGAAAGGATTATTTAATTTATACCTCGATATGCGAGAGGATTGGATTGTATCACTCATACCTCGTCATGCAAGAAAATTATACCACACATGCCTCGATAGGCAAGAAGATTGGATTGTGACACCTATGCCTCGACATTCGAGATGATCATATTACAAAAGCTTCGATAGATGAGTGTTTTTTACCGAACCAACTACTGTTGACCTATCAAACAAACTATTTTATTATTTGGGTAGGGGTTGGTACCTTGACCGAACCAATTACTATTAAAACTACTTGAAGATTGTTGAGTGAAGGGTAGAGGGGTTGGTCCGATCGTTGGTACCTTGATTGGACCAAATACCATTAAAACTACTTAAAGAATGTTGAGTGAAGGGTATAGGGACGGGTACTTTGACCGGACCAATTACCGTTAAAACTACCTAAAGATTGTTGAGTAAAGGGTATAGGGGTTGGTACATTGACCAGATCAATCACTATTAAAACTAATTAAGAAAGCGTTATTCCAAGTAACTAGAAAACTAAAAGACCAAAGGAAAGGGCGAACCATGGTATTCAAACAAATATTAAGTGCAATGCATTTGAAATAAACACGGGTATGTAAAAAGACGAAATGAGAAAAATATAAATGTTTTTACTTAGTAATGTCATCGATTTTATGTGTTTAATATTCCGCAAGTGTACGTATCACTCAAGTAATAAAGTGGATTACGAGTCCAAGTATCGTACCCACAGAAATTTAGATAGTTCATTGTAATTATAATAACTTTAACCGAATCAAATTACTTTTGAAATTTAGTTTCTTAAACTAATTAAAATCTTAACTAAAAATAATAAATAATAATAATTCAAACAAATAAGAGATTAAATTAAATAATAATTGCTTTAACTTTGGAAAAGAAAAGAAAAGAAAAGAAAAGAAAAGGGTACTAGGATCCCGAATCCACTTATACCAATTCCCTTTAACCCGAATCATTGAATTTGATAACAAGATTTTATTATGAAGACCAATATTCTTAATTTGTTTAATAATATCTCTCGAGTAGAATTAAACATATTTTATATGTGACCCGACTATATCTTTATGACAGATGCGAACATACAAGAATACATTACAATTTGTGAATACTTAGAGATCACATGAAGCCTAGCGGTATATCTCTATCCCATATCGGACTCTACGACAATTGATACTATGTATAACCTATTTTCCATCTCTCGATGGTAAAACAAGCCACAAGAATCATACAACTATTGCACATATAATTGTAGATGAAGAGAAATCAATATCAATTATTCAAAATTAAAATCATGCTTAAATATCAAAAACTCAGTTCAAAGAATTGAAGGATCACGATACACGTTTCATCATGATCCTAGGACTAAAATAAATCTAGTCTATCATATTGAGAAGAAGAAAATAAAAAGAAAAATAAAATATGGAAGTCATCACCCGGATTTGAAAAAACTTGAAAGAGAAGAAATCTTGAACTTGATCTTCGTTTAAATCTTGAAAGAATGAATCTTGATCTTCGTTTCTTGATTCGTCTCTTGTTTTCTCTCTCTAAATTTGCTCCCAAATCGGCTCTAATCCAGCTCTCAAAATCGGCTCCCTTGTTATGAGTTAATAACTCATATTTATAGTTACCTAATTCGTGCCCAAAACTATCCCTAAAAGTCCTTAAAAACGTAGGTTAAAACATTTCCTAATCGAATTGGAATTCTATAAAGAAACAAAATTCCCGCAGCAAAAATAACACTGGGCGGCTGTTTTTCAAACGGTCATAACTTCTTGTAGGAATCTCCAAATTGAGATCCGTAAAAAGTGGTGGACTCATAATTTGATTTTCTTTCCAATGGTATATTATTTTCTTCGTGGAGGTTTTAATACCAAAAGTTGTGCTCAAATTTCTCCATATAGTTCGGTATGTAGTTTCTCAATTTGGTTCTTTGACTTTCAAATATTTGATCATTTGCTTCAACTCTTAATTTTCACTCCAATACACCTTAAATTATTAATTTTATCTTCTTCTTCATTTACTCGTCGATTTCACCAAATTGTTGTTCTTTCCATCCATTCTTCTCCAATCACTTATAAACGGGTCCAAAACTGAAATAGGAAGAATAATACAATATATTAAGTAAAAATTTAATAAAATAACAAGATAAAAGCTTAGTTTAAAGGCCTGAATAAGTGCACAAAATACATTTATCAAACACCCCCAAATTAAACATTTGTTCATCCTCGAACAAAAACAAAATTAAACTACAACTTTAAACTAAGCTAAAAGAATTAACAGGAATTGTGTTTATGTTAACTATCTTACCATATGCCTCGAGTCCGAAAATAAAGCAACACTTTTAGAAATAAATTAAACAACACAAAAAATAATTTTTTACTTATCCGATGCTTGACTTTTAGTGAATGTGTGATTAGCCAATAATTAAACTTATATATGTATTAGACGACCAATATTGTATTGTTGATAATTTTACAATCTCGAACCCTTTGTAGTTATTTATTCCTTACACATCTCGTAAAAAATTACACTTCTAATGCTTTTCTCTTCAATTCCGTGGTGTTCTAGCGAATTTGGTTTCTATCGATCAATACAATACTTTTTCAAATAAAGTGGTAAAAATTAGAAATTTGTATTTTTAAAACTAAAATGGTGAGTGATTTTCTAAATTCTCATTTTCAGTCTCTGTGGTCCTAACCTAGCAATCATTATTGAACACTTCTAACTCTTTTTATTTTATTTAATTAAAATAACAGTTTTACATCCTGTGCAATACTTCTCTCTCATAAACTTTCTATGTGACCCATATAGCGAGCTTTGGACCAATGACTCTCAAGTCAGATGATCATAGGACACCATGTTTTAAAAAATCCTAACAGACTTAATTACTTGAGTCCCATAAGCTATAAGAGAAGTGAAGATGTAATTATTATTATTATTATTTTTTATTTTATTTTATTTGATGACTCATGTAACGAGCTTTGGGCAGATGACTCCCAAGTCAGATGACTTTAGGACACCAAGTTTTAAAATACCCTAACATGCTTAATTGTTCGAGTCAAATATTTTATTTTATTTTTATCAGCAGTGAGTAGTGCTCGGTTTAGATTCCTAGACTTCATCCTATTCAACCAAAGATGAGGCCTAGAAAACCCAAACCATCAAAATTCTCAGAACACGTGTAATAACTTTAACACCCCCAAACTGTTCTCAAAACAGTTTGGTTACTAGCTTAAGAATTTGGGAACAATATTTTCACAATAATCATAGGTCAATAATATCAACACAAACACTCAAATCATGTTTCTATATCAGTGATAAGTTAATAGTGGCTACGTGCTTCAAATACAGTCTAACATGGATAAGTATTCAAATAAAAGTACGAATTAAAGTGTTGTCTAATATTCTAACTAAAAATATATTTAAATTCAAACAAATATCATCATTGGCGGCAAGATATTCAACAATAGCTAGAATTTTTTTTTATATATTTAAAAAATTGAAATAATAATTTTTTTTTTAAAATGAAATATATAAAAAAAACGAAATTTGTAGTTACTAATAAGCAAATTCAAAATAATTAAGTATCCTGATACCTAACCCACCCCAAACCCACCACCAAACTAAAACATTACATTATCCCAAATGTAATAGAAAAATAAAACAAATAAAGAAAGAAAAATGTTAGTTACTCTCCAGAGATAGATGTGGAGACGATGTATCTGACTGGTTGAAAGTTTGGTTGAAATGGACTCAAATGTAGTACTGGTGACTCTTGGTTAAAAGGTGATATCATAGATATTATCTAAGCAGCTCGCGAAGTGGGACATCCTGCAATTGACATGGTGAGGCTTTATAAGCGAATTAAACAATAAATAAAATAAAAACTAATGATTTATTTAAACTACCGAAAACTACTACTTATAAAGTAAGTAAATAAAAGGGTTAGAAAATAGGTTATCTCCCATTAAGCGCTTATTTATAGTCATTAGCTTGACTTATTGTGTAGTTGCTTTACGGCACGCTAACTAATGCTTTGGATGACTTGCTTTGCTTGCATCTATGGATTTTGCACCATTTTTTATTTATCCTCAAAAATTTGAATTTGTGTTCTTCATAAAAATAGGATTTTAGTGTAGCACATTGCCCTAACACAACTATGAAAACTTCAACTACCTCATCGACCTTGATCACAAAATCAATTTTAGAGGAAATATGAGAGTTGGAGAATTGCTTGTCTAACTTGTACTTTTGTAATCTCTGAGAAGATGGGATCGGGGGCTTACATGGTTTGATAGGAGCGGTTGCCTTATCCTGTGGTGTAACTAAACTCTCTTCAATATATGTTGTCTGTTCAGTCTGTTCTACGTGTTCCTCATCAATGGACGGTACCTTTTCTTTATTAGTAACTGATCTCTTTACATGAATTTATGGTAATTGAACCCCACTTCTAATAGTAACAATTGTAACACTTTCCTTGGGATTTACCTCTGTATTGTTTGGCAACTTACCTGGTACTCTGGCTGATATAGCAACTGTCATCTGATCTATCTGTATTTCCAATTTTTTTTTTGAAGCTCATTGATTTTGAAAATTGATCTCTATCTATCTCATGAACTGATCATTTTTTTCAATGAATTTACCGAGAATGTCATCTAATGATGTTCTCTTTTCTGGCTACTGAAACTGATGACCTTGTGAAAATTCATCTCTGTCTATCTCATGAACTGATCATTTTTTTCAATGAATTTACCGAGAATGTCATCTAATGATGTTCTCTTTTTGGCTACTGAAACTGATGACCTTGTGGTCTAATATTATTGTAATTATCCTTCCAAGAGAAATTTGGATGATCTGCGATGAATTCTCCAACAAGCATGTCGTCCTCATCAATCTCAGAAGTACCATCATATCTCGCTATATTGGCACGCTGTAGTGCAAAGAAATCTCTAAAAAGCATGTTTTCCTCATCAATTTCAGAAGTAGCCTCATATCTCGCTATATTGGCATGCTGCATTGCAAGGAAATCTCCAAAAAACATGTTGTCCTCATCGATCTCTTAGTCTTCCATCTTGTATTGTGGTCTGAAACGAGACCAGTTGATCATTGAAATAAACTATAATAATAATAATAATAATAATAATAATAATAATAATAATAATAATAAATTAAATAAATAACATTTGAATTAGTGTTAAAATAACTGAAAAAGAACTAAAACTAAATCTCCGGCAGCGGCGCCAAAAACTTGTCAGCGATTTTATGTGTTTAATAATTATGCAAGTGTACGGATTATTCAAGTAATAAAATAGATTTTGAGTCCAAGTATCGAACCCACAGAGATTTAGATAGTTCAATTTCAATTACACTAACCTTAACCGAATCTAATGAACTTTGAAAAATTGATGATTAATAACTAATTAAACTATAAACTAAGAACAATTAACTAATTATAATTCAACCAAACAAGAGATTAAATTAAAGAAGAATCACTTTAAAATTAGAAAAGAAAAGCGTACTAGGATCCCTAATCCACTTATACAAACTTCCTTTAATCCGAACTATTGAATTTGATAACATGATTTAATTATGAAGATTAATATTCCTAATTTGTTTAACAATCTCTCTCGAGTAGAATTAAACATATCCCTATATGTGACCCAACTATATTTCTATGACGGATGCAAACATACAAGAATGCATTAGAATTTGTGAATACTTAAAGATCACGTAAAACATAGCGGTATATCTCTATACCCTATCGGACTCTACGACAATTGATACTATGTATAACCTATTTTCCATCTCTTAAGGTAAAACAAGCCACAAGATACAACTATTGCGCACATAATTATAGATGAAGAGAAATCAATATCAATTATTCAGAATTAAAAACGTGCTTAAATATCAAAAATTAGATTCAAAGAATTAAATGATCATGATACAAGTTTCATCATGATCCTAGCACTAAAAGGTTTAACCTAACATACTAAGAAAATAAAAATAAAAATAAAAATAAAATATAGAAGCCATCACCCGGATATGAAGAAAGCTTGAAAGAGAAGAAATCTTGAACTTGATCTTCATTTTAATCTTGAAATGATGAATCTTGATCTTCGTTTCTTGATCCGTCTCTTGTTTTTCTCTCTAAACCCAAATCGGCTCTAATCCGGATCCCTTGTTATGAGTTAATAACTCATATTTATACTTTCCTAATGGTACCCCCAAAATATCCCAAAAAGCCCTTCAAATCGCGTCCAAAACGTTTCCTAATCGGAGTAGAATTCGAAAAGGAAACAAAATAATCCGCGCCACAATTTAGCCTGAGCGATCGCCTATGCTATTTCCGGGCGATCGCCCAGTTAGCCCGTTTTACTCTCTGCTTTTCCGCTGTGTTGCTGGGCGCTCCCCCAGCTTGGCTTTTTTTAAGTTCTCTCAATTTGGTCTTCAAACTTTTAGTCTTGGTCATTTTAGTCCTCAAACTTTCATATTGTCTTCTTTAGTCCTCCAACTTTCTATAACCTCTAATTTGGTCCTTCAACTTTTAAGTGAATGAATTTGAGTTCACATATTCTCTAAATATTTGCCAAATTATTGTTCTTTTCGTCCAATCTTATCCAATTGCTCACAGACGGATCCAAAACTGAAATAGAAAGAATTATACACCAAATTAAGTATAAAATAAATAATATGACGGGATGAAAGCTTAGTTTAAATGTCCAAATAAGTGCACAAAATACACTTATCAATAACCAAGCACTTTCTGGACATTAAAAATCATATTAACTACATTATTAATTTATTATACAAAATTTTCTTCAAATAGTTGATTCAATATTCTTTCTAGACCAACAAATGGTGTTAGCTGAAATAAGATTCAATATTATTTCTAGTTTATACAAAATTTTCTTAAAAAATTCATATTCTTTCTAGATCAACAAATATAGTTCAATTTTTCTATTATAACACAAATTTTCGGTTTATTATATTTATAGAAATATTTCAATTAATATATCATATATCATAATATATCATAATATAATAAATCAATAATACATACTATGAAATATAAGACAATTCACTAAGCCGGCTGAATTGTTGTTCCAAAACCCCAAAAAGAAATAAGATGAAAATCAAGGAATGAAGAGCACACAACAATGGAGTAAGCACTTCGGTGGAGAAGACGTATGATGAACAGTAGATCCAAAATGAGGATTGAGGGATTAGATATTTTCAATTTGATTTTTGGGCCTACGTTTTTTAGTTTTTTTTTTTGTCTAATTCTTTTTTGGTTTGCGCCTCATAAATTTTGAGCATTTTCTTCTTTTTGGGTATGTTAATAAATTTAAAAAATTAAAAAAAAAAAACAAATTATTTCATAGGGACCCCCCTCCGTCCCTGATGATATGTAACGACTTCTTTCATCTAATACTATCAGCACGTTGATCTTGTGCACTGTATGGTCGCACTAAACTAAATGGTCAAACGATTTTCACGTATGACCAAGAAAAAGAAATCACTCGACCACTAAATGGTCAAACGGTCAATACCTATGACCAACACCAACCACCTAAGGGTTTGATCAGCCCTTGGTTATGTCTTATTTGTACAACAATTTCAATATTGTTAAAAAAAATTTCACTGGCCCAAATATCCCAAGAATGTACAATGAGGCCCATAAATAAGCTCATTCGATGAAACACCACTTTTGGCCAAACTAAAAAATTTCAAATAACTCGAAAGCATGGTCCGAGACGAACTAGTCGGCCCAAAAACCTCCGAAACTCTACTGTCAAACGATTCAACTATATCATGATAGACTTGACTAAGTCTATATGAATGATTCTTATTCCAAAGCGACCAAAATATAATTGATTCATATCTCCACTTAATCGAAAATCTCAGATGATCATCATCGATCTCGTCTAAGTAGTTATGACATTGCTCCTATAAATACTTCTATCTATCAGAGTCAAAGAAAAACTCACTCTTGAACATCCAACTTCAACTATTTACTTCTCGTCTAGTACTCTTACTCATCTCAATAAACTTTATTGACTTGACCGTCGGAGGATTTTCAACCGACAGCACACCAATGTCTCCTTAAGATTCTTTAACGATTTTTCTTCCTTGTTCTATATTTGAGTTTCATGTTATTGCTAGTTGCCCAATCGATCCGATCTTTTTAATGGTAGTATTTATCGTCTATAGGTGGCAAGTGAGTGAGAGGACATTTTGCTCTTGTTTGGGAAAGTTAAAAAATTGTTAAAAAATTAAAGTCAAAATCAACAATTAATTTTAACGGACCTACAATTTTTATCATCTTTTCAATCTCATATTTCATCAACTTTTATCAAAATCTACTAAAATTTTATTAAATGCTTTGTCAAACAGATCATAAATCTCAACCACACAAAGAGTGACCATTTTTGCAAAAGAGAATATATGACATTTTGCATCTAAATGTGACTACTTTTGCAAATGTTTTCAATTAGCTATATTTCATATCCACCCTCACTTTTGGTCACATCTCAAAAAATTTCTTTATGAATAATATAGAAGCACAGCAATAAATCACATTTCTATAACAAACAGTAAAATACTGATTATGAAATATATAATAATTCTAAAACAAAAGTTACCAAACACTTAACTAATTCTATCTGCAACTTATTCTTTCTTCATCACATCTAAATTGATTATCTCCAAGATAAAGCACGCCTTTAATATATTACTACTATATATGTTTGGCAAATCTAAAATGCACATGGGACCAGTGTCAATCATCAGAAAATGGTAGGTTTGGCTTCTTGATCATTTCCAATTATTGGCAAATGAATATTATTGATGAAATAAAATAAGACAATATAATTTTTTTTTTTCCCGGAGGAATCAAATTCAATCCTCGATTTTGTTACCAAATGAATAGAATAAAACGAAAATCTAATCTTCTATTTGGTTCATTGCATCAAATCTGCACATTGGATTCAATTTTTGTCAACTCAATAATGATCAATTAGTTATGATTTGGATTTCATAGGACAAGACTACATTATTGAAAAAAGAAATTGAAATTGTATTTTTTGTACTGTATAATTACTTCCAATATGCACTTAAGAGTACAAAAGATTTAATGAAGTTTAAGTTTTAGTTCTTGAGAGTCATGGTTTAAAAAAGTTTCTATTCGTAAAAACTATGTGATTTCGATAGAAATGTACAAAGACAAAGATGTCGATCATATTGCTAAATATCACTAGCGTTGAAAATAGCTATTGATCAAATAAATTAGTACATGTTAATTGAAATGAATTTTACTGTATAACTTAATTATCGTTGTTGTCGAGAAAAATATATTTTGTTTCTCTTTTCAATAGAGATAATACAAGAAGGAAAAAAGTGTGATTTTGACAATTACTATCTTTATTCACCTTATTTTTCAATTTTATTCTAATCACATAAAAATAATTAGAAAATTGCTAAATAGATTAATATAAAAACTTATAATTTTCTATTTGGGTACACAAATAGGTTAGTATCTTAGAGTGACAACTAAATGAATGTATAAAACAAATTTAGGCTAAATATTGTCACATTAAATTGTTATAATTAGGGGTCACTATAAGAAATTTCACTTTTAACGATGCAATTTTTTATCGTAGAAAGTCATTTTTAGATAGTTTTTTTCGAAAAATAGGTCGTCGAGAGACTTTACAAGACCAAAATTTTCGTTGTTAAAAGTGAAATTTCTTGTAGTGGGTATAAACGAAATAACTCAAAATCGTGTCTTCAACTGTTGTGTTTGTATGTAATTTTAGTTTCTTCAAATTATCACCTTATCTATAACCGAAACTAAAAAGAGTTAAATTTTACAAGAGTTAAATTCTTTTGATTCAACATTATATTCAAACGCATATAATTCTTTTGGATCGAAAAGATAATATTTTGACTTGATTTTATTTGTTGAGAAGGAGATCATACACCCTTAGTATTATTGATTATTCTTTGATCAAAATATTGATCATGTCTATAGAAAAACTTAAAACTCAGCATGGCAGCATAGAGAGTAAATGATGAAGACTAAAAAATGATTTAAGATAGCATTGTCCACAGAGAAAATCTCCTACTTCTACTATAGGCATGGCGCTGGCTAAGCTTGTAATTACTGCAACTATCCAAAAAGTCATGTGACCTCAAGGTAGTGCATAACCTATAAAAGTTGTCACAATCATTCATAAGAAGATTACAACTCCAAGACCCTGAACAAATTGGTACTTGTTGTCTATTTGATAAAATTCTTAAATTAAGGATAACGTGTGTGTGTGTGTGTGTGTGTGTGTGTGTGAGAGAGAGAGAGAGAGAGAGAGAGAGAGAGGTTCAACTAAGCTAAGAGGATATATTGATTCATATAAAAGGCCTCTCTTAAATACTATAACAAACCTGATGACAAACTCCAAATCAATTTTGACCTAGAGTAGAATTCTTACAGTTTTCTTGTTAAATTAGTAATGAACTCCAAATTGTGAGTTAAGAGTAGAATTGTTAGGGTTTTTCTTCTCTTTTTAAGAGTTCCAATGGAGAGGCAACTCATCCAAACTAATATGTTGTTACATATCCCATAGAACAGTGCCTTTGCGAGTAGCCACGCCACACCCATGGGGCGACCAACACTAGACATGCTTGGCACATTTGACACCTCGTTGTGCCTGTGGATCATGCCGTGCCCATAAGAGGTAACATGCTAGTTTGTGAGCAAGGAGGGATTCAGACATTCGACACCAAAGAGTGTTCAATATAATTGCACACCATAGTCGGTCAAACCATCATTTTAAATGAAGCTGAATGAATAGTTCATTATCTGATCAATCTTTCCGTGCTCCAGAATTTTCAATTTATGCTCCTCCCTTTTTCTAAATCCACCTCACGTAAATAACTTTAAGTGCAAATGATTGATTTACACATTCAAAGCAATTTAAGCTTGGAAATATAATTTGTTACGTTGAATAATCATTAAGGTGAAACTTTTTTTTTTTTCTTATTAGTGCCAATTCAATTTGATCCATTTAAATTCCGTATAAAAGTTGAGATGGGGAATAAGATTATATATATTTCCAAAATAATTAATTACTTTTGTCCCAAGCCTGAAATATACTCTCTTGTCTTATAAAGATAGGTCATAGTTTTTTACAGATTAAGAAAATATAATTACGTTAACTATGATTTGTGACAAATAAATAAAAAAATTAAATCTATCTCTATAGTACAGATTATATAATATTTGTGTGTGTATTACAAACACACTGTCTCCATGCGTAGCTGTCCTAACTATGGGCAACAACAAACGTGCCAATACCCACTGGACCACAAAAAAGACATGATGGTAGATAGATTGAGAAAGTGCAATTTGATGTTTGACTCTTTATTGTCCATTCCTTTTCTTCTATCTCCTGCCTTCCTTCAACTGCCCTTCCAATTCTTGTTCATTATTTAAATTTAAGTGTCACAAGAAACATAGTTAAAATAAATAAAGTCATGATCCATTTGCAAGATCGGAATTTAGTCATTTCATACACTACTAAATAATGATGAAGATTATATATTTCATACACTATTATCCATTACTATATATCATATATGTCCTTCAAGTCTGACTGAGAACAACTACTCTTGTCTATGACTGAATTTAACAAATCAATCGATAGTTTGCCTCTTTCGTCCAAAAAAAAAAAAGACCAAAAAAAAAAAAAAAAGAACAAATATGAGAAAAACAGATATCAAACCAAGAAACCAAGGTTGGAAGTCATCTTCTATCAACATCTCATCACCGAGACGATTGCTGCAAGCATGCTTGATTATGTTAGTTTTCAAGGGAAAAAATTACTTATTTTAAACTTTAAATTAACTCTTATAGCCTAAAAGCTGAGATGCTCTTATCTTTTTCCTATTTTTTGGGGTTGGGGTGGGGTGGGTGGGGGGTTTACAGTCAGTCATTAAATAATTTTAGCTCATTTACAAGTGAATAAGTGTGTCATCAATACAATATCACCTCTGCCTCCTAATGATAAACTCATGTTTAACAATGGCATTAAATTATACAAATTCAGTTTCTTTTGCATGTAATCAACAAGCAAAGAGATTATTTATGCTTCAATAATCCAAAACATGCTTATCACAACCATCATCTACAGGAGAACTATCGTCGGGGTCATGAGCTGATTCAACTTCATCTACGCGAATTTCTTCTCTAACATCATCGTTGCCATATTCAGATACTGAGCTAGCATCTGTTTCTTTTTCGGGACAATCAAGTTGCACACAGTCGGGGACTAATTCGTGCGTAGAGCTATTGTTTTCTGAATCATGACTCCTGTTTGATGGCGTTAAGGCTTCCTTCCTCACGACGTTGAACACTATACCGTTGTGAATTCTTTCTGGCTGCAAAAAGTCACCTTCCGCCACCATAATGCTTGCACTATTCACGGAAGATCTATTACCACCCTCTCTCTGATCGAATTCTGTGTCTGATGTTCTATCTGGTGTTGTAACCCTCGAGCCTTGATGGATTTGATCCCGGCCAGCCACTGGGATTACGATATTGTTTAGATGACCAATCATTCCTTTATTCATTCTGGAATCGATCTCCAGATTTTGTACAAAGTCGATAAATTTGTCAGCCGAAGTTGTCCTCATCAAGGGACCACCAGATCTTGTCCACGTGTTTAGATCAACGCTCTCTGATTCACTATCACTTCCATCGTGTGTGTTCCGGTGTGTGCGCAAGTTTCGGCTAGCGTGCCCAGTAGACCCACCAACTGTTTGCTGAAAAGACGACGCAACATCTGCAAGTAGATCTTCTTCCAGGGAACCAGTAGAGTTCTCTCGTGCAATGACATTCCAAGACGGAATCCTTTTGGAAGCATTAAATCTGACTGTGCTTGACAGACTGTGAGAAGCAGCTGCTGCTCTCTCGGCACTCCTCCTTAATCTACGCATGTGGTTGAGTATTGCAACACACTCATCAAGAGCAAGTTCGATTCCACAATTTGCTTTTATGGCCGAGAGCTTCTCCCATGTGCATCTTCTGCCTTGGTTTGCTGCCTTCTGAAGCTCCGAATAAGATGGATTTTGTATGATTTTTGAGTACTGAATTATAAACAAAGAATTGGATAAAGAATTAGCTCATCAAGATATCAAATCTTATCCCAGATAGGAAGACAAATCCAGTAAATGGAGATTTTTAATATTCCACTTATCTGTTTAGAAGCATTCAATCAAAATGCAAATTTTAATACTGAATGGAATTGGTCGTTAACAAAGATTTGACTGGGGTTTATGAACTCATACGAGATTCAAACGAGTTTTCCATTCTAAGGTTGCAAGCATATTCAACTATAATACAAATGAATCTTCACATAATTTTAATTTTAACCGGAAAAGTAAATAAAATTTCATGCTGTATCATATACCTGAGCAAGAGTGGCAGGCATTACGACAGTCACATCACCCTCCCAGTCCTGAGCAAACAGTTTGGCCAGTCCCCCCAATGGAAAACCGAGTTCCAATATCTGGTGGCATCTGTGCTTCACCTCCATCTCGGCTAGTTGAGCAAGCTGCATGTTGAAATAATTTAAGTTATCCTTTCTTGAAGTTATTTCTTCGTTCACTTTAAATATAATGGAAACAGCCAAACAGGATAAAATTTTTGTGTGTACATATTAATTTAAATAATTAGCACAGCTTTCTAAGTATCCATAGGTTAGTGTTAGATTTTTCTAGACAAGAGGTAGGAGGCAGGAATGCAAGCGCATGCAAAATTGCCCTCTGTAGTTGGGCGTGTAGGCACAGTTAAAACTGACACAGAACATGCATACTTAAGTGCACGTTTACTACATGGAATTGGACAATTTGGATAGTATAATGTACAAGATTTTAATTTTTTTTTCTTCCTTAATACTATCTAATGCTAACCTCCTTAGCAAACATGCCGTACCTCGCTTTGTTGCAAACTGTGTAGGTAAGTCAGCACAATGCCACAAACAATCTCCCACAAGGAAATTTAAAGAAAAGAAGTTAACAGATTTTAGGTAATTTGACTACGTAAAGATGCTACCCGCTATAACCTATCAGAAAGCTTCCAATCAAATTATTGAAAGAAGAAAGTAAAGTGCTATGGAGTAACAAGTCTGGGCAAGCCAATCTTAAAAGTATTCACTACTGACTGCTATAAATAAATACAGATTCAAGAACCTCAGTAACAAATTAACAAAGTAAGGGTTAGACAAGATGATATTAGCTCAAACACAACTGAGTTACTTCCATCATGGGAGGTTGATCAAGCAGTTACATTTGGTATATATAATATGAATTAACAAATCAAGAGCCATTAACATCAGATAACAGAAAATATGTTGACCCAAACGTACCTTTGCAGCAAAGTTGCCTCCATAAGCTCTGACAAACTCTTTCACCCTCAGTAGAGGAGCAATATGAGGATTTGCCTGACTCACAATAAAATGATTCACATTGAAGAGCTCCTTTAATTGCATCATGGGTAGATCAATCTCCAAACTACCGTCCCTCCACCGACGTGTAGATGCACCTGAAGTCTGTTCGGGTCCCAAATGGAAAGGTGGATGATAAGGAACAATTTCTCCAGTTCTATCCTTTGCCATGAGCTCTTGAGCTTCAAAAAGGCCCGGAAATGCACAAGAAGCAGTCACAGCACTCCATATAACAACATGAGGTGAAGTCAAGTAGTTGAGGCATCTTGGCGGTTCATGCTTCCTCGGGGAGCAAACCGTAATCCCGAGGATTCGCCCAGTCATATCATAAGCTTCCTGGAAAGTTAAATTATTCGTCAGATGCCTCAACATAATCTGTAATTGTCTGATCTCATGAAGAGCACCCTGTGTCATGACCCTCTTAAAAACAGTAAAGATTCCACCCATTTGATCAAAAAATTGTATTGAGTGCCAAGAATCCTCAAAAAAGCTTTGAAGCTCAGGCCAAGACCTAGTTGCAACAACCGAGCACATTACTGATCCCACACTAGATCCAGCAATTATCCGTGGCAAAAGTTTATGCTCGACCAAGGTTTTCACCACACCCACATGAAAAGCTCCAAGAGAAGCACCCCCACTTAATAGCAAAGCTGTCCTACCAAAGGCATGTCTTGTTTCATGCATAAAAGCAAGCTTTTCCTCCAACAGAAGCTCCTCCGAATCAGAATCACAAACCATTCTCAATTGAGTCGTGACCTCGTCTATATACTCTTTTATGAGTTTTGGTACGTGGAGCCTTCCCTTGTGAAGCTCAGGATTGCACATGTTACCAAGATTTCTGATAAGATCAGCTCTCATACCAAATATAATATCTCTAAGCGAACACTCTTGGCGACGATGCCTAAGCTCTTGAAGTTTATTCCTTACGAGTTCTTCATCGTAAAGATTGGCTTCATTCATCTTAGGGGTTTCCCTATCCAACATTTTCGCAGCATGAGCCCATTCCTCATAAGTCAACGCAGATCTCATCATATTCCTCCAAAACTTTCTCCTATACGCCATCTCGGCCCTCATTTTAACATTTGTGTAACGTCTCAACAGGAAAGCAATTACCGTCACCATTACTAATATCCCTTGTGGATTTCGGGGATGAAACCATGATATCAAAGGTGTCAACAAGTTCCTCAAATGATTCTTAACTTTATAATAGTACATTAACAACATCCCAAAAATTTGATGCCTCAAATGTGATATGGACTTGCAGAATAAGACTCTAAAAGCAATGGTCCGACCAAAAAGAGTAGAAGGTCCAATTGAGAATGGATCAACACTAGCCTCATTACTTATATCCATACCTTCAAACCAATATCTATGAATCTCAAAATGGAATTTTGGGTTCTCAAAATTCTAATAAACTATCAAACTTTTCCCAAGTTAATGAACTGCAATTGTTCTAAGAAGATGTGAAACAAATTTCAGGGAAGACAGAAAATTAACAACTGATTTGTTCTGCAATTCAATATAGAGATTTCTGGAATATGAAAATAATTAGAAAATGAGACTCAATTAAAGCTAGTAGCTTAAAATTAGGAAGGAATACGAAGAGAGATTCCAAACCTCTTTAATTGAAGAATTGGCGATGAATTCGATTGAAATTCTGCTCAGAAAACCCAAAAATCACAGAGTCAACAGCCCAAACTATCCTCAAAACCACCCAAAAAATACCCAAAAGAAAAAGAATAAGAGAAAACTGTCCCAAATTTGACCTATAGTTTCTGTGATCAAATTACCCAATTAATCAACAATCCCCAGATCAATCCACAAAGTCTTTTAACAACCCTTCAAAAATAAGAAAACCCAAAAATTTCTTAGCATGCAAATTTCCCACAACTAGTATTTTTTCCCCTCAAAGAAAGAAAAATAAGCAGGCACCAGTTGAATAATTGAATGTCTATTGGCTAAGCTAAATGAATTTAAGTTTAAGCATATCATAGAGATCCGTGAAAGTCTGAACTTTGGATCAGATCAGATAACGATATCTTCTTCCAGTCACAGCTGACGTCTGCTACAATCAGCTAGGTATACACACACGAGTACGTATATATACAATATTATTTTGTCTAAGAGAAAGGGAGAGGATAAGGAAGCCACCACTTCGTTTTAGGACTCTCTCTCTCTCTCTCTCTCTCTCTCTCTCTTTCTCTCTTTCTCTCTCCGTTTCTTTTTTTTTTTTTTTTTGATCGAATTTCTCTCTCTCTCTCTCCGTTTCTTTGTTATTTGAATGCGATGGATTATGGACGTTTATGGAAAGTTTCCTGGATTATTATTACCCTCCCAAATATGTTGTCTCTTCTCTCTTTTCTAGATGTCCCATATATATATATATGCCTCTTTCTATATTAAATAGTAAAAATTTTATTTTTTTACTATTCTAACCTTATTTAATTTGCATAGATATATCCAATTTAATTTTAATATTTTACATTATTTACATTACCAATTAAACTAATAGCAACTCCACGTCTTTTGGAAAAATGAAAACAATAAAAAATTGACTTCTTTCAATAGTAGTAGGTATTTGGTTGCTAGTTTTCATGCAGTAATAAATTTTTTATTAACATTATTTTTACAAGTAAAATTTATTAAATAAGGGTAAGATAGGAAAATTATTTGTATTTTTTATTTTTCCCATACCGTTTTAATCTACGTGAAAAAAATAGGACCTATATAATTGGGACGGAGGGAGTATTGTTGAAGTCTTGTAGATTGGTAATATAGGTGTCACTAATTATAGTGAATACCACTATTTTAGTTACTTTTTAAAAATTTAAAAAATTATCAATAATAAATAATGCTATTTATAGTTGCTTACTATCGATAGTCATATTATGTGGCACTACTCAATTAGATGAATTATTTACTCTAATTGTATAATGTATTTATAGTTATTAATTATGAATAATTTATCCAATTGAGTAATATCACATATGTAGTGATGTTACGTGAACAGTAGACACCATAATTATTGCCCACTATGAATACTGTATCACCACTCTATTATTATATATTAGATCGAAGACTATCAATGTGTTTGTTATGTAAATTTATATATAATTTTTCTTACGAAATATATAAATAAAAATATATCCTTAGAACAGATAGTGTTAGGGAAATAAATTAATGTGTATGATTCAATTATGACGCATGTGACACAAAGTATTGAAATATGATAAATTAATGATAATATTTTTGTTTAAGCTTACAAAAATATTAAAGTTACTTGTAATTTTCTTTTACAAATATACTTTTAGAGTTAGTTTGATTTTGTGAATAAAATATTTTATTTGGATAATAGTTATTATCTAAATAACAAATTTATCATTATCCTATTTAGTTTAGTTACATATAAGAATGAAAAAAATTAACGTGAACAAATCAGTTATTCGTAAAAAAATAAACATTTTTATTTCTTAATGCGAAGAAATTAAATAAATAATTTAAAAGAGAAAAAAAAAATGGGTGTAGTGATCGATGGCGGCGGACTGTGGCAATTATCCTAAGATATTGATATAAAAAAAAAAATTGTTCTATATTATAAAAGATAGATTTGTCTTTAAAAAAAAAGTGAATTCATATTTAGATAAAAAAAATTATCATCCTCTTTTTATAGATAAAACTTCTTCTCATTATTGGCTTAAATTTTTATCTGAATAAAAGTGTATCTGAACATCAATTTCGTTTATAGGATAAGATAAATTTTATCAGTTATCTTTTACTATTGACCATATACCAAACGGACGAATAAAAAAAATATATATAATTTTGAAAGTAACTTGTTACAATCAAAATCACAATAAGTAATACTTACTTTGAACTTTAATAATTAAGAAAGTTATTTGTTTTTAAATTTATTTATTTACTAGTAATAACTTATAAAATTTTATGTTATAAGTAAAAAAAAATTACGAATTACATTTAAACTATCTTTTCTCTATTATTCATCAAATAATAAATAAATAATTCGGTCTAAACTTATGTCATTGAACGTATTATTTTTCAATTAATTAAACATGGATAAACTCTAGATTAATTTAATCTAAATGTTATTTACAATAAATACCAGATTAAATTAAATTAATCTTTATTCGGTTTGATACCACACAACAAACATGAGTACTATCTAATTATAAATTTATTTTTTTGAAGTTATCTATTTTGTTGAGTAGTGTTTCTCCTCACACCAAAAGAAAGCAGTTTGTAATTCTTTCAATTGATGATGTGGAAGCATTTTGCCCACAAGATAAAAAGGTTCACTATCACAAGATGTGATAATATATCTCCACATCACCAGTGAGTAATTACTTCTTACCCACTGGTATGTAAGAGAACATCACTCCTATTTTGTTAAATAGAATTTTCAAAGTTGTTTCTTTTTTTTTTTTAATAGAAAATAAGTCTTAAGGTAGGTTGACGGATTGATTCAGCCGTTCAAAGTTCAAAAAATCTAATACATAACCATTTAAAGATAGATATAATTAAAATAATTTTGGATTTTCCCACTTGCATATTTTATTTTCCACAATTTGTTATATCTTTTGGATCATGCTTTATGTCATATCTTCACGTCATACTTTGGAAATGTAGCACACTTGATAATACTTATTTTGTTTAATATAATTTTTATAATTACTTATTTTACTAATAAAATTTACTATTTAAAAACTAAATTTTAAAGAACTTTTTTAAAACAATTACTTTAATGCCAAGCTAGAGACTAAGATTATATTTATTAGTATTTATAAGTACTTATAAGTTAGTCAAACATTATTTTTATCAACATATTTCGTAGAATCCATAACTTTTATCTACTTCTTATTTACATATTCTATAGGACCCACTAATTATAATATACAAAAAATTTACTAAACATTCTAGAAAGCAGTGGCACAAAATAAAAATTAATCTTTCTTTCAATATAATTTAATTTATAAGAAGTTTTACTTTTTAGTCAGTCTTTTATGATTAAAAATTGTTCACCTGTCTAAACATTAAAAAAAAAAATTCTTCCCCGTTTCTTCTTTACTTTACGTCCAAAATATGTTTTTGTGTTAGCATTTGAATCGATTTTAGATTGTGGTGAATTACAATATCAATTTTTGAAATTAAACTTGTAAGTTTTTGTTTGTGTAACGTAGAAAGAAGAAAAAGAGTCGAGAAGAACAAGGAAAAAATGTCATAATTTGTGTCTTGAAGGGTCGAGTTTGTGAAGTAGGTATTAATCTGATCTAATCAAAATTTAAAAGAAAAAAAAAGATTAATGTTTTGACCAGAAAACACTTTAATTAAAAATTATGTTTAATTTGTTGGAAATATGAAGCATGCAAACTTGTGAAGAACATTGATTGCAAGAAATAAATTAGGAAGGTTTGATGTTATTTTACACGTACGTTGCCAAAAACTGACAAAGAAAAAGAGAAAAAGGGCAATAAGAGCTTGTTCAGTATGAATTTATACAAAAATTCATTTTTTCTTGCTTTACGTGGGGCCCAATATTAAATAAAAAATTCACCAAAAAGAACTTTTGTCTCCAATGACATCATCTTATATTTTTAGTAATAACATAAATGCCCTTTGTTGGAGAAAACAATTGAAGAAATTTTTGATGTCTAAGGATATTTTAGAAATTGATATAAATGTCATGTCACATTAATGTTGGGATAATTATATTCACACTACATTATTTGTTAACTACACTATATTTTAATTACAATGAAAATATTTAACTATTGCTCATTTTTGCATTTATATCCTTAACTTTTTTATCACATTCTTATTATCAACCTATTAATTTGCAAATTTTATTTTTGTCATTGATGATGAATTTTATCCAAAAAAATAATTAGGAGTGCATAAATATTTTTTTTGCCCCTCATATTTTTAAATAAAAATAAATAAATAATAAATACAAAAGTTTGACAAAATAATTTCTCATCATTTCAATGCACATTAACAGAATATTTGAACAAAAATCATCATCAAAGACAATATATGAAAATTATTGCAAGTTAATAATAAAAATGCAACAAAAAAAATTAGAGACATAAATATCAAAATGTCAAAGGTTAATGGACTTTCATTACAATTAAAATGTGGAGTAGACAATAAAAATTGTAGTGTGAATATAATTATTCTTAATGTTGAGTGTTTACTGCCTCAATTTGTTTATTCTGATCAGTGGCCTACCAAACAAACAATTTACACAATTTTTTTTTAATCCAAACTCAACTCAAGAATAAAAGTAAAGAAATAGATTGATGAAAAAAATAACAAAAATACAAAATTTACGTTTTTTTTTAAATCTTTATAGTATCGTCTCTGTTAAATGTTTGTTTCGCAATGATTAGATTCATCCTAACAATTAAAAAATTATTTAGACGATGTGTATGGAACAAAACCTTTTGAGACAAAGTCTCAATAAAGGGTGTTCAAATTGAAATATTATATTACACAATTTGCCTTCAAAGGGCATAAGTATACAAAGTTACAAGATTTAAAAATAAAATATAAAATACTTAAATGTAAATTCACATATTTTTTGTGAGATAGTTGTTTGTTGCCTCTTCCATTGCCTTGCATTGTTTATATATTGATCACAATTTACACAATTCATCGCCCATAACTGACCACAATCTCATAGCACATCTTCTAAATAATTTCTCATTACTATCATGGTCGTAATAACTTCCATAACCTCCCATAATGTTTTATTTACCTGCTAGCAGTTACTTTGGATTATAGGCCACGTATAAAACCGCTTTTATTACCTACACGATGCAGTTATCGCCTTCCTCGCACAAGTCCTTCTATGCTTCACTCTATTCTTTGTATATATTTGGACGACTCTTTTCTTGGCATTTCGCCTAGACTCTATGTTTGGGCTTCTCTTTCTGGGCCTTTGTTTAGGTCTTTATTTTGGGAACATTTTGTTTATCAACAATTACCCCATAATATAGCTTAATTAATATTAATCATTAATTTTGCTATATTCAAAACATAACACTCTTTCCCAAGTCCTTTGTAATTTCAAAAAGTAAAAAACTTTTTGGTATTCTCTTCTTGGTGGTACTGACGTGCATCCCCCCTTTTTGGCAAAAATTTTGCCACTTCGCTCACCTATAAAACCTCACTATCCATTCTTCTTCATCCTATCTTCATTTCTTTCACCATTTCATTGCGAAAACACCATTGTTATCCTTGACCTTAGTTGCACTGACAGATATGGCCTTCCATCAGTTAGAGGTCTTTAGTTTTTTGTTAGTTTGTTTTTCATTTGCTTTTGCTTTTGCTTTTGCTTTTCAGAATTATGTACCGGAGGTAGTATCTCTTTATTTGCTGTAGTTTGAGGAATTTTTTTTTTTCATTCGTTGTATGCTTGGAGGTCAGGTTCATATCCCCCTCCTGTGTACTACCCTTTTTATATAAATACAGTGGTAGGGGCATCCAAACCCCACCACCGTCTCCGTAGAGGCCTAAAACCATAATGGACTGTGGCTTTGCTTTCTAAAAAAAAACCCTTCATCACTTCGTGTAGTTTATTACTAGCAAACACTCGACATCACGAATTTCATTTAGCTCGGCATTCAACATTGCTGACGCAGTTGGGCGTTCTCCACCACCCAAATTTTTTCTACATCTTATACTTTTCCTTTCCTTGAGCCACTTCCATTACCTTTACTCTGTAATGCTGGCATATGTACGTAGCCAAAGTCAGATACCAGTTTTCGTGCTTGGCATAAACGTATGGTTGGTCACGGCCCTACTAGAGAGCTTTTTGACTGAGCCATAATTTTGGAGCTTTTATAGCTCACCTTTAATATTCGTGTCTTTGACCCCACTTTATTCTCTGTCACCCTATGCTTTTGGGCTTCTGATTACAACACCTTCATTTTTCTTTTGGGTCCAATGTCTATCACCTTTAGGGATATTAGTGCTTTAACTGATTTACCTCCAATTGGTGCCGCTATCTCACCCGCAATAGTTGTTACTCATACACCTCAATCGATCGAGAAACAATTCTTTGGCTCATATAAGCAACTTTTTACCCTTTGCGGCAATACTACAGCTGAAACCAACCATGTTGAACGTGTAGCTTTTATCCACTACTGGTTGTGTAAGTTTGTCATCTGTGTTCCTAGTATCAAGCCTTCCATAGGTTACCTATCTATTTCTAGTGAACTCGCATACATGGTAAACTTTTAAACCTTGGCTCTTTTGTTTTGACGGGTTTTTATAGAGGCATGGCCATCCTTCAAGACCAATTACGATCATCTGCTTCTCCTACTAGTAGTGGGCCCATTTGGCTCGCCCAGTTATGGCTTAGAGCGTTTTTTCCTTATTTTGGGGCTCTTTCATCAGCTACTTGCCCAGTGAAATGTTATGGGTTGGTAGTTAATCAACTTAGTCTAACAACTTAAAGTAAGGATATTTTTATTTATTTTTATACTTTGAACTCTTTGCCTTCTTACTTCCCCTTTTCTGCACATCAAATCCATCGATATGTTCAACCCCCTTCAAACTTTAATGAAGTAGAAGCCTCTTTATCTATTTGGTCTCAGTTTTTAGTTGGGCGAGAATTGTTCCATGGTTTGATTACTGGAACAAATGCGAATGCTGGAGTTGAAGTTTATGCTCATCAATTTTTCTCTCGTTAATTTGGATTCGGCCAGACTTGGTCAATTCCTCGTTGCTATTTTAAGAAGCGTTTTTATACCATTACCCGAGATGAAGCGAGAATTATTGAGAGTTGTAATAATTCTCTGATGACTGGTTTTTCTCTCATGCCCTTCAATCCTACCTTTACTACTCACGCTCTTTTCAAATAATTTTAGCCCAACGTTAGGCGTGGGTTTTGTATTTCCAATGTTCATTTTATGTTTCATACTCTTGAATTCAATCCTCCATCAAAGTCTCATAGAAAAACTTATTCTTCTTCTGCGCCCAGTTCTAAAAAGGACGTTGTATCCCCTTTAGCTGAACTCATTCTACCTCCTCAAGCTGGCCCCAAGGGGACTTCGGGTAGCAAACGGCCAAGCCCATATCAGGCCGATGATTCATATGATGGGAATACTCATTCTCTTGCTAGAAAAAAATGTATTACGCCTATGATGATTATTTTTAAATATGGCTGTATTAATATACATGTTTAACATACTAACCTGCTATTTTTTTCTGTCAAAAAGGATCCATTCATCATTCCATTGTTTAGCAGCCAATCATTCTTGATTCTCCAGTAATTCCTACAACTGAGAAGCATCAAAGCTCAAAATTGCCCGTTCGGACGGCTGATAGAACTCTATCCCCTCTGTTGAAGGTTTGGCTATAGTGATTTACACTCCCCAATCTCAATATGCTCGTCCAATAAATCTGGAATCAAAAGGTAGCATCCTTTCTCATTCCATACTTTTGTATATATGAAGTTTTCATATTTGACCCTCAGAAACTCCTGTTGAGACCCCCATAGTGGAAGAGCCTCCTCATCCAGTTGACAAGGAGAAAGCGCATGTATCATTTGAAAGCCAATCTCAAGAAGAAATCCTTCCCAATATGCCTATAGAAGTCCCTCTTTCACCCAAAGCTTCTGGTGAGATAATTCTGCATCTTCTCTATTTTTGCATCTTTGTAATGACAACAGTGAGAATAACGTGTACTATCCATTTCTTACATGATGCTGACTCTGTCTTGATGGTCTATACAAGCATTATTCACCTCTTGGGAGCAAGTCCAAGCGAGATCCATTCCTCACGCTTCTTCTGCAACTCGTCCTTCAACTTCTTCCATTCATTCCACTGAGGACATGGACGCTTTAAAGAGGGTAGTTTTAGCTTATACCTCTTTCATGGATAATGACATATCTAGAGCGAGTGCTGACAGTAAAAAATAATTGCTCGTGCGCCTAAGTGAAGATTTGGTTGATGCTCTCATTCGTCCTTTCCTTGATCTTTCAGCTTCTACCAGATTGACTTTAAGGGGCATCCATCATGAAGTGAGCCTTTTACTATCCAAGAACATGGAGTTGAGGGCTAAGAAAATGAATTTCGTTCCAACTATAGATGAAAAGGAATATTTGAATATTGACATTAATTCACCAAGTCCAAATTGAATGAGCTTTCTTCTGAGGTAATGATCGAAGATTCTTTGTTGATTAGTCTAGAATCTGAGATGATGGAACTCCAAGATAAAATTGATGATTGTAAGATGAGGTTGGCTGCAAAGAAATGCAACACCTTTTTAGAGATTGAGCGAACTAAGGCTTTGATGGCGCGCTATTCAGAAGTGATAACTGATGACCTTAACGCAATTATGGAGGCTTTATCCACTATTGATACTCGTCAACGCTCTGAATGGTCTAAACTTTGAGACCAAATGCAGTCTGTACTAGAAGAGTTAGATGGGGCAAATCAATAGTATCTTCCAACTTAGTATCTAATATCGGACGATAACGTCCTGAATTTTGTAATGTTCTTGATCTTCAATGTTTTTAATGGAACAATTTAATCTTTCCGAATTCATACCTCAAACATCTAATTGCCCACTTTCCTAAACAGAAGGAACATACTTCTTCAAGTATCTGCCATTTATGAATCTCACATGTTTTGTACCATCCAAATCCTTCAAGTGATAAGCTCCATTGGGCAATACATTTTTCACCTTATATGGTCCTTCCCAATTAGGTGACAATTTTCCGTATTTTGGATCCTTGCTATCTAAAGCAATATGGTCTTCCAGACTAACTCGCCTATTTTAAAACATTTCACTATCATTTTTTTTTATATAGTATCTGGCTATTTTTTGTTTTTGAATTTGTAGTTTATCTAGGACGTCTATCTTGTTCTAACAAATTTTGGGCCAAGGCTTCTGCATATTGCTCTCCACTCATATTATTTTGCAAAGTCACTCTAATCGATTGTACATTAATTTCCATATGCAATACAGCCTCTTGCCCCTAAGCAAGTTGAAATTGTGTAAGCTTCGTACTTGAACGTGGAGACGTTCTATATGCCCATAAAGCCTTGTTCAAACATTCATGCCATGTCCTCGTGTTTTCCTCTATCATCTTTCTTATAATGTTTTTCAAGACCTTATTTGTAGATTTAGCCTGGCCATTTAACTGAGCGTAATAAGGTATGGAATTCACCAACTTGATGCTGAATTGGCCCAAAAATTGCCTTACTTGATCTCCATGTAAAGAAGTTCCACGATCTACTACTAAGGTTTACGGTATCCCAAACCTATAAATTATGTGATCTTAGATAAATTTGATGACCTCCCATTAGAGATGGCAAAATATCCGATCCGCCCGAACCCGATGGATACCCGATCCGATTACTGATCCGCGGATCGGTGACAAATATCATCCGCCCATGGATCTCGGCAATCGGATCGCCACTGCCCGATCCGCCCGCTCGAATTTAAAAAATAATTAAAATATTGAATTTATATTTTGTTTTATATGTGATTTGATAATTAAAATATTTTTGAATAAAAATTTATCACTTTCGACATATTGTGGACCTTACACAAGGTTTAGTGAGGAGGATGATGTTGTTTAAACTCTTATAGTATAGTAGTAAAGCTGTTTCAATATATTTTTAAATTTTTAAATATTTCGTGGCTCGATCCGCCTCGATCCGTATCCGATCCGTCAAATCTACCTCCCATTGCGAAATTTCCTTTAGCGGGATGGCCTCTACCGATTTGGTGAAAAAATTTGTAGCCACTATGATGAGTGTATGTTGCCCTATCAAATCTATGGCCCATCCTCTAAACGGCCAATGATAAGTGTCATTTCTCTTATTGGTACCCTATGAATTGATCCATGCCTTTGACTATCTAAACAATTCTTTGCATACTGGGTGCATAGTTCACCCATCTTTGGTAAAAAATATCCATTCATAATGATTAACCATCTCATTTTTTGGCCAGCTTGGTGTACCCACATATTCCTTCGTGCACTTCTACATTATTATTTTAGCATCGACCGAATTGACACATTTTAACAAAACTCTATCTGCGCATTTCTTATACAAATCTTTATCTATTAATACATAATTTAAGGCGCGCAATCTAACTTTTCTTTCACTCTTTTGGTCAGGTTTTTCTAGAAACTCTTTTATTTCATTATCCAATCTACCACACTTCCGTTTTCCATGTAGTGGATGCCAAATCTCTTTGCCCTTCTTTGTAATGAAGGCATTATCACTCCATATTTGCACACAGATTATGTGTTTACTATTTTGGAGTATTCCGATGCCACTTGAGCCAACTCATCAACTAAATTATTATATATTTTGTTTACATATTGAAGATTTGCTTGGTCAAATTCTTCTAATAACTCCTGAGCGATTTTATATAGACTTATAACAGAGTTGCTTTGGCATCTAATTGTGCCACTTAATTGATTAATTACTAGCTGGGAAGCACCTTTAACAATCACATTCTTATCCTCATTTCCAATAATAACTCTAAGCCCACTATAAGTGGTTCATATTCGACCTGGTTATTGGTGCATAAATCATTCAATGTAAACAAAAATTGATAATCTACACCAAAAGGATCTATTAATGCTACACCTACTCCTACCCCTTTGGCTATTTTTGAACCATCAAATATAAAGTCCATGGTTTTATTTCGTACAGATCAATGTATAGTTCCATTTCATTTGGGACGTTGACACATGGATGATCAGCTAAGAAATCAATCAAAGCCTGATTTTTTAGAGCTTTTTGTGGGATGTATTGAATTTCGAATTCAGATAGAGCTAAAGTCCAAATCCTTTGATGCAAAATAGGGCGAAAAAATATGTACTTAATTAGATTTACTTTACACACTAAATACACAATCACAGGCTGAAGATAGGCCCTTAATTTTGTACATGTAAAATAAAAAGTTAAACATAAATTTTCTATAGTTGTGTAATTACATTTACATTTAGTCAACTGTCTACTAAGATAATAGACTACTATTTCCTCGCCTAACTGAACTTCCTAAGCGACCATACTAGTTATAGATTCTTGCTCAGTTGATATATATATCTTCATTGGCCGTCTTTGAATATGTGACACCAAGACTGGTGGATTTGATAAGTATATTTTTAGGTTGTCAAAAGCCTTTTGATATTCTTTGTTCCAGACGAGTTCGTCGTGACCCCTAGGCTTTAAGAGGGACAAAAATGCTTTCGTTCACCCTGCACAATTAGAGATAAAACGTGTAATGAAAATAATGTAATTGCAAGTGAACAATATCGCACACAAGTAATAAAGTGGACCTATTGAGTCCGTATTATCATTCCCATGAAAACTATCTTATTTATGTACTAGTTCAATTAATTTGTATTGATTAACCTGTATAGAAAACTTTAAAATAAATTGAATTAAGAGATTTAAACTAGAACGTTGAATTTTAGAAAATAATATGCAAGCAAATATCAAGAATTAAGAAAATATGGATCTTAAAGCATTTGGACTAACAAATTCACCATAGTTGTCATCTCTAATTTCTTCTCTCAAGTCTTATTCCTAATGTTGTATTCGGTCGAATTCACTAATTTAACCTAATTTACCTATCTCTAGTTTAAATTAGTCATATCTAATTAAGTAAACTTATGAAGTCATAATGGTCCTTAATTAGATACATTAAATCTCCTAAGAATTCAATTGAGACCGCAGCAATAATAAAAGTGTATCTGATGCGACCCAGGCAAGCCATGGACCTTTGTTATATTGGACTCAAGCTAAGGACCATATTGGAGGTATATCAGAGGCTAATGGAACATTGAGGACCAAAATAAGCGTGAAACGGTTGAAGGACTATATACGCAGATGGAGCGTAAATATGCGCAAGAGGACGTAAAATATAACCATGCGATCGCATGGTTATAACTCATGCGATCGCAAAGAGGGCTTTTCAAAGGCGTAACTTCATGGCGACAAACCGTGCGATCAAGACGTATTAAGCCTATGCGATCGCAAGGCACATTTTCGGAGAAATCCAGATTTTGGCAAGTTTTAGTTTCCCATTTCATTTAGAACTCTTATTTTAATTAGTTTTAAATTAATTCCAAATTAGATTAGGTTTCTTTCAATGTTTACTATATAAACATCTTTTATTGTAAACATAAATGATTCAAAGATTTTGAGAGATTAATTAAAGTGAGGATTCACTTTCTTCCATGTTCTTAATTGAACAAACCCTAAAACTTATAAAAGATTTCGCAAACCTTTGTGGCGTTTTCATAACTATGATTTTTTGATTCAAGAAATCATCGGGTCAAGTTCTTGCGGCCAGATTTTAGCTTTTTTGGGTTCAGATCAAATTTTTTGTGGGTTTCGAGATTTAATTCTTCGCGGGTTTGCATCAGTTGGTATCAGAGCTTTGGCTCTAAAATCAGGTTCTATCTTTTACATTTTTGTTTCATCAGATTAATCTTGAATCATATCAAAAAAAAATTTTTCTTTCGTTATTCTTTTATTATTTTCTTATTCAGATTCATCTTGAATCATATAAAAAAAAATTATTATTATTGCTTTTGATTCTTTTTTTTAATTTCTTGCTTTGGACCGCAAAAATTAAAAAAAAAAACGAAAATTCAAGAATTTCAAGAAAGTCAAGAAACACATTCTTTTTAAATTATTGTGTAATAATTGTCATCCAGTGCGTAAATCTTATGCTTTTATTAATTTTCTTCTTGATCGTTTTCGTTATCTTTTATTTTCTTATTTCTCGTTATTGAACGTTACAAAGGCTGAATTCCTGATTGAGTTTGGTTTGTTCTTTAGAGAACTTCGTAAGAAATACAAAGAGAGGTAAAAGGCAAGAGTGGTGAGATAATTATCGAGGAAAAGCCATATAGAGTGAAATATGAGTGTAAACACGTAAGACAAATATTATTTTCTTTCCTAATTTCTAATTTTTATTATCCTAAAATGGTCGGAAAAGGGAACCACCAATCTTTATTGTTAAGAGCCATGCAACAACAATTTGAGAGGATGGACAAGGTGTTTAGCGAGATGAGGGATAACAATAAAGAGATGATGGGTATGATCGATAGGCAGGATACGGTGCTTACAAACTTATTAAGGGAGAAACAACTCAGGATCCCTAATGTTAGGAGACATGATAGGCGTGATTATAACCTTATGGCTGACTTTGAGGATGAAGATGCTTATAATTATAAGGCTGAGATGGGTAGGATGAAGCGTAGAGGGGATAGGCGTGAAAGGACACCTAGATGAGGAGACTATAGAGACCACGAGGGAGTAGATAGAAACTTTGGGAATATAAAAATGAAAGTACCTTCCTTCCAAGGTAGGAAGGAACCTGAAGTCTATTTCAAGTGGGATAACAATAATGTGAGTGATAGGGCTGTTTCAAAGGAGACAACTGAACCACCTAAGGGAAGAGATGAGGTGACTAGCAACAACATAGTGGGGTTATTGCGTGATAATGAGGTCGTGGTATCTAAGGATGAGTTCGATAGTGATGTCGTGGAATCTAAGGATGAGTGTAATAGTGATGTGCTGCCTGAGCTGGAAGATGATGGTGTAGAATACCCTGTAGATGACGAAGTTCTAATTGAGATGCTCGTTCTTCTGACCCAAATTCAAATGAGACTTTTGATCGGCCAGCTTGATTTAGATGTACAAGAAACGACGACGATGGAGGAAAAAGTCATCAAATGATTTTGCTAGTACACAAAAATTCCATCTTGTACTACTTAAAACTAACCAATCCTCCCGGTTTAGCTATTTCTTTATTGCGTGAATTGGAGGACGTATCTTCGCAGAAAATGTCTAGTAGGTTACCACTTATTCGAGACATTGCACATCAACTTCGCTTTGTACCGAGTTTTACAAAACGACCAACTTATAGGCAGTCTAGATGAGATGAATGAGCTTCAAATACATCAAATTAAAGCAAATAAAGGCTGCAGATTCATCTTTGAGCTCCGGTGATTGGTTTTGGAAGCGTGTGAAGGATCTTTATCCCTTAGATGCCTGTAGTGATTCGAGGTCGAATCATTTTGAAGAAGGAGGGGATGATGCAACCCAGGCAAGCCATGGACCTTTGTTATATTGGACTCAAGCTAAGGACTATATTGGAGGTATATCAGAGGCTAATGGAACATTGGAGGACCAAAATAAGCGTGAAATGAAGTTGAAGGACTATATACGCAGATGGGGGGCGTAAATCTGCGCAAGAGGACATAAAATATAACCATGCGATCGCATGGTTATAAACTCATACGATCGCAAAGAGGGCTTTCAAAGGTAGAACTTCATGGAGACAAACCATGCGATCAAGACGCATTAAGCCTATGCGATCGCAAGGCGCACGCCGGAGAAATCGAGATTTTGGCAAGTTTTAGTTTCCTATTTTATTTAGAACTCTTATTTTAATTAATTTTAAATTAATTCCGAATTAGATTAGGTTTCTTTCAATGTTTACTATATAAACATCTTTTATTGTAAACATAAACGATTCAAGATTTTTGAGAGATTAATTAAAGTGATGATTCACTTTCTTTCATGTTCTTAATTGAACAAACCCTAAAACTTATCAAAGATTTCGAAAACCTTTGTAGCGTTTTCATAACTATGGTTCTTTGATTCAAGAAATTATCGGGTCAAGTTCTTGCGGCCAGATTTTAGCTTTCTTGGGGTTCAGATCAAATCTTTTGTGGGTTCCGAGATTTAATTCTTCGCGGTTCGCATCAAGATCTCTACCTTTTATCCAATTGTCGAATTTTACTACGTGGTCTAGATTAATAATTTACTTTTCAGTTCATTACAATCCACAAAATCAATGAAATAATGGCCAATTATTCAAAATATTAAGAAAAGAAGTAAAATCAAATACTTGAACAATTTATAAATCAAAACTTGAGATTAGAAATTAAAGAATTAAAATTAGGCTACATCGTTCATCCAAACTTTAAATCTAACTACTCATGATTTGGGAGAAAGACAAGATGAAGAGTTTTGAATAGATAACCGGATCTTGAATAAAAGAGGAGAAAACGTTGAATATCTTGCACCAAGAAATCTTTGTCTTCACGTTCCAATCTTCAATCTCGCTGTTGTTCTTTGTCTCTTTCAATATCTTTATCTCCAAGATTCAACAACCATATTTTGATCTATGTTAGGTCTTTATATAGTTCCAATACTCTTCAACTTGTTTTTCATTCAAAAATGACTAAAATGCCCTTAGTTTGTATTTAAAAAAATTTCCAAAATTCATCTCATGGACCGCAGTAATTGGTTGACCGCGGTTTGCAACCATTGGATTTTTGCACTTGAGGTCCTTCTACTTTTGAATGATCTATATTTTAGTCCTTTGATTTCTTCTTTATTTCAATTTAGTCCTCTTTTATTTGTAGTCTAAGTCCTTTATTTTTTATGAATATTTGCAAGTTGGTCCCTATTTTCAAGTCTTCATACATTTTTAGTCTTTCTTTGCCTATTTTGCCTTGTTTTCTATTCAATTCCATTCAAACTCGGGTTTCAACCTAAAATAATCAAATCAACACACAATTAAGTAAAGATTCATATAAGAATACGTACAATTGTCCACCTTTGATACTACATATAAACATAAATCGACACTTATCAGATACCCCCAAAATTGAACATTTGTTCGTCCTCAAACATGACTATTTACTTAAACAATCACACATATAATATTAATTTTTACTATGACATATAGCTTGCCATGTTTGCCTCGGGTTTTTGAAAGAATCAATCAATTCATAAAAAATTTCAAAATCATATTACTAAAATTAATTTTTACTTATCCGATGCTCCACTGATATATGTGTGAGTGCAAAGTCAATCTAATCAACATAAGCTTTTAGGTTGGAATATTCTGTCCTCCAATGGTCAAATATTTTCTTTCTCTCTCGTAAGAATACACACTCTTATATTGATATTAAATCTTTCACCTTGGGTGTTAACTCTAAAATTGTCCTCAAAATACTTATTCTTTTACCGCTCAAAATTTAGTTAGATCTAGCCAATACAGCTACTATCTAGATTTGTGAAAATTTTCTTTTTATTGAATGCTTCAACCATCAAGCTTCCACTAGGTAAATCAAACCCACTAGTTATCTAAATTCCCAAGTTATGCACACAAAAGCTCAATCTTGCTTTTGCTCTTTTTTTTTTTTTTATTTTTAATATCTTATGTGTAAGACCTCATTCTCTTAAACTTTTTAGATGACTTTTGTAGCGAGCTTTAGGTGATGGTTCCCAAGTCTGATAAATCTTAGGGCACCAAGTTTTTGAGAACCCCAACTGACTTCATCACTCGAGTCAACTAGGCTACGAAGAGAAGTATAAGATAATACAAGTGTAATGCCTTTCATTTTTTTGTGCAAGATAAATAAGCGAAGATTAGATTCCTAGCATCTAGTCATACCTAGATTTCGCTTAGTAGCCAAATACACTCCACACAACTATTACTCAAGCATGGAATCAACACCTATCTAAACAGCTTCTGCATTGGTTTAACCACCCCAAACTATCATTTGAACTGGTTAGGTAATTGAGTTGTCAATTGGTGGTCTTGGTTTCCCAACTTATGTTTACTATTCTTTCATTGTATTCTATTCAATACAACCATACGTAGTGATATTTATGACTATTTTGCTCACACTTAATCATATCTCATATGGATAAGTATAGTATATAAAAAATAGCTTAAGCAAAATCATCGAATCATAATTCATGAATTGATAATAGTTTCAAATAGATATCATCATTAGTTGGCATGGCTATCCAACATACGAGCACACAACTATTAATTTTTTTTAGCACACACAAAAATAATCCAAAATAATTAAAGTCAAAATAAAAAATAACCAAAATAATTAAAGTCACCCCGAGCTCAAAATTCACATTGTCTTCAATGTGACAAAAGAAAGTAAATAAATAAAAAGGAAAGAGTTAACCCGATTCAGATGTATGGGACAACATTATCGTTTCATTAGATCATTAAGCATCTAGAGGTGGGGGTAGAAAGTGGTGCTAATTAAGGCGTCCAAACATTTCAAGTAATTCTTTATGGTCACTACGTTGGCGCTCATCCATTGATCGCAGTGTAGTAAGGAGTTCCTCTTGTCCATCTTGTAGGCGTTGAAGTTCAACTGTATGTCTTTGCAAAGTGGTCTAGACAAAATCTAAGACTGGCCCAAAGTTCAGTCCACCTCGGTGTCGAATCCTCTTAGATAATACCAGGGCATCTGACTTGACGGGCTCATCCACATTGGCCAGAGAGTCTTCTTCATCATTCTTCTCAATTTCTGCTGCTAGTCTCTGCTCATTAGCATGGCGGTGGACTTGTCCAACCGAGTGTCTCGCAGATCGATAGCGAATAATAGGATTTTTTGTTCTGTCCTTTTCAGACGATTGCATGGGCACCTTAGCTTGCTTGCAAAGAGTGGAGATAAGGCATGGGAAGAATAGTTTGGTCCGGTTCTTCGGGTTGGAAGCAAGGTCCGTGATAGTGTTGAAAATGTGTTCCCGAAATTGAAGTCATGCCCAGTTGCCAACCGATAAAGTATTGTCATCTTAGACGGATAAATTTTTGTCAAGTGAGAAGTGGGAGCAATGTTGTAGGCCATGAAGGTGTGGATGAGGCAGAGCTCGTTGCACATGTCGCTATGACGGACAACATTACTCTGTGGCCAAGGCTTAGGATTGTCGATGGGATAGATAACATGGGCGACATCATTCTAATTAGTAATAACAGGTTCTTCAAAGCCTTCTTCGTCATCGTAAAAGTGTCCTATGACATCGGGGTTGAAAGGGACCCAAACTCCTCTAACATACGTTTTATAGGCATGTGCTTCTTCCTCATCAGTGATATGGAGGTTGAAGTTCGCCATGAATTCCCGCACCACCTCTATATAGACACTGTGTGGCTTAGAGCAAAGTCAAGTCCATTCCTTGTCATGCATGATGGCGGAAAGTGTAGTATGTGATAGACTTTCTAAGTCTTCATCTCGCTTTGCAATTACAGTCCATGTGGAAAAGATGGTCGCTCGTCGCGTTGTCTCTTCACTGACATAAGGCTCATAAATGTGGTCGCAGGACGGGCTCTTTTATGGACATTGGATCCTTCCACTATTTCCTTTCCCTTCGTTGAGGGAGCCAACTGTGATCTAGGAGTCATGTTGAATGTGAAACTACCTACAAGGCAAAAGAAACGAAGTGTGAGATGACGAATATATAGGAGTGATGCCAAAATATCGCCAAAGTGAAGGTAATTGTATCCCAAACAAATAAATGAAAAACAAACATTAAGAATCGGTTGAGACATATTATCAAACACTTTGTGGGCAATGAATAAAATAGCCTATAAAGGAAATTTAGGTAAGAAATGTTGAAACCCCAACTTGCAATCAAGAATGCACACTAATCTACTATTCCAATTCATTCATGTAAGATCTCCATACCTCCAATATAAAGTGAAATGTCCAAACATTGAAGTAAAGAAAAGATTTTAAAACAAATGAGCTCAAAACTTGGATGGGACATTATATCAAACACATGGGGAGCATATCACAAAAGAACTTTGTAAGCATAAATATGGAGGTAATCTTGAAACCCACGTTCTCAATTAAAATGTCACTATAAGCAACAATATCAAATCATCCACCTTATACATGCTCAACTCCATTCTAAATAAAAATTTTCAATTAAGACCAAGTAAAGTATAGAATTGAGGGATAGCCACATTTACCTCTTGTTGAATCCAAATGGAAGAGATGATGATGAGGTAAGTAAAGCCCAAATTTCTATGAATCTTTGCCCTTTGTGGAAGGAACTTAACAATGAGGAAAGAGTTTTGAGGTAGTCGAAAGAAAATTTTTTGGGGTTAGAGAGTTACAATGGGAAAAAATGAAGTAAGGATGGTTAAAATAACCCCCCACAGTTGACCACGAGCGGTCCGTAGTATGCAAACCGTGAACCAGTCGCAGCTTGCAAATCGTGGTCTGACCGCATCAAACTGTGAGGTAATTATTTTTTAATGTCGATGATTGGCCTGAAAGAAAAACAAATTTAATGTAATAAATTACGAAAAATCAGAAACGTGCTCGATTTTTCAAAGCAATCCTAAAATTCTATAAGCAAAGCAATAAATAGATAAGGGATAGAAAAATGGGTCGTCTCCCATTAAGCGCTAGATTTAGAGTCTAAAGCTCGACTTTTAGCGGCTTTCACTCTGGTACTGCAACATCAATAGTGGATTTTGCCATTGGAAAATCCTCCACATAGTGTTTCACTCTTTGGCAGTTAACTTTAAAATTTTCTTTGGTTGGATGAGTCAATTCAACTGTGCCATACGAGAAAACTTTGGCAATTGTGAACAGTCCTGACCACTTTGATCTCAATTTTCTAGGAAACAACTTTAGTCGTGAATTGTACAACAAAACTTGATTCCCAACTTGGAATACCCGCTGTCGAATGTGTTTATCATGCCAATTCTTAGTCCGTTCTTTATAGATCATTGAATTTTCATAGGCATCTATCCTAACTTCATTTAGCTCGTTCAATTGTAGAAGTCTAGTTTCGCCGGCCTTTTCCAAATCCATGTTTAAACCGCTTGAGTGCCCAATATGTACTGTGCTCGAATTCGACCGTTAGATGGCAAGCTTTTTCAAACACCAAACGATAAGGAGACATTCTAATATGTGTTTTAAAAGCTGTACGGTATGCCCATAGTACATTATCAAGCTTCTTGGACCAATCATTTCTAGTAGAATTTACCGTGAGCTCGAGGATCCGTTTTCAACTGTCTGTTAGATGTCTCCACTTGCCCACTAGTTTGTGGGTGATAAGATGTGGCTACTCGATGCTATACACCATATTTGTTGAGGACTGACTTAAATAAGCGATTGCAAAAATGAGTACCACCATCGCCGATAATAGTTCAGGGAGCTCCATATCTGTTAAATATATATTTCTTGATGAACCCAACTACCACTGTTGCATCATTAGTTGGTAATGTTTTTGCTTCCACCTATTTGGATACATAATCAACCACTACAATAATGTACTTGTTTGAATAGGATGGTGGAAACGGTCCCATGAAATCATTTCTCCAAACATCAAACAATTCCACCTCAAGGATGTTGTTTAACAGCATTTCATGACGAGCTGAGATGTTACATGTTCATTGGCATCGATCACAGGATCTACAAAAGTGTGCACATCTTTAATAATGTTGGCAAGTAGAAACTACACTGTAAAATCTTAGCAGCTGTTTTGGTAGGACAAAAATGACCACCATAAGTTGAGGTATGGACCCGTGAAAGTATCGGTTTCATCTCTTCTTTTGGAACACATCTCCTGATAATCTGATCTGGGCCCTTCTGTAGAGATAAGGCTCCTCCCAAAAGTAAAATTTAACTTCATGGAGAAGCTTTTTCTTCTATGGATAAGAGAATTCTGGAGGGATAATTTGACAGAACAAATAATTGACCAAGTTAGCATACCATAGTGCATTCCCAATTTGCAAGATTTTTTCGTCTGAAAACTTTCATTTATGTCAACATTATCAGTTGCTTCTCCTCGCTCCAATCTAAATAAATGATCTCCGCCACCGATTTTACATCCTCTTTTTATCACATATTTCAATGTCAAATTCTTGTAACAACAGTATCCACCGAATCAATCTAGGTTTGGCATCCTTTTTCCCAAACAAATACTTAAGAGTTGCATGGTCAATGTAGACAATTACCTTTGACCCAATGAGATATGAACGAAATTTGTCAAAGGTAAAAACCACAGCGAGCATCTCTTTTTCAGTTGTTGCATAGTTGATTTGTGCATCTGTTAATGTCTTGCTTGCATAGTAAATGACATGAAGAGTTCTGTCTCTGTGTTGTCCAAGTACTGCGCTTACTGCATAGTCACTAGCATCACACATGAGTTCAAATGGTAGACCCCAATCTAGTGCAACTATAATTGGTGCAGTTATCAATTTTTCCTTCAAAGTGTTAAAAGTAGTGAAACACTAATCAGAAAAAATTGAACGGCACATCTTTCTCCAAAAGGCTACTAAGAGGCTTTGTGATTTTCGAAAAATCATGGATGAACCTCTTGTAAAATCTTGCATGACCAAGAAAATTTCTAATATCCTTCACTGAATTCGGTGGCTACAATTTCTCAATCACTTGTATTTTTGGTTTGTCGAATTCTATTCCTTGAACTAAAATCCAGTGTCCCAAAACTATTCCTTCTTTCACCATAAAGTGGCATTTCTCCCAATTGAGTACAAGATTAGTTTCTTCACATCTTTTCAACACTTTAGATAGATTCGTCAAGCTTACATCAAAAGAATCTCTAGAAACTGAGAAATCATCTATAAATATCTCAATGTATTGCTCCACCATGTCAGAGAATATGGCCATCATGCAATGCTGAAAAGTGGCAGGGGTGTTACACAATCCAAATGGCATTCTTCTAAATGCAAAGGTCCCGTAAGGACATGTGAAAGTGGTTTTCTCCTGGTCTTCTGGAGCAATGAGAATCTGATTGTATCCCAAATATCTATCCAAGAAATAATAATGAGAATGGCCGGAAGCATTTCCAACATCTGATCAATAAAAGGTAAAGAAAATTGATCTTTTCTTGTGGTATTATTCAGTTATTTCGATAATCAATACATACTCTCCAACCTGTGATCAGTCATGTCAGAATAAGCTCATTGTTTTCATTCTTCTCAACTGTGATTCTTCTTTTTTTAGACACTACGTGGACTGGACTTACCCAAGAATTGTATGAGATTGGATAAATTATTCCTACATCTAATAATTTCATGACCTCAGCCTTGACTACTTCTTTCAAGGTAGGATTTAAACTTCACTGGCTCTTCACTGATGCCTTGAAATTTTCCTCCATAAGGATTTTATGCATACACAAAGAAGGACTGATGCCTCGAATATCAGCAATGGTCCATCCAATGGCTATTTTGTGTTTCTTCAGTATTCTGAGCAATTTTTCTTCATCCAATTCTGTCATATCATTAGCAATGATTACTGGAAGAGTAGTAGAGTTACCTAGATATGTATATTGAAGGTGAGAAGGCAATGGCTTCAGCTCAAGAGCTTTCTCTATTAATGGTACTGGTCTCTGTGGGCTCTCACCAAGTGGTTCAAAAATTCTAGTTCTCTTATAAGAAATTGGTGGAGATGCCTCTAGTTGCATGGCTTGCGCTTGCATTGCTGGATATTCTGATTTAGTTAATTCAGAACACACCATACAAATTGCAAGTTCATCTGATGGATATTCTGTTCCAAATGTGACTACAACTAATTTGTCCTCCAAATCTACTTGAAAACAAGAATCTGAAGAAGCGGGATACATCATAGCTTTAAAAACATTGAATATAACATGCTCATTGTCCATTCGAAGAATCATTTTTCCTTCACAAACATCGATCAACGCTTTCCTGTGGCTAAAAATGGTCTTCTAAGAATGATGGGGATATCGCTGTCTTCCTCCATATCTCCATATCAAGAATTATGAAGTCTGTTGGAAATATGAACTTATCGACCTTTACCAAGACATCCTCAATGATACCTTGAGGATGCTTGATAGATCAATCCGCCAGTTGCAATAAGATAGTGGTTGGACTTGCTTTTCCCAATCTTAGTTTTCTGTACACAGATAAAAACATAAGATTAATACTTGCACCTAAATCACATAATGCACAATCAAAATAATTTTAACCAATAGTGTACGGGATAGTGAAGCTTATTGGATATTTTAATTTAGGTGAAAGTTTTTTCTGAAAAATTGCACTACACTCTTTCTTTAGACAAATTGTTTCATGCTCTTCTAGCTTTCGTTTGTTAGAAACAATGTCCTTTATGAATTTCACGTAGCTGGGCATCTGTGATAATGTGTCGGTGAATGGGATGTTGATGTGAAGTTTTCTAAAAATTTCAAGAAATTTTGTAAATTGTTTTTCGATCTTGTGTACGCAACTTTGTGAAAAAAAGGTATCGGTGGCACATAAGCTTTGACAAGAAGTGGTGCCTTAGCTTTAGTTGATTCTGCAAATTTTTTTGGATCTCTTTCTTGTGATTGCTCTGATTGTTTCTCAACAACCTCATCCTCAACCACTAATTGTTTTTCCTTCTTCTTAGGTGGTTTCACGTGAATTTTTGGCAATTGTACTCTACTCTTCGTAGTGATTGCTTGTACTTGCTCTTTTGGATTTGTTACAGTTAGGGTCCCTGGAGTTATATCTGATAGTTGTAAGGTTAACTGGCCAATCTGAGTCTCCAATTTTCTGATTGAAGCCTATTGATTCTGATAATTTGTGTCCTGCCTATCTATTAGTTTATCAGTCTTCATCATATAGTGTTAGAACATCTCTCTCAAACTTGGTCTTCTCTCTTGCTGAGCATTGTTGGCATTACCACTGTTTTGATTATCAGACTACCTAAAATTTGGGTGTTGTCTCCAACCTGGATTGTATGTTTGTGAGTAAGGGTTATGTTATTGACGTGTATTATTCTGCACAAAATTGACCTGTTCATCTGGAGAGGCCAATAACATCATGGTTGGTTGGATTGCATTCACTCATTGCATTTGTGTTTTGACCAAAAGCTCCACATACTTTGTCAATGCAGCAAGTTGTGCATTCGTAGTTGATAGACCGTCAATCTCATGTATACCTACTACTTTTCTTGGATTAGTATGATCGGATGAAAACATGGTATGTGTGTTTGCAATCAGCTCATATAGATCTATTGCTTCGTTGACATTTTTATTTGCAATGAACCCGTTTGCATATGAGTCCACTGTTGATTTGGACTGAGAGATAGCCCAGAGTAAAAATATTGAGCTCATTGGCCCTTTTAATGCCATGGTTTGGACATTTTCTGAGCAACTCCTTGAATCTTTCCCAAACTTCATGATACCTTTCTCCATCTAGTTGTTGAAAAGTAGAAATTTCTAGCTTCATCTTGGCTACTTTAGCCGGTGAAAAGTACTTGTTGTAGAATTTTCTAGCTAAGTCATCCCAGGTGGTGATACTAGCATGTGGTTTTGAGTCTAACCATTCTAGAGCCCCATCCCCAATGTATAAGAAAATAACCGAAGTCTGATGGTGTCTTCATTCACACCTTGAAATTGAAAGTTACGACACATCCGCAGGAATTTGGAGAGATGAGTATTTGGGTTTTCATTCGCCTTTCCATAGAAGTGCAGGTTATTGCTGAAGAGATTAATCAGATCGGTCCAAAAGTTGGATAGACTATGCTTGAATGATCAGGAGCTGCTGCCGAAGTTATGAACTGAGCCATTGACATGTTTCCATCGTCATCTTCCGACGAAGACTATCTTATTTATGTACTAGCTCAATTAATTTGTATTGATTAATTTGTATAGAACACTTTAAAATAAATTGACTTGAGAAATTTAAACTAGAACTTTTAATTTTAGAAAATAATATGCAAGCAAATATCAAGAATTAAGAAAATATGGATCTTAAAGCGTTTGGACTAACGAATTCACCATAGTTGTCATCTCTAATTTCTCCTCTCAAAACTTATTCCTAATGTTGTATTCGGTTGAATTCACTAATTTAACATAATTTACCTCTCTCGAGTTCAAATTACTCCTATCTAATTAAGTCAACTCATGAAGTCAGTATGGTCCTTAGTTAGATGCATTAAATCACCTAAGAATTCAATTCAGACCGCAGCAATACTAAAAGCGTATCTCTACCTTTTATCCAATTGTCGAATTTTACTACGTTGTCTAGATTAATAATTTACTTCTCAGTTCATTACAATCCACAAAATCAATGAAATAATGGCCAATTATTCAAAGCATTAAGAAATGAAGTAAAATCAAATACTTAAATAATTTATAAATCAAAACTTGAGATTTGAAATTTGAAATTAAAGAATTAAAACTAGGCTACATTGTTTATCCAAACTTTAAATCTAGCTACTCATGATTCAGGAAAAAGACAAGATGAAGAGTTTTGAATACATAACCTGTTCTTGAATAAAAGAGAAGAAAACGTTGAATATATATATATATATATATATATATATATATATATATATATATATATATAACACCAAGAAATCTTTGTCTTCACGTTTCAATCTTCAATCTCGCAGTCGTTCTTCGTCTCTTTCAATCTCTCTATCTCCAAGATTCAACAACCGTATTTTGACATATGTTAGGCCTTTATATAGTTCCAATACTCTCTGACTTGTTTTTATTCAAAAAGGACTAAAATGCCCTTAGTTTGTATTTAGAAAAATTCCCAAAATTCATCTCGGTCACCACGACCCCACCCGGTTGCTTTCTTTGTTTGTTTGTTTGCTTGCTTGTCCAACATTGGGTTTTTGCACTTGAGGTCCTTCTACTTTTGAATGATCTACACTTTAGTGTTTTGATTTCTTCTTTTATTTCAATTTAGTCCTTTTTTTATTTGCAGTCCAAGTCCTTCATGTTTTGAATATTTGCAAGTTGGTCCCCATTTTCAAGTTCATGCATTTTCAGTCTTTCTTTACCTATTTTGCCTTGTTTCTCTCCAATTCCATTCGAACTCGGTTTCAACCTAAAATAATCAAATCAACACACAATTGAGTAAAGATTCACTTAAGAGTACGTACAATTGTCTACTTTTGATACTACGATAAGCGTAAATCGACACTTATCAAAACGCCTTAAAAATTTGACTTGTCCCAAAAATCTTTGCAACTCTTTTTTATTGTTAGGCGACTTGGCCTCTAAAATGGCTTTTGTTTTATTTTTACCAAGCTCAATTCTCCTTTTGTGTACCAAGAAACTTGGGAAATTTTCTACGTTAATACCAAATGCACATTTTAAAGGATTCAACTTCAATTTGTATTGTCTCATTCGCTCAAATGAGAGTTTCAATTGGCAAAGATGATCTTCTTCTTTAAGTGATTTGATTACTATGTCATCCACATATACTTCAATAAATTTGTCAATCATATCATGAAAAATTAAATTCATTGCCCTTTGATAAGTGGCCCCATCATTTTTTAGGCCAAAAGGCATTACTAACAATTTGTAACACCCCAATGTACCTGGGTATCTAAAGGCAGTTTTATGTATGTCTTCTTCGGCTATGTATATTTGATTATACCCAGAATAACCATCCATGAATGAGTACATTATGTATCCTGCGGTGGAATCAACTAAAGAATCTACCATTGGCATTGGGTATACATCTTTGGGAGTGAGTATATTTAGATTTCTAAAATCTATACACACTTTTATTTTTCCATTTTTCTTTAGCACATGCACTATATTGGATAAGACATATCTGGCTGTCCTTATAAAACCCTCTTTCAACAAACGTTCAATTTCTTTCTTTACTTCTAATAACACATTAGGTGCAAAACTTTTAGGAGGTTGTCTATGCGGTTTGAAACTCGGCTTAGTGGGCAATCTATGCTCTACCAAATTACTATCTAAACCAAGCATTTGTTCATAATCCCAAGCAAAACAATCCTTACATTCTTTCAACAAAGAGATCAATTTAATACTTACCTCTTTGTCGAGTAACTAGCTGATGAAGGTTGGGAGGTCTTCTTCTTCATCACTAAGATTTATCTTTGTCAAGGGGTTTTGCCCTTGTGTGTATCCTGGTTTTGCAATCCTTTCCAAGTCGCCCTCCAATTCCTTCTTCTAAACAATATACCTTGATGATTTTGCTATGTAACTCGTGTTCCAGGCCAACCACAGCCAATTAATCCCTTAACAACATCACTGCTCTTTCTTCTTCAACTTTTTCTTTGCTTTCTTTATTATAAGCCATCAATCTGATTTTAAAGGCCGTAATTTCAGTCAAATTATTTTGTGATTGTCTCTTCATTAATCTTCTTTAACTATCTTCTTTCCAATTACTGGCTCTTCAAATGCCACAATATTTGGCCTCATTTGGTCGAATAGCTCTGTGAGGGTGTCCATTGAGAATGGCTCTTCGATTTGTGCCACTATTTGCATCTCTTCTTGAACCACCCTAATTGGCCCATAATCTCCCTTATACATGTATCATTCTACTAAATTAGCTTCTGCGAGAAAAGGCCGATGATCAGCTTGCATGACTTTTGCTTTACCATTTTTATTTCAAAAAACCAAATATTGATGGAGCGAAGAATGAACGCACCGACTCCCATGTATCTAATCTCTTCCTAACAGTACATTATAACCAGTAGGACCATCTATTATAAAGAAAACCATGGTTCTCGTTGTACTCCCCACTGTTATGTCTAACGGCATTACCTCCTTAGTCAAGTAGCTCCTCCATTGAAACTAGTTAGAACCACTCCCGCGGAATCAAGTCATTCTCAGATTTTGCAAACTTTTTTTTTTTATCATTCTGTAAGAGATTGTATTTATTGCCACCCCATTATAAATGAGAACTTTGGCAATTGGAATGCCATTAACCAAAGCTTTGACATATAGGGGTCTAAGATGCTTGGTTAATTTCATTGACGGTTTTTTTAAATATAAAGTTTACTTCTACCTTTTCATTACTTTCCTCTGCCTCAACTTCGTTGGATAGGTCTACCTGCAATATTTCTTTGCCACGGTTTTTCTTTACTTTCTCAAATTGCATGATATCCCTTGATGGCTCTCTCCAACCCGTGGGTGGAGGCACTATTACAAGAGGTGAGCCATATTTCTCGTCCGAGGTACCATTTTCTTTCTTGTAGGTGTTTCATACAGAACATAATAATCGAATGATCTCTCAGATGGTTTGCCCAACAATCCTACTACCGGATTACCTTCTTGGTATAGCTGTTTGAGCATATTGCTTTACGAAATTCTTCTGATTCTTTGCTCTGCTTCCAAATCCATTTCTTCTTCTACGTCTTTCATTCCATCATCTTCCTCTTCATTATTGTTGTGAGTGAATTGATTTCCAGCAGATGTACCTTCTCCATGTTCTAGCATACAAACTGCTTCTTTATCTTCTTCCATCATCTCTTCATCCTGTTCTTTATTCTTAAATTCGTTGGCTGACAAATAGTTATTAGCCATAACTGGGGGCATAGTGCCAAACTGGGTAGTAATTAAGTGCCCATCACCATCACCATTCTCATCTTTCTTTCTATACTCAAACTTTGATTTTCCAACACATTACTTTGTTAGTAGCTCTTCATTTGACACTTTTGTATCTTCTTCTTATCCATTCTCAAAGACGTTCTCATTTCCTCATTTGCTCTCAATCATAGTTCTTGAACGTTCTACGCACTATTGTTGTCTCATCACTTGCCCATAGTTTCTTTAGAAACGTCTTTGTTGGGTCCTTGTCATTTCATTGAACAAGATCGCCTTCCTCACTTTATAATTGTATGAATGCCAAATATTTGGATGTTGAGGTTGTGGTATAAACCTTTTGATACCCTGAAATGACCCATGCTGCCTCCTATAGAATGGTCTTACTTGTGGTCCAAATGGACAAAAATTAGTGGCATTGGCTGGACGAGTTTGTTGTTCATACGACATTTTAGTGATATTGCCAATTTCCTTATGGCATCTAGCACATAAATTCATTTCTTTACTCACCATTGCATTTATTTTCAAACGTTCAAATGCGCTAGGACGTGGTTTATCCTCACCATTGTCAACTACTAACTTGAATCTTGGGATACCAAATTTGTCCAAATTTGGAATGACCATATTGACATCTACTAGCCGTGGGAACATATTTTCGTCCACTGCCATCTTTTCTTGGATTCAAATATGATTCGCCATGACTCAATAGCATCCTGCGAGACATCACAAAGAACCAAACAACTATTAGTCGTATAAGACCATGCATTATGCCATTTGCAATATTTTTTACCCTTGATTTGCTTAGGGTTTGGCTGTTTATGTTTTTCACTTAGCCTTATTTGCTTATCTTTACATAACCGATCAAATATTATATCGGCTTTCGTTATGTCGAATGAAAATATTCTAGTCTTTTTACTTTCTTCTTTTGGAGGCTCATTCTTGATAGGTATTTATGATTTAGCCATTATCAGGCACGCATAGGTGTCTCCCTTGATCAATTAGGCCAAATACACTTTGGCTTCGGCTTGATCTTGGCTAATGTCGACATCATGTATATCAAAATTTAGGTTTCTATAATAAGTCTCCTTACTAAAATTCTTCATTTGTTCCTTCCCCTCCTCCTCCCTCCTCCTAATAATCCTCCTCATCCTCTTATAACGCATATCTTATAACGCTCGCACTGAGTTGAAACAGATCAGAGAATTCTCTATCTTGGAACTTCTTTTTTAAATCAAAATTCAAGCAACTCTGAGCGATCCTTACAAATTCTTTTTCATAGATAAAGGTACAAAACACTTATTTCTGGCCGTTTTGAATCTCTAAAGGAAAGATTCAGCCCATTTATTTGGCATCTAACGAAAATTTGCTAAATTTGCCAAAGTAACTTAGGATTCAATTTTGTAACATTGGGCATGAAATAATTGCTCTAATTGTTGCCAAGTTTAAACAAAATTTGCTGGTAAATTAATGAACCACGAAAAAGTTACTCCAGTTAGCAAATTTGGGAATAATCTCATCTTGTGAAAGTCAGTAACTTCACCACATTGCAATGTGAAACATCCTACATGTTCTAAAGTGGACACTTCTCCTAAACCAGTGAACAAAGAAAATTCAGGCACCTTATATCCTTTAGGTCATGGATATGCTTGATCTACCTAATCTGGGTAAGGCTTTCTGTACGTAGGCTAAATTGTTGGCCGCATTCCAAAAGCCAACTGATCTTGCATGATTTCCACAACTTGATATCTCAAAATAGCATTGGGATCAAAATGGACTCCTATGGGTTGGTGTACGTATGGCATGAAAGTGCCATTATTTGGCCCATTATTACCATTAAGATATGGATTCCCTCCATCATTGGTGCGTGTTACATTTTGTCCCATATTTTAAATATTTTCTCTCATATTAGGACTACCATCTATGTTAGATGTCCTAGTACCTCCTACATTGGCCATGGCTGGTCCCATGTGAGGCATTTCAACTCATTGACTCGTGTTTACAGTTGGTGAACCATTACCTACAAGACTTCTAGTTTGGAAATGATTTCCTATGCCCAAAGGATTCAGTTGAGATATTTGGTTTACCATTTTCTTCATAAGTTCATTCAACATACTCAATTGTTTAGCCATATGATCATAATGATTATTTCCATTTTGAGTGAGTTCTTCCAAAGCATTAATGTTTTGCATACTTGATAAGTGCATTTTGTGTACTTATTTTGGCCTTTGAATTAAGCGTTTATCCCGTCATATAGTTGATTTGCTACTTAATCTAGTTATTATTATTTCTATTTCACTTTTGATTCGTCTGTGAACAATTGGAGAAGATTGGACAAAATGAGGAATAAATTTGAAGATATTTCAAAAGTATGAAGATCTAATTGCACTCAATTGAAAGTTGAAGGGCCAAATTGGAGTTTATGGAAAGTTGGAGGACTGAAGAAGATATTATGAAAGTTTGAGGACTAAAATTACCATGACCCAAAGTTGAAGGACCAAATTGAAGTTGTGAAAATGAGAAGGACCAAAGCGCAAGGACTCCAAAGAATCAAGCTAGGCGAGCGCCCAGCTGCTGGAAACAAAACAGAGGCTGATTTGCCATACATGGGCGATCGATCCCCCAGGCTAATTTTCTACGTTTTTTTTTTATTTTCTTTTTTATTCTTAATCTAGTTAGGTAACTTTTGGCGTGCAGATTTTGTAACTTTTTGGGATATTTTGGGCACAATTAGGGTAGGATAAATAGGAGTTATATTCTCATAATGAAGGGTTGGATTTTTGGGAGCCAAACTTGGAAGAAGACGGAAGAAACAAGAGAAGACAACTCATTGGCGATCAAGAGTTCTTTTTGAAGATTTCTTCTTATTCAATCCAGGCCGAGTTCTATCAACTCTTGTCTTTTTTATTTAATTATGTTCTTCTAATTTTCTTTAGCCAAGTAGACGATGAAACCTTATTTTAGCAAATTGATTATGTTGTTATTCGTTTAATTCAGTTTTGGAGCTTTAACGTTCATGGTTTGTTCTTATTGAATTAATTAGATAAAATTCATTTCATCTTAAATATCATGTATTTTTTATTGTTAGAAATTGATTTAATTAATTCGTGCTTGGTGCTTAAACATGTTCTATTAATTCCTTTTGATTTTTCATCATCTTTTATTCAAATTGAGATACATAGAATGCTTAGAAAATCTTTGATTCTTTGTTTTTTTTTAATAGAACTTGATACAAAAAATGCTTAAGTAATTTATGTTTGAAGCATAAGGGGAGCCTAAATTGGATTTTCTTCTTCTGAACTTAATTGATAAATCTTTCAGGATGACAATAGATTGATTCCGTGTTGTCATTGTTTGTGAGAATTAGTCAATAATTGGATAATTGCTAAGTTAGACATTGGTGGATTCTAAAACCTTGGTATTTTACACAACTTGATTTTTCAACTTAGTTATTTTAACGTAATTAATTAGTCTTTAAATTAAACTCTTTCAACAAAAAATCATTTTGACTCAACTAGTCTAGAATAATAGTTAATTTGGATTAAATTAGACCTTCCTCATTGCAGTCTCTATGGGATCGACCTTGTTACTACTTTTCTATATTCCAATAGATTCATACACTTGCGAGTTAATTAAAATTTGACATTAAGTTTTTGGCGCCGTTGCTGGAGATTGCGTTTGAAAGTTAATTTAATATTAGTTAATTTTATTCTTGACTAGTTATAATTTAGGATTTTATTTTATTTAAAAAACAATCCAAATTTTTTTTATAGTGCATGCTTGGTCGTAGATCTCTAGAAATTAAGTTAAAATATCTAGATAGTGAAATTGAAAGAACTTTTCACCAATGAAAACGAGCCACCAATCTAGATAAAATTGAAGAGACCGAAGCTATAATCGTTATGGGTGATGAAATTGAGGAGAGACCTTTTAGAGACTATTTTAGTCCATTGGCTAATTTGAGCATTTCATGCATACAATACCCACAGGTAACTGCTAGGAATTTTGAGCTAAAACCGAGGGTGCTTAATTGTCTTCCATCTTTCTATGGTTTAGATAGTGAAGAAACCTATAATCATCTCACAGATTTTTATGTTCTATGTGAGACATTTAAATATGAGAATGTTTCTCTTGATAATGTTAAACTTAAATCTGCTTTTTTTTTCTCTGAAAAGATAGATCTAAATCATGGTTTAATACGTTATCTGCCAATAGTATTATATCTTGGGAACAAATGGTTGCTAAATTTTTGAATAAATATTTTCCTTTTCACAAAACTAATACTATTCACGGAAAATTTCGAGTTTGTGCGCAGAGAGACGACGAACCATTCTATGAAACTTGGGAGAGATTCAATGGGCTTCTTATGAAATGTCCACATCACGGTTATGAAAAATGGCACTTATGCCAATATTTTTTGGAAGGATTACTATCACATATTCAAGAATGGTTGATGGCCACAAGCGGTGGAGAGCTTATGTCTAAAAATGCTACAGAGATTTGGAGCTTCTTTCAGAAGCAGGCAGACAATTCACAATAGCGGAGTCGATCTTCTCGGACTGAACCAAAGAAAAGAGAAATCTATGATATTCGAAGTAGTAAACCTAGCTCAAAAATCAAAGAAGTCAAAGATATGATAGAAGATATTTCTCACAAGTTGACTTCATTGATAGCCAATAGTCCTACAGAGCCAGATGCATGTACTAATCAAGCTAATGCCCTCAACATGATGAGGAAAAAACCTTACAATCCTTATTCCAACACTTACAACCCAGGATGGAGGGACCACCCCAATTTTTCTTAGTCACAGAGTGTTCAACAGGATAGTACGGCAGGTCAGGCCCCTCAACAAACTACCAGACAATTCAATAAAAAATTTTCACAGCCAAAACTATGGGAGGAGGCAATTCAAAACATGACAAAAGCTACACAAGCTGCATTAGAGCATTAAAATCACACCATTACTGAGTTTAAGAATAAAGTACGCACTAGCCAGAACTCACAGGCACAATCCATCTCCAATATAGAGAACATGATGGGACAACTAGCTTCATCAGTGCAACAGTTGGCAACAACCATTGAGAAATAGAAGTTTCCTTGTCAGCCATTTCCTAACCTAAAGGAGTGCACAATATTGGGACCGATTCAAGCAACCAACATGAGGAGGCTAAATCCATCATGACTTTGAGACGTGGCAAATTGTTTGACAACAAAGTGGATATTTCAAAGCAAAACACATCTCAACCAATATCTCCAAGTAATGCCCCAACTGAAGATTCAGTCCAGGAAGCTCCAAAGAGGACAATGAACCATCCTACATTCCAAAAGCTCTATTTCCTCATAGGCTAACAAAGATAAAGCAAAGTGGGTCTCTCAATGATATCATGGAAATCTTCAAGCAGGTAAGTATAAATATTCCTTTACTTGATGCTATTAAGCATGTTCCTGCTAATGCTAAATTCTTGAAGGACTTATGTACGAAAAAGAGACAATTATATGTGCGCAAAAAATGGCATTTTAAGCTCGAACAAAGTTAGCTCTATAATTCAAAGCAATACCCCTCCAAAATTTAAAGATCCAAGTTGTCCTACTATCTCATGCATCATAGGAAACCATAAAATTGAAAAGGCGTTGCTAGATTCAGGAGCTAGTGTTAATCTTTTTCCTTACTCTGTGTACATACAAATTAGACTAGGCGAGTTAAAACCAACAACTGTGATTTTACAACTTACTGATAGATCTGTGAAAGTACCCGTAGAATTGTAGAGGATGTTTTGATTCAGGTTGACAAGTTTTATTTTTCTGTTGATTTTATTGTACTCAACCAGTAGGAGACTCTACAAAACATATCCCTGTAATTTTTGGTCGTCATTTTCTAGCAACATCTAACGCTATTATTAATTGTAGGAATGGAGTGATGCAGCTATCGTTTGGCAATATGACAATAGAGTTGAATGTTTTTAATGTCAACAAGCAACCTCAAGATAATGAGGATGTTGCTAATGTTGACATGATATAAGTATTAGATGATGATTCTTTTGCTTATACTAATTGTGATGATGTCTTAAATATGTACTTAACTTATTTTGGTTCATATTTTGATGATGATAGTGCGATAAATGAAGTAAATACTTTGCTTGAGTCAACACCTATCATAGATACAACTAAATGGAGACACAAAATTGAGCCACTTCTAATAAGTGAGAAGAAGAACATCCCATCAATTCAACAACCACCAAAATTAGAGCTTAAAGCATTGCTTGACACTTTGCATTATGCATTCTTAGGAGAGGCCGACACTTTACCTGTAATTATCTCTTATGCCCTTGATAATGCACAAAAAGGTAAGTTGTTAGGTGTTTTAACTGAACATAAAGAGGCGCTAGGATGGACCATTGCGGATATCATAGGTATAAATCCAGTAGATTGTATGCATTATATTCATCTTTAAGAGAATTCTAGGTCTACTAGAGAGATGCAACGCAGGTTAAATCCTAATATGAAAGATGTAGTAAGAACTAAAGTGCTTAAATTATTAGAAGCTGGAATTATTTATCCTATTTCTGATATCACATGGGTAAGTCATGTACATGTTGTCTCAAAAAATTAGGTATCACAGCAGTTACTAATACAAACAATGAATTGGTTCCAACTAGAGTAACTACAGGATGGCATATTTACATTGACTATAGAAAATTGAACTCGATCACTAGAAAAAATCACTTCCCTATTCTATTCATTGATCAAATGCTTGATAGGCTAGCAGGTCATGATTATTATTGTTTCTTAGATGGTTATTCTGGTTATAATCAACTTCCCATAGCTCCAGAAGATTAAGAGAAAACTAATTTCACTTGTCCTTTTGGAACCTTTGCATATAGAAGAATTCCATTTAGTTTGTGTAATGCACCTGCTACCTTTCAAAGATGCATGCTTAGTATTTTCTCTAACATGGTTGAGAGGTTTCTTGAAGTGTTTATGGATGATTTTTATGTATATGACTCGTTTGATGAATGTTTGCGCAATCTAACCTTAGTTTTGCAAAGATGTGAAGAAAAGAATTTAGTGTTAAATTGGGAAAAATGTCACTTCATGGTGAAACAAGATATTGTTCTTGGCCACATTATTTCTAGTTGTGGTATTGAAGTTGACAGGGCCAAAGTTGATCTTATCTCCAATCTTCCACCTCCAAAATCAGTGAAAAGTAAGATCATTCCTTGGGCATGCTGGTTTCTATAGATGATTCATTTAAGATTTTAGTAAAATCTCTAGATCCTTATGCAATTTACTTGTTAAGGATGCACCTTTCGTCTTTAATGATTCGTGCTTAGGAGCGTTTGAAAGACTAAAAAAAGTATTAACCACTACACCTATCATTCGACCACCTGATTAGAATTTGCCTTTTGAACTCATGTGTGATGCATCTGATTATGCTATAGGAGCAGTTTTAGGATAGAGATTAGATCGGTTACCTTCTGTTATTTACTATGTTAGTAGAACTCTTAACAATGCACAATTGAATTATTCTACTATGGAGAAGAAAATGCTAGCAGTTGTATTTGCATTAGATAAATTTCGATCTTATCTTATAGGGTATAAAGTAATTATTTTTTCTGACCATGCTGCCCTCAAATATCTTCTCACTAAGAAAGATGCTAAACCAAGATTGATTATGTGGATCTTTCTTTTGCAAGAATTTGACATTGAATTTAGAGATAAAAAGGGTTCTGAAAATGTTGTAGCTGACCACTTATCTCGTATTGTGCTTGATTCTATGCAGGAAAAACTACCATTAAATGAGTTGTTTCCAGATGAACAACTTATGAATATTGATGTTGTACCTTAGTTTGCTGACATAGTTAATTATCTTGTTATAGGCAAACTTCCAGAACATTGGACTAAACAAGATAGAACTAAGTTCCTAGCTAAAATGAAGAACTTTTTTTGGGGACGATCCTTATTTGTTTAAATCTTCGTCTTTGATCAAATTATAAGGAGATATGTTCTAGAAAGTGAATTTCACATTGTTATATCTTTTTGTCATGACCAAGCTTGTGGAGGCCATTTCAGTGCTAAAAAGACTATTGTCAAAATTTTACAGTGGTCTTTATTAGCCTACTCTTTTTCGTGACACTCATATTTTTTGTTCTTCATGTGACAGGTGTCAACGCATGGGAATCATTTCAAAAAGAAACATGATGCCTCTTAATCCTATTCTCATAGTTGAGATCTTTGATGTCTAGGGGATTGATTTCATGGGACATTTTCCTCCATCATTTAGGTATCTTTACATATTAGTAGGTGTCGATTATGTTTCCAAGTAGGTCGAGGCAATTCCATGTAGGACCAATGATCACAAAAGTGTAGTGGCATTTTTGAAAAGCAACATCTTCTCACGCTTTGGCACTCCACGAGCCATTATCAGTGATGGTGGATCTCACTTTTGCAATAAACATTTTCAAACCCTCCTAGCAAAATACTCCATCAAACACAAAATTGCAACCCCATATCATCCACAAACTAGTGGTCAGGTAGAGGTTTCAATCGAGAAATAAAGCATATTTTGGAGAAAACAGTTTGACCTGATAGAAAAGATTGGTCTCTACGACTTACTGATGCATTGTGGGCATATAGGACAGCTTTTAAAACGCCCATTGGAATATTCCCTTATAGACTGGTGTATAGAAAAGCATGTCACCTACCGGTTGAGCTAGAGCATTGGGCTTATTGGGCCATTAAGAAATTCAATTTTGATATGCAAGAAGCAGGGTCAAAAAGAAAATTGCAGCTAGCCGAACTTGAAGAGATTTGAAACGACGCTTATGAGAATGCAAAGATCTACAAGCAAAGAATGAAAGTCTTTCATGACAAGCACATAGTCAGAAAATCATTCATCCCAGGTCAGAAAGTACTATTATACAATTCTCGTTTGCATTTATTTCCAGGTAAGTTATGTTCTAGATGGTCAGGCCCATTTATTGTTCATACAATCTATCCCCATGGAGATATAGAGGTTGAAAACCCCAAAAATGGTGACATTTTTAAAGTTAATGGCCAAAGATTGAAACCATATTTAGAGTTTAACTCTCGAGAGGGGTAGGAAGAAATTGAATCGGGTGATCCTACCCATCCATTAACAAAAACCCTTTAAAAAAAAAACAAAAAAAAAGTTTTTTTTGTGTTGTCTTTTCTTAATTTTTTTTGTAGGACTACGGGGTGTCACAACTAATCCTGAGATGCAATAGGAGTTCCACCAGACCTTCAGCGAGCTATATCCATCTTTTTCATATCTATCTCTGAGGAGTAACTGGTCTTTTTTCTCCTTTTATTTGCTTTATTTTGTTCTTACATTGAGGATAATGTACGGTTTCTGTTTGGGTGTGGGATAAATATATCAGGATACTTAATTGTTTCTGAATTTTCTTATCTCCGGTCTGTATAACTGAAGTAATTGTGTTTCAAAAAAATTTTAATTTTTTTTAATAGTTACTATTGAATATCCTACCGCCAATGATGATATCTGTTCAAAATCGAGCACATTTTTAGTAGACTATTAGACAACACTTGAACTCGTTCTTTTATCTGAATACTTATCCATGTTAGACCTGATTAAGAAAGCACATAGCCACTATTAACTTATCGTTTATTGGAAACATGACTTGAGTGTTTGTGTTGATATTATTGATTGAGTATCATTATGAAAATTTCGTTCCTACATCCTTAAGCTAGTGACCAAACTGTTTTGAGAATAGCTTGGGGGTGTTAAAGTTACTATTTTTGTTTTGAGAATTTTGATGATTTGGGTTTTCTGGATCTCATCTTTGGTTGAATCGGTTATAGTCAAGGAATCTAAATTGAGCACTACTCTCTGCTGATAAAATAAAATAAAATATCTGACTCGAGCAATTAAGTCTGTTACGGTATCTTAAAACCTGGTGCCCTATGGTCATCTGACTTGGGAGTCATCGGCCCAAAGCTCGCTACATTAGTCATATATATAAAGAAAAAAAAAAGAAAAAAACACAATTGAAAAAAATATTTATATATTTACATCTTCACTTCTCTATTAGCCTGTGGGACTCGAGCAATTAAGTCTGTTAGGGTATTTTAAAACTAGTACCCTATAGTCATCTGATTTGGGAGCCATCGGTCCAAAACTCTCTACAAGAGTTACATAGAAAGCTAGTGAAAGAGAAGTATTGCACAGGATGTAAGACTGTTAACATGAGTTGAATAAATAAAAAGAGGTAGAAGTGCTCAGTAATGATTGCTAGGTTAGAACCTCAGAGACTGAAGATGAGAATTTAGAAATCATTCACCATCCTATTTCTAAGAATACAAGTTTTGATTTTTACCACTTTATTTGAAAAAAGCATTGTGCTGATCAATAAGAACCAATCTCGCTAGAACACTTCGAGATTGGAGAGAAAGCATGGAAAGTGTGAGATTTTACGAGAGGTGTAAGGAATAAATAACTAAAAAGGGTTCGAGATTGTGAAAATATCAACAACACAATATTGGTCGTGGTCTAATACATGTATAAGTTTAATTTTTGGCTATTCACACACTCACAAAAAGTCGAGCATCGGATAAGTGAAAATTTGTGTTGTTGTTGTTTAATATCATTTTAAAAGTGTTGCTTTATTGTTGAACTTGAGGTTTATGGTAAGAAATTTAACATTGACTAATTTTCAGTTAATTCTATTAGCTTAATTTAAATTTATATTTTAGTTTTATTTTTGTTCCGGGACGAACAAAGGTTTAGTTTGGGGGTGTTTGATATGTGTATTTTGTGCACTTATTTTGGCCTTTGAATTAAGCGTTTATCTCATCATATAGTTGATTTGCTACTTAATTTAGTTATTATTGTTTCTATTTCAGTTTTGGACTCGTCTGTAAACAATTGGAGAAGATTGGAAGAAAAGGGCAGTAAATTTGAAGATATTTCGAAAGTATGAGGATCTAATTGTACTCAATTGAAAGTTGAAGGGCCAAATTGGAGGTTATGGAAAGTTGAAGGAATGAAGAAGACAATATGAAAGTTTGAGGACTAAAATTACCATGACCCAAAGTTGAAGGACCAAATTGGAAGTCATGAAAATGAGAAGGACCAAAGCGCAAGGACTCCAAAGAATCAAGGTGGGCGGCGCCCACCATCTTTGAAACAAAAATAGAGGTGATTTGCCATACAGGCGATTGCCCAGTGCTAAATTTCTGCTTTTTAAATTTATTTCCTTTTTATTCCTAATCTAGTTAGGTAACTTTTGGTCCATGGATTTTGTAACTTTTTGGGATATTTTGGGCAAAATTAGGGTAGGATAAATAGGAGTTATATTCTCATAATGAAGGGTTGGATTTTTGGGAGCCGAACTTGGAAGAAGACGGAAGAAACAAGAGAAGACAACTCCTTGGCGATCAAGAGTTCTTTTTGAAGATTTCTTCTCATTCAATCCATGCCGGGTTCTATCAACTCTTGTCTTTTTAATTTAATTATGTTCTTCTAATTTTTTTAGCTAAGGTAGACGATGAAACCTTGTTTTAGCAAAGTGATTATGTTGTTATTCGTTTAATTTAGTTTTGGAGCTTTAACTTTCATGGTTTGTTCTTATTGAATTAATTAGATAAAATTCCTTTCATCTTAAATATCATGTATTTTTGATTGTTAGAAATTGATTTAATTAATTCATGCTTGGTGCTTAAACATGTTCTATTAATTTCTTTTGATTTTTCGTCATCTTTTATTCGAATTGAGATACATAGAATGCTTAGAAAATCTTTGATTCTTTGTTTTCTTTTAATAGAACTTGATACATAAAACACTTAAGTAATTTATGTTTGAAGCATAAAGGGAGCCTAAATTGGATTTTCTTCTTCTGGACTTAATTGATAAATCTTTCAGGACGACAATAGATTGATTTCGTGTTGTCGTTGTTTGTGAGAATTAGTCAATAACTGGATAATTGCTAAGTTAGACATTGGTGGATTCCGAAACCTTGGTATTTTACACAACTTGATTTTTCAACTTAATTGTTTTAGCGTAATTAATTAGTCTTTAAATTAAACTCTTTCAACAAAAAATTATTTCGGCTCAACTAGCCTAAAATAATAGTTAATTTGGATTAAATTAGACCTTCATTATTGCAATCTCTATGGGATCGACCTCGTTACTACTTTTCTATATTCCAATAGATTCGTACACTTGCGAGTTAATTAAAATTTGACATCAATACTCACCCGTTCAACAATGTCTTGTGAGAGTTCACCCATCAATGCACACATGGTGCAGGGACTCAACTCCATCATTGACTCATAACGACTAGCGCTTGGTCTCTCCATCTCCGGGGTACCCTGTTGACCCTCAAATTGTTCATCACAGAATGGACAGATTGTTAGTTTGCTTGCTCCTTGCCGAATTCTTTTGAGACATGATGCTTCCAATCTTTCTAACACCAATGTATCCCACTAGGCATGCCAAATTGTTTCGCGATGATTTAGATTCGTGCTAATAATTAAAAGATTATTCAGATGATGTATAACGAACAAGACCTTTTGAGCAAAGTCTCAACAAGTGGTGTTTAAATTGAAAGATTATATTACACAACTTGCCTCCAAATGGCACAAGCACACAAAGTTACAAGATTCGAAAAATAAAGAGTAAAAGATTTAAATGTAAATTCACATATTTCTTGTGAGATAGTTGTTCGTTACCTTTTCCTTTGCCTTGCATTGTTTATATATTGATCACAATTTGCACAATTCTCACCCATAACTAACTACAATCTCATAGCACTTTTACTATATAACTTTCCATTACTATCATGTCCGTAATAACTTCCATAACCTCCCATAATACTTTATTTGCATGCTAGCAGTTACTTTGGATTATGGGCCATATACAAAACCGCTTCATTACCTGTGCGATGTAGTTATCACTTTCCTCGCCCAAAACCTGCTCTGCTTCGTTCTATTCTTTGTATATTTTGGGCGACTCTTTTCTTGGAAATTCGCCCAGACTCTATGTTTGGACTTCTCTTTCTGGGCATTTGTTTAGGTCTTTATTTTGGGAACATTTTGTGTATCAACAACGTTTCAATTAAAATACAAGAAAATTCTATACAAAATTTGTATTGAAAATTTGCAAGTTTAAATTAAAAATTATAAATACGTTTTAAAATTAACAACCAAGTGTCTTGTACATCTATTTAGAATTTGTCAAAAACATGTTTGATCATCTAAAGAGTTAAAACTCTTCACTTTTGAAGTTTAAAGATAGGTATCAAGGAATTAAACATTAATCTCTTGAAGAAAAAGCAAATGCTAATATTTAAAATTGTTTTTTTTTTTTTTTTAGAAATTGTCTATAAGTCACATGTAGGTGACTTGTTTCAAATTAGTTAAAACACTTTTTAAAATTGCCATTAAGTCATACTCTTTAACCATATTACATATTAATCTCGAAATTACTCTTGTGATCCATATTTAAACCTCAGATAAGCAACGCACGTGACCACCATCTTCTCTCGCGCCTCTTCACCCCCTATCACACTTCGTCTCCGGTGTTTCATGACTCACCGTCGGCCACCCAAACCCTTTCCACTGATTTTTGTAAGTAATAATAGTAGATTCACATTTTTTTTTTGTTCTTCTTCTTCCCAATCATGCAAAAGCTAAACTTTTAAACTTTAACAACATGTTATTGTTATCAGATAATGATAATGATTTTGAGAAGTGTTGGGTAGTCCTGGATTGCAAAACTCTGGAAACAATTGCTTCTTGAATGTTATTTTATAAGGTGATTCAATTTTTATAAATGATTTTTTTTTAATTTTCTTCAATTAGGTTGTTTTTGTTGGAGATTTTTTTTATATGTAGGAACACAATTATTTTGTAATCGTTTCTTGGTCGAATAAAAGAAAACAACATTTATTTTACATATATAAACATTTTTATGTGTTTCGAGATGTTGCAATCATACATTCATATGTGTTGTTTGATATCGTATCATACAAAACAGTATCATAGAAAACAGTATCAGAAGTCATTTGTATCAAAATCATAATAACATTATCATAGATAACGGTATCGTATGGTTAAAGATAGCAAATATAACAATATCAAAATCACATTATTATCTAGCACATGCTTAGGTGAGTACAAATGTTATGTTTTAACTGAAACTATAACACAATATCTAAATAAAACAATATATTAATAAAACAATATCATAGATAAAAGTATCTTAATATATCAGTATCATACATGAAAGTATCTTAATAAAACTATATCACATATACAAACTACAACTCAATAGAAGAACAGTATCATAGATTGAAACAATATCAAATATTTTGAATGAAAATAGTATCAAGTATTTTGAATGAAAACAGTATCAATGATCTTATACTACTAATGTAGCATTCTGAAACAGTATTATTACTTTAACCATAAAATATTTAATTTTGAATGTGTGTTTGTTTGGTGGAGTTTAAAAGTATTTTTTTTTAGATTTTGAAAAAAAATTGGTGAAATATATCGTTGAAAAGTTAATAAAATTTATGTATGAAAATAAGTTTGAGAAAAAGAGTTAATAAACCTAGCCAAACATGCTATAATGTAACGAAAAGTAGTGTACAATATAAAAATAAAACAATATCAAGTATTTTTTTATAAAACAGTATCATGTTTTAATTAGAGTTTTTTGGAATTGTAGGGGCACGTTGGTTTTTTAACACTGAAATGTGACTTTAATTAAATTAAATTTGGGTTATATGACTTAAGAGCTCATAAGCTCATGAACAATGACCGGCCCTGAATTTACCTTTTTTTTTCTTTTTCTTTTAAATAAAAAAATTGTTGTGAAAGTAACTCCTGTATCAATATCAAAACAAATAACTTTTGATTATTTCTAGTTTTAATCGGAAAAAATATTCATTTGATGACTTATTTACTTATTCTTCGTGTATTTATAAAGTTGGAATCATAATTGTTTTCTTCTTCTTCTTCTTCGTTTTTTTTTTTTTTCCCCCAATATTAGTAATTTAGACCTCAATACTGTGTAAACCTAGTAAAAAAACTTAACACAATAATAACACAAAATATTTAACTAGAAAACCTTATCAACATATTTGGTAAATAATATTGAGTCGTATTATGCATAAAATTTTAATTTTTTTTAATTATTATTTAATAGTTCCACGTATTGTCTAGCATCGCAAACATGCGTAAGAAAGTTTCCCTTTTGTCTATTTCTAGAGAAGAATTATTGACTGTAAGTCTGTAACACAACTTTTGAAAATTAATTTTTTATGTTTCTATTCAAATCTTTAGAATATATTTATATATATTCAAACACGTTTAGATATGCTATTTTTTTTTTTTTTTTGAAATATAAAATATAAACAAATATTTATTTTGAAAGTAATTGTTAGTAATTACTTACTTTTATTAGAGAGTCTTACCATGAGTGCTTTTGTTCAAGCTTTAAATTAACTTAAATTTACCATGAGTGCTTTAGCTCAAGCCTAAATTAACTAATATATATACATCACTAGTGGAGGCATGTGTTGGAGTTGTGATTGAGTATATATAAGCCTCATTTTAGTTGCATTTTTTCAGATACACAATAAATAAAATCTTTAAACCAATGTAAATAGATTCAAGCTTGTAAACCAAGTCGAACATCAAGGTTTTCGAGAATATCTTCATTTGAAGCTTCGGTTGGATTTATGTAAGGAGAGATCTATACTAATTTTATGTGAAATTTTGATACAAATGATAGTCTTAACAAACATTGGTTCTTTTGCACTAAATATCAAATTAACTAAATATGGAATTGGGAATTGTAAGCCTTTGTCTCCAACAAATGGGATCGTCGCCCTATTGTCGCACAAAATATTTAAAATCTATTAACTAAATTTGAATAGCTATTTAAGATCCTAGACAACTTGATATAAGAATAAAATCGTAGCATGTCCAAATTGAAACCATGTTAAGTATAACATATCAACGTATTCACATAAAGTGTATCTTAGTGCCATTAAAATTGAAACAATGTTAAGCAAAACACATGTATGTAGTTTTCCAGTACTTTAACCAAATGGAAGAAATCAATGTTAAAAGATGACAAACAAACTGCGAACATGTCCTTCGATATATCCCCAAAGGTAAACTAACTTGATACTGTGCTAATATTGGTTAAATAGTTAGTTAGGTTTCTTGTTAGTGTAGTTAATTAGTTATATATCCATTAAATAAATGATAAGGTGTCACTCTCTTATTGGTTGGGCCTTTTACTCTTTTTAGCATATATTTTGTACTCAACACACGGTGAAGATTGAGGAATAAGAAATTATGAATATTTGAACCCTTTTTCTCTGTAAATTGTTCATAGTATTAGAGCGATACGATCAAATGGACCTAATGATTCGATTTAACTTCAATTAAGTGAATCATCTTGCTGATTATTTGAAAAAAAAAAAACCATGCGAGATGCCGAAAATGCAAAGACGGATGCAAAGGAGCTAGGGCATAACTATAATGGAGATCCTCTCTTCCTCCAAGGGTCGGATCATCCAGGAATGATGTTGGTCGCCTCACCTCTCACAAGAAACAATTATTTGAGCTGGAATAGATCCATGAAGATTGATTTGGGCGAAGGTAAAGCTGGGTTTCATAAATGGAAATTGCAAAATTCTAAATGAAGATTTACCCAACTTTGAGCAATGGAAACATGTTGATTTATGGTGATCTCCTGGATTTTGAGCTCAATCTCCAAAGATATTGTAGATGCCTTCATATATGCCACTTTTGCTAAGGATCTGTGGTAGGAACTTGAAGAGAGGTTTGGAGAGTGCAATGGGCCTCTTCTTTATCAATTACAAAGAGAAATCAGTAGTATCACTTAAGGAAGCATGAGCGTAGTTGTATACTACACAAAATTGAAGAAATTATGGGATGAATATGTCTATTTAATGCCCATTCCATCATGCACCTGTGGAGTAGCAAAGGAAGTGACTGAACCTTCAACAAGTTGATGCAGTTTCTTATGGGATTGAATGATTCCTTTGATCACATAAAAAACCAAATCCTTGTGATGGACCCACTACCTAGTGTAAACAAGGCATATTCAATGATCTTAAGGGTTGTAAAGAAAAGAGATGTGCACCATTTTTTCTTGAGATTAATGATAACACAACAATGATGACAAGGGCACAAAATTTTGATAGGGATGGTTCTGGAAGAGATGGATTTGGAAGGGGACATTGAGAGGCAGAGATAGATCAGGTAAAGACAGAAGAAATTACTAAAGGATGGGTAATGAAGAAAAGGCGAGTTAGCATTGTGATTATTGCAACATGAATGGACATACAATGAGTACTTGCTTCAAAATTCATGGATACCCAGATTGGTACAAAATTTGAAGGAGCATAAGGCTAGAATATCAAATCAAAATGGCAAAATTGGGGCAAATATGGCTGATACACCCCCTAGACCTAGATGACGAAAGGCATGATATGGAGGATAAAATAGTTTCATAAACCACTAGCATGTCAGATCTGATCAAACAGGAGCTAGTAAAGTTCATGAAAGGAAAAATATAGTTGGGAACAACAACCATGCGAATTTTGCATACCTAAGAGATTTTACAGGAAGTAATACTTTCCATTATGTGTTCACTTTGCTTGATAATTTGAAACTTGTAACCTGGATTGTAGATACTGGTGATAATAATCATATGTGCATTGACTTATACCTTCTCCATAACCCCAAACCCATCCAAGACCTCACACTTGTATACCTACCTCATGGCTCAACTAAAGAAGTGAAACACACTGGTGATGTTATCTTAAATCAAAGATTATGTCTCACGGAATCACTACATGTCCCAAGTTTCAAATTCATTTTAACGTCTATACCTAAACTAGCTTACACTGTACAGATAAGATTCATATTTTATCCTTCATATTGTCTTTTACACGACCTGGAGAGTGAAAAGACTTTAGCTGTTGGGAAGTTGGTTGGACGATTATATATACTTGTTAAGTCTTGTTTACATCATATGAATTGAAAATTTATGACACATACTAATGCGATCCTACGAAGAATTGAATCTCGAAACCCATAAAAGGATTGATCTGAACCCCAAGAAAGCTAAAATTTGGTCGCAAGAACCTAACCTAATGATTACTTGAATCAAAGAACCAAAGTTATGAATGCCACAAGATTTGCGAAGTCTTTGATAACTTTTAGGTTAGTTCGATTAAGAACAATGAAGAAATGAGTGGATCTCACTTAATCTAACATTTCTTAAATAAATCAAAGTTAAAGTTGTTTACAATGAAAAATGTTTATACAGTAAAAGCAATAAAATCCCTATCTAATTTAGAATTAAGTAAAAACTGAATAACATAGAGTTCTAATTGAAAAACAAAACTAAAATATCAAAAATCCAGTTTTTTCTGAAAATAAGCATAGAGGATCGCCTAGGATATTTTCTACTTGTCAGATACACAGGCTGGAGAATTTGACAAGATTTTGTCATCAGCAGCAGCCCTTTACTTATCTTGGTATTCCTTTAAAGGAGCCAGGAAGATCTTCTTGTATGATGACTTAGTCTAAAAAGTCCGAAGTAGGATTTCTGGCTGGGCCTGGAGGCTCCTATCATTTGGAGGACGAATTACTTTGATTCGATCAGTGATCTCTATCTCTTTCAGATTATGAAGCCTCCCAAGGCTATCTTGAAGAAGTTATAGGGCATATTTTCTAGGTTCCTTTGGGATTCCAGAGACGAGGTATACAAATTACATTGGAGGAGATGGAAGGATCTTTGTATTCCTATTAAGGAAGGTGGACTGGACTTTAGAAGACTGCATGATCTTGTTGATACATTCTCCCTTAAGCTCTGGTGGTTATTTAGATCTTAGTGGTCATTATGGGCTCAGTTTTTATTGAGTAAGTATTATCAAGGTACCCATACGTTGATGGCTACTATCTTACCATGCTTCACCTATATTGTATGGAAGAGGTTGAAGCACGTAGGCCCACAAGTGGAAAAACACATTGCTTGGCAGTTAGGGCCATGGCAGATATTATTTTGGCATGACTGCAAGATGGGCGAGTCTACATTAACTGATCAGCACCCACACTGGACACATTCTTCTATCCAAGCTAGAAAATTATTTGATGATATTGGATGGAACATTGACAAACTCATTCAACTAGTATCATATATTATTGCTGAGCTGATAGGGAGCATCCCTATCACTACTGAGGTGCACGATTAGATTATGTGGAAGGATACTTCGGATGGTAGATTTGCTACCAAGTCTGCATGGCAGCTAGTTTGCACGGGGCATACTATTCAGGCTGTATAAAACATGATTTGGAGTTCTATTATCCCGATGACTATCTTTTTCTTCAGTTGAAAACTTTAGCAGGGTCTTATCCCAGTTGATGTTATGATTCAGAGGTAAATTAGGAGTCATATGGCTTCTCGTTGTCAGTGTTACTCAGCTATTGAGACTATTCAGCATTTATTTATTGATAGTTTTATTGCCCACTAGGTTTGACGCCATTTTTCTGACATTTTTCATATAACCCTTCAACCAATGGAGAGTTTTCAGTATCGCTTTCATTTTTGGAATTTCTTGGATCAGTTTGTCAGGCATTGTCATATTTGCATGCTCATTCCTATTTTAATTCTCTGGTTTATTTGGACTTCGAAGAATGATGCGAAGTACGAGAACATATCTATAGAGCCGAGACAAATCATCTGGAGAGTATTCCATACTATCTCTCAACTACATACATGTCGTTTATTTTAGGTTATTTATTGGTGAAGGGATACATATATTGCTCCTCTTTTTTGTATCTCTCTTACTACTACATCCCTTCTTTTTCCTATTTTGGTTTATTGGCGTACTCCACCAGTGGGATCTTACAAGGTTAACATTGATGGATGCGTCAAAGATAGATTTGCAAATGGAGGAAGGATTATTAGAGATTCATCAGGTCAGTGTGTTCCCGTCTTCTTCTCTTTATATGGTGAGTGCCCTATATTGGAGACCGAGCTCAGCGCTATTCTTGACGGTATCATTCTTTCTCGGAGGATTGTACTCTCAGATTTATAGATTGAAGCCGACACTACTTTGGCCATTCACTGCATCACTAGAGGTGGATGACCTTGGTCTATTCAGGCCACTCTTCGCCATATCAGACATCTCATTTCTTTCTACCATGATACTATTTCTCATATTTATTGCAAGGGCAACCAGCTGACTTACTTGCTTCAGATGGTTGGGATCTTCGTTGCTATTCCTAGTACAGTGCTCAGGACTTACCGTGGTGCTACCGCAGCTTAGTTCAGATTGATAGACAAGAAATTCCTATAGTTAGGGGTCTATAGATTTTTTTGGACTTATTGTTTAGGAGGTGGTACCTCTTTATTTATTACTTTATTATTTATTTATTTATTTGTTTGCTTTAGCTCTTCTGATTGGAGGTAAGGTTTTATAACATTCTCCTATATATTTTTTATGAGTTATTTATATATGGTTGAGGTATCTGAATGCCCTCATCCTTTTCTGGTGGAGGCCTGACAACTACACTGGGAATGTGATGATGTGTTGACAAAAAAAATTGTTGTAGATTATTATAGTAGGTCAACCTGGGTGTTTTTACTGGTAGATAAAAGTCAAGTTCCAAACATCTTGAAAGGTTTCTTTGACATGATCAATACATAGTTTGACAAAGGGTCAAGTCTGTTAGAAGTGACAATGGACTGAATACACTAACATAGACGGCCAGCTCTTTTTCTAATCACTGGGCATTCTTCACCAAAAATCATGTGTCTATACCCCCCAATAGAATGGGGTGGTTGAAAGAAATCACAAACAACTATTACAAATTGCTCGCTCCTTGATGTTTCAATCTAACCCACCTAACAAATTCTAGTCCCACTCTATCCTAATGGCCACATTTATCATTAACAAGCTACCTAGTTCTGTCATTCAATGGCAAACACCATTTGAAATCCTGTATGGACATAAACCAGACTATTCCATCCTTAAGCCATTTGGTTGTCTAACTTATGCAACCAATACCAAACCTACCAAAGAAAAATTTGATCCTATAGCCTCTAAGTGTGTGTTCATTGGGTATAATCTTGACCAAAAGGCTTACAAATTGTATAATCTTGATACATATCAGATTCTCCTATCTATAGATGTCCAATTCTATGAATGTACCTTTCTCTACCTCAATCACACTCACAACCCTATTTTTTTACGTCTTCCATTGATTTCAAATGACGATCCCTATAACCCAACCTCCATTGAAGACGAAGTCTGATCTCCCATTCAAAATGTTACCTCCATCCAGCCTACTCATCAACAAGTCTTAGAATTTTTTTCATGTCCTTCCCAAATTGAACCTATTGATAGTCCCAATGTTGATCAAGTGACTCCCAACATTTTATCAAAAAGAAGTTTCAGATTAAAAATCAGACCGGCATGGTTAAAGGATTATGTCACCAATTTGGCTATCTCTAAACCAGTTACTCTAGCTAATGATTCCAACTCACCTCAAACCAAACTGCATTATCTTTACACACCTCCAACTTTTCCCTATCTTACTAATCCTACCTTTTCAAATGCATATAAATCCTTTCTAGCAAATGTATTTACTATCCAGTAACCTACATCCTATTATCAGGCAAGTAAACATTCAGGTTGGATAGAATCTATGGCTAAGGAAATTAATGCACTTGAAAAGAATCAGACTTGGGAATTGACTGTTTTACCACCAAATAAGAAAGCTATTGGGTCTAAATGGGTTTACAAGGTCAAATTGAACCCTGATGGTTCTGTGGAAAGACTCAAAGCCAGACTTGTGGTTAAGGGCTATCACCAACTTTCTGGTATTGACTACACTTATAGCTTCTCTCATGTGGCTAAACTAGTTACTGTCAGAATCATTCTAGCCATTGCCACTGCAAAATATTGGTAATTACATTAGATGGACATCAATAATGCCTTTCTACATGGTTATCTAGATGAAGAGATTTTTATGTTACTTCCAAAAGGTTACACAAACGCTAAACCAAGACAAGTTTGCAGGCTTAAAAGGAGCTTATATGGGTTAAAACAAGTTTCTAGATAGTAGAACAATGAATTCTATTCCAAATTCAAAGCTTCTGTTTCCTAGAGTCACCTCATGATCATTGCCTATTCATTAAACACAATTCTCACTTCTTTCTTGTTCTACTAGTCTACATGGATGATGTTTTATTGACTGTTAATGATGAGGTTGAAATCACAAAAGTGAAGCAATACTTGCACCACACATTTACCATCAAAGATCTTGGACATGCTAAGTATTTTTTGGGTTTAATTGATAGGAATGTTACTGGCCCCTATATTAACTAGAGGAAATATACCTTGGATATTCTACAAGATGATGGCCTTACAGAAGCTAGACCTTCTCTTACTCCTTTCCTAAAGTTACCAAACTTACTGATGCATCTGCTGCACTCCTTCTAGAACTAGATAAATACATGAGGCTTGTTGGAAGATTGTTATATCTGAACTTGACTTGTCCAGACATCACTTTTTTTGTCCAACAACTTAGCCAGTTTATCAACTCTCATACTCAAGCTCATTGGGAAGTAGCAATTCACTTTTTAAAGCATCTAAAAGGGTGTCCCTCAAAGGGCTTGTTCTTTCCAGCAGAAAATGACTTCCAATTGTAGGGATTTTGTGATGCTAACTAGGCCTCATGCCTTCAGACAAAGAAGTCTATCACAGGTTACTGCATCTACCTTGGCTATGTTTTGGTTTCTTAGAAAACAAAGAAACGAACACAACCATCTCTTGTTCCTTTGTAGAGGCTGATTATAGGAGTTTGGCTGCCACTGTTTATGAACTTCAATGGTTATCTTATGTTCTTACTGATTTACATGTTTCCATCACCCTTCATATCCCTCTTTGGTATGATAATCAAGCTGCACTTCACATTGTAGCTAACCATGTCTTCCATGAACGTACCGAACAACTGGAGATAGAATGTCACTTAGTTTGCAACAAGTTGAAGGATGGTTTTGTTCTACCACAACACATATCCTCCAAATAGCAACTTGCGGACCTATTCACCAAGACCTTGGCTGCACCTCAGTTTACCTAAGTTGGGCTTACCTGATATCCACCAAGCTCCAACTTGAGGGGGATGTGCTAATATTGGTTAAATAGTTAGTTAAGTTGCTTGGTTTGTGTAGTTAATTAGTTATATTTCTCTTAAATAAATGATGAGGTGTCACACTCTTATTGGCTGGGCCTTTTACTATTTTTAGTATATATTTTGTACTCAACACACGGTGAAGATTGAAGAATAAGAAATTATGAATATTTGAACCCTTTTTCTTTGTAAATTGCTCATAATGAAATAATCCTAATTCAAATCACTTCCAATTCACTTGAGGGATATTTTAAACTATTACATCATGGAGTTGATCATAATCTTTATCACAAACATTCATTTATTTGAAACAAGTGAATATGGAAAATGTTAGTGGAAAAGAGAAATATCTTATACTTATAATTTCGTAAAAAAAATAGAAAACTAAAATAGTGTTGCTTTGGACGAAAGTGTGAATAGTAACTATGAATAGTAGCACTCCAGAAGCCTATTTTATTAGATGATTAAATTGTAGCAGCCCACACACATGCATTCACATTCAACTGTGAGTGCATGTGTGTGAACAACAATTCAGTCATGAGGCATGTGTGTAAACAACAATTCAGCAACAAAAAATGTGAATCACAAATAGTGAAATAAAGGAAAAGAGAGAGAAAAAGTCAGGTAAATCTAGGAGCTTTGTTAAACGATTGAAAGATCAAAACGTTGTTGGTTGTGGTTCAATTATAGACAGTCAAATTGTTGAACCATATAAATTGTTTTTTTTGTAATTTTCTTATTTTATTATTGGTTTTGTTAAACTGGTTTATTTACAAAGAGAGGGGGGAAAACATTATTCCATGTGCATTAATTAGTGTATTTTTTCAAACAATTGGTATTAGAGAATGTTGTTTGAAGTGAACTTTTCTTATGTAATTCGCTTGGCGTGATAAAAATTACTGAATTTGGAAGAGAAAGATCCAGATATCTTACATTGCAAATATTTGTTTCAACCAACCTAAAATTGACATATGATGAATGTGAAACATTGCACATGAAAGCTCTTGCTATGATAAGACATTCAGTTGGTCATAGCATTTTTCATCATATTACTAAAGAAATCAAAGCTAATAGTGTTTGGAAAAGTTAGAGGGCATGTATGACAAGAATGCATCTAGAAATAAAACAACAATAATTAGAAAGCTTGTAAATTTGAAATATAGAAAATGGCACAGTAGTATGACAGAGTATACGAGTGGGTTGCTTGGTGAATCAATTGTCAATTATGAAGATGAACCTCAAATATGAGATGCGGACACTTTTACTACTCAGTTCTTTGCTTGATAGTTGGGATACACTTGTAATTTCATTAAGCAACTCAACAACGAACATGAAAAGTGGGAAAGAAGCAAAATTAAGAAAGCACGGCCATGAGAAATGAGACTCTTCTAGAGGGAAGTCCAAATCTAGAAATAATGCCATACGTTATCATTGCCAAAAAAAACTTGGACACGTAAAGAAGAAATGCTGAATTTGTATAAGGAAACAAAATGAAGGAAAGACAGATGAGAAATAGACCAATATATCACCCACTAAAGGCGATTTAGGTGTGATCTCACGACACATTTAGTATTGCATGTCAAGATAGTGATTAGGTAATTGATTCTTGTGCCTCTTTCCATTTACACCATTTTGTGATTTCATCAACTCTTATACTGTTGATGATTTTGGAAATGTCAAATTAGAAATAGTGATGTGTCAAGTATTGTTGGTATTGAGGATATCTATTAGAGACTAATTTTAGGAGCAAATTGATACTCAAAGATGTCACGTTCCAGATATTTGTCTCAATTTAACTGAAGGAAAACTTGACGATGATGGATATAAATATGACTTTGGTGGAGGTAAAGTGAAGCTTACTAGAGGCTCTCTAGGAAAGAAGATGGATACACTCTATGTTACGCAAGCAAAGCTTCACAAAGGACATATTAATTGTTGGCGGATTTTGTGTATAAGTGACTCCAAGAAACCGAATGAAATAAGGATGATATTCAAGCCGAGGCAAGTGTTGAACACTTTGTCCTTAAGTCAAATTTGCCCCGCAATGGTGCTTACTATATATGGCAATTGACTCCCAAGATACAACGACTTCCGCTTGTGTTTGTATCACTTTCAAACACAAGCACAACGAACCAAAGAGGTCTTGTACTCCAAAATTTTGTATGCAACAAATGCAATAAATTTTGGTTCAATGATGAAAATATGAGGTTAAAGTGTTCGCTTATTTGTTCTCTGTAAAAAAAGGACGTCCATATGCCCTTTTTAACATTGAAGATCGGTTGAAAAGGAAAATCAAATATTCTCGATTTGTTTCGTTTCGATGTCTGTTCTATGCAAATAAAATCTCTTAGAGGTGCTCAATATTTTGTGACATTTATTGATGATCCTTGTTTGGGCATTCGATTTGAAGTCCAAATACCATGTGTTAGATGTGTTCAAAGAATTTCATCCCAAGGATGAAAAAGAAATGAGTAAACGGTTAAAAGCTATTCGAGCTGATAATGGTGATGAGTAAATTGGTCTGTTTGAAACCTCCGTTTGAAACCTACTGCAAAGTTCATAGGATCAAACTTAGAAAAACTCCATCAAAAACTCCCTAGTGCAATGGTATGGCCGAGAAGATGAACACTACAATTAAAGAAAAGGTCAGATGTATGTTATTTCATGCGAACCTACCTAAACACTTTTGGGTAGAGGCTATGAAGACCGCTGATAAATCTATCTCCTACATCTCATTTAGATGGTGATGTTTTAAACAAATTTTGGATATTTTGGATGTTCAGTGAACAAGAAAATTAGACGTTATATTTCTTGAACACCAACTTGTTGACTGACAAAGTCGAGAAACAATCCTCTGCTCAAATTCTAGTTAATTTGGTCCAGTTCCTCTATGTGTATAGCATGATGATGATGGGAGAGATGTACAATAAGACAATGGTGACACTGTTGATGATTTGGATCCATGAATAGATTAAGTATTATTTCTGTAATCACCAATTGACCTTACAATTAAGAGATCTAGCAGAGAACGTCAGCAGTCTACAAAATATTCTGCTGATAAGTACATGATGGTTACATACAAGAAGAGCCAGAAACATACCAAGAAGCTGTTACACGAGTAGAAGAACCAGGAGGGTTCAAAGTCAATGGAAAATAGCATATTGTCTGTAAATTTAGAAAGTGTTTGTATAGGCTCAAGCAAAGGTCGAGACAATGGTACAAGAATTTTGAAAAATTGATGAATAGCCAGGGATACAACATAACCACATCAGACCACCGTGTTCACATGACAAAATTGATGATAAAGATTTCATTGTTCTCTTGCTATACGTGGATGATATGTTGATCACTGGCCACGATGTTAGCAAGATTGCCCAACTCAAAGGAGGGCTAAACAAGTCTTTTTCAATAAAAGACTTGGGGATCAGCAAATCAAATTTTCACTATGAAGATATCTCGTGATATAAAGAAGAGAAAACTTTGGTTATCTCAAGAAAACTATGTTAAAAGGGTTCTTGAAAGTTTCAACATGAAGAAAAAATAAAAAACTAAAAATATCCATTTTCTCTTTCCATTTTTCCATCATAATCTCAGATAATCTAGAATAAATATAATATACAATAGAATCTCGTGCCATCTGTGCATGTGATGGATATATGGTGGATATAGGAATTAACTTCTTCTGTGTGTAATTGAGAAAGTCAATTTAAAACCACGTTTGGTTGTTTTTCCTTAGATCCATTCATTATATGGTTGTGATTGTTCATTTTTTTATTCCATTCTATTGTAACACTCTCTGGGTTTTTTCTCGGGGTAATTAATACAAAACGTCTCTACCTTTTGAAGTCATTGTGCAAATGGTCCCTACATTTGAAATTTTTGCATTTTCACCATCACCTACACCATTTCTTGTGCAAAACGTTCTTTCTGTCCATTGTCATCCATTTTCTTCCGTTAACTCACTTCCACAACACGATTCGTAACACAAAGGAAGGATAATTTTGTCCACCTACCTATTTCACTTGTTCACCCCAAAGCCCAACAAGAGAGGATGCAAATGAAGTCTTTTTTCATATCTGTGGAGATAAAAATGAAGTCTTTTTTAATACCTTTGAAAGTAATGGAAAATCTATTGTGCAGATACAGAATTCAAATTGAGATGAAGACTTCGTGGATGCAAGCAAATCCGGGAATGAATGTGAACAACAAATGCTCAAATGAGAACAGGACATGCTATGTTCGGAGCTAGTTTTTTGGTTTTGTTTGTGGGCTTGTAGTGATGTGGGTACTTAAGTAAAAATCTTGTTGTAATATTGCCTAAATTAGAAGCATGGTTCAGTGGTGTAGAATGCAGTGTTGGGATTGCTTAACTGGTACTGCAATGTACCAATTTTGATGTATAATTGTCGTTGCAGAAACATCCCAATATTTGGATAACAATGTGCAAATCGTCCCTACCTTTGTTTATATTTTGTGCAAAACATCCCTATTTTAGCTTCTACAATGCATTGAACGTCCTTAACGTTCCTGGATTTTTTGTGTGGTGCCCATTTGCATCCATGAGCACATTATTGACACCATCAGTTCCATCTTCTCCTTGTCAACCATATTCTCCTTTTGCAACCACTCAAAAACCTCCAACGTGCAACAAGAGTCTCTCCCTTCCTGCGAAAAGTACACCAAAACTAAATATAACTCGCGGGCTAAAATTTTTCATTCATTTCCTCGAGCACATCGGAAGGATCCCGAGTCATGCGCTCCAGTTCCTCAATTGCCTCAAAAAATCCTTCACTCATTTCATCCTCATTGTCACTGGTGTGAAAAAATATTTCATTTTCATTACTTTCTCAATTTCCTCAATTTTCCATTACTTTCAAAGGTAATAACAAAAACTTCCTTTTCATCTCCACGTATATGAAAAAAAAGACTTCATTTGCATCTCCTATTGTTGGACTTTGGGGTGAATAAGTGAAATAGGTAGGTGGACAAAATTACCTTTTATGTATGTTACAAATTGTGTTGTGGAAGTGAGTTAACGAAAGAAATGGATGACAATGGACAGAAAAGACATTTTGCACAAGAAAAGGTATAGGTGAGGGTGAAAATGCCAAAGTTTCAAAGGTATGGATGATTTGCACAATTACTTCAAAAAGTATGGATGTTTTGTGCTAATTACCCTTTTTTCTTGCTTGGATAGTGTGCTTCTATTCTTCTTCTTAATTTCATTTTTAAGAACCATGGTTTTCTTTTGATTTTAAAGGCTCAAATTGATCTTAGAAATTAGGGCTTTTGGTGGGATGTGATAGATCGCGGAGAAGTGATTATTGTGGTGGTTTTAGTTTCGTAAGCCTTACATGTGTTGTAATCCACAAGATAAACAATTTTCTTTAGGCATGTGGAGTTCAGGAGATGTAGGCCTTCAATGGTCAAACCTTGTAAATAACTATGTTTGTTCTTCATTTCTGTGGAGTGTGTGAGTTGTTGTTGGTTGAATAATTTTATTTGTTGCCATCATTGAGTATTTTCAGCGAAACATGTGATGAACACTTTTATTATCACACATCAGTTGAGGTGGATTAGATAAATAAGTACAAAGATGATCAAAAAGATGTTGAATAAAGCAATGAAATGACCCAATAATTATGTTTTGTAACATTGTACTTATTCTTTATAATGTCCATTATACCATATATATATATACAACTAACCAAAAGAGTCTATTACGAGCTAGCATCAACCACTATTAACACTAGTAGATGACAACAACTATTTAAAAAAATAAAATAATTTCTTATTTTACTTTTTAAAAGGTCTCCATAATTATGTTTATGTGATTTTAAGAGAGATATTGAAAAGAGGGTTACGATTTCTCTAAATTTACTTGCAAACAATGTGCATATTTGTTACTAATTTATTAAAAAAAACCTCACATATACATATGTTTTTTGATTCATTTATTTTTTATCGAAAGAATAACTAAGTTACATTGCAGAAAGTTTTTGAGAAAAATATTTTTATAACTGCCATCAACTTAAACTAGCAATTTATATATTGTCGAACCACCACCACCACCACCACCACTGATTATTGTAGACTATCCATTGGTTACCATAACCGTGAATTTATAAAAGGATGATGACGACTAATAGGTATACATTGAAGACTGTCGGCACGTCACATATGAATATAGCACGATCATTAGCGATAGATAAGTTAGTCGTTGAAGAAAACCTATTCAACATATTTTGTATGAACAAACCTAACGTACATATGAACTTTGCATGGTCCAACAATGCATGCTCCATTTGCATATTTTACCACATTCTTTCTTTCTTCCATTTCGTCTCCTACATTCATTTTTCATTTCAAAATAATTCAATCTAGTTTCAACGTTTTAGAGCTTTTTGGTAATTTCAAATCTATAACTCCCATATTGCCTAAGGGATTGTACTAGTAGTGGACCACCTTGTTTTATGATGTTTATGATTTTTCTTTATTGAAGAATTTTTATGATTTGAAATCTTCATGGCTTCAGGGCGAGTTTGTGTTTGGCACAAGCTCTTGTGAAAAATAAGGAAAATGAGCTATTGAAAGAAAAACAGGTTGGACGGGTGTAAAATAACGGGTATGTGGTTGGGCAGAGGTAACGAGTGGCATACAGTGAGGAGAGGTTGGGTTGTGGGAGGGGGAAGATGGAGTGAATTTTCCATTTTTTCTTTTTCTTTTTTGGGTTCTATTCTTTTTTTTTTTTAATTCATTTTAACTTAAAATAATTGTAAAATGTTTGATTGACCTTTTAATGTCAAATGGAAGGAATATGTCAATAAAGAACAATGCCCAAGACCAAAACACATCGGTTGGGATTATGCTACCAAGAAACATACAATGAGGACCAATTTGAAACAAAGCCTATAGGTTGGGGACCAATGCTATAATTTTTCGTTTGGAGAAATGGTGCATATGTATTGTACAAGGACAACTTATTAGAATAACTAAAATTGTGAGCATTCTTTATATTAATCACATTGTTAAACAAATCCTAGTAAAATAGAGTTTTGTATAATTTCTTGGATCTTTGCTATCCCTTTTTCCTCCTCTTTTTTTTCTCCCAATTTCTCATACACCAATTTACGATTTTGACTAGTAATGACTATGTCTATTCTCTAATAACCTAAGCACATGCACATGTCAAATGAATAGAAAAGTTTTATCCGAAGTGTGACAATTTCTCTTACCATACCACCATCATTTTCCAAGTATAGCAACAAGATTAGAAGCCTAAGTTCCATGATGAACCACCAATAGAAAAAACCAGAAACTTTGTTAAAATGTAAAGAAAGAAATGATTGTAAAGTCCATAAAAATACTTCTCATTCATGTGTCTAAAAGATATTTCACAATAATAAAATACATAGAAAAATATAAATATTAAACAAAGGATAAGTTTAAAAAGAAAAGATAAACAATAAACAACAATAAGCCTAAAAACATGAAATAGGATGTGGATGATATTGATTCGATGAAGGTTGGGTGTTTGTTAAAATTGTTCAAGTTGTTTGAATTTGTTTGAATTCATCTAATACTCCTCCTCAAGTTGGAGCTGGATATAAAATATCGATAATACCCAACTTGCAAAGTTGTCTGTGATATGCGTCACTTCCAAGTAGTTTCATAAAAATGTTCGCCAATTGATCGCTAGATTGTATGTAGGAGAGAACAATTAGCCTAGTTCGGATTTTTTCACGAACAAAATTACAGTCAATTTCAATGTGTTTCATACGTTCGTGAAAGACAAGATTATTGGCAATGTGAATAGCATCTTTGCTATCACAATAAACTGAAATTGGTTGTGGATAAGTAAAACCAAGATCTGAGAAAAGTGATTTTAATCATTGTAATTTAGAAGTGAGTGTGGCAAGTGAATGATATTTAGCTTCTGTAGAAGAACGAGAAATTGTTGGTTATTTCTTAGTTTTCTAAGAGATAGGACTAGAATCCAACACAGTGAAATAGTCAAAGCGACGAGTAGTAGGACAACCGGCCCAATTGGAGTTTGCGTATCCAACTAGTTAGAGAACTAGAAGCACAAAGAAATAAACATTTGCCAATAGAATCTTTAAGATAACAAATGACTCGATTGCTGAAGATTGAAAGATCGTGGAGATTGCTTGAATTGACTAAGGGTGTTTACAGCATAATAAATATTAGGCCTGGATTAGAAAGTGGAATACCACCTCTTAGGTAAAGATTTTGTTCTATAGAAAAATCAGATGGTCCTGAACGAGTCATACCACAATCAAATAATATTTGAAGAACATATTTTCGTTGAAAAAGAAATATCCCTTCTTTAGAATAAAACACTTCAATGCCCTGATAATATTGAAGTTTGCCAAGATCTTTGAAGGAGAAAGTTTGAAAGAAAGAAAAGACGACTTATCAGTCGATGATAGAGTTCTAGATTAGAAAGTGGAGTGCTGTCTATCGAACATAGGCAAAGATTTTATTCCATAGGAAAATCAGATGATCGTCAACCAGTCATACCACATTTAGATAATATTTCAAGAACGTATTTTAGTTGACAAGAACTATCCATTCTTTAGAACAAGACATTTCAATGCCTAAAAAATATTTAAGTTTGCCAAAATCTTTCAAGGAGAAAGATTGAGCGAGAAAGTGTTTGAGATCAAAGATGTCATCATCATCGTTTCCAGTGATGATAATGTCATCGACATGTATTTGTAAATAGACTATAATCTGAAATAGAATGATGAAAACCACGTTGAATGAGAGTGGTAGAAAATTTTGAGAATCACTGACGAGAAGTTTGTTTAAGATCATAGATAGACTTAATTAATTTACATACACGAGTCTTTTCCTTAAGAAAAAATCATGGGAGGAGTTTCATATAAAATTCTTTATTTAGACCACCTTGAAAGAAAGCATTGTTAATATCAAGTTGGTGCAAAGACCAATTTTTATTGGCAGCAATGAAAAGAAAGAGACGAACATTAACTAATTTGGCCAAGGGCGCCAAAGTATGATGATAATCAATGCTTTCAACTTGAATATAAGCATTGGAAACTAAACAACCTGTATACCTTCAAGTGAACCATCTGGATGATATTTAATTTTATAGACCCATTTACATTCAATATGTGATTTGTCATTTGGAAGTGGGCATAACGACCAAGTATTGTCGAATTCAAGGGGCTTGAATTTCTTAGGCCATTGCATCACGCTATTCAATATATTTAATGGCTTGAGAGTAAGAACATAGTTCTTAATTGGTCATGATATTTTTTAGAAACATATGATGAGAATGACTTAGATGAGACAAACAAAAATGATTGACAATCGACAAATCTGTTGAGAGTGATGTATGATTGTAAACATAATCTGTGAGATGACGCAATGAGTGGCGAACTCGCTGAGGACGATTATGAATGATAGGAGCAGACATTGGAAAATAACAATTTGTGGAAGTAGTGTCCATAGAAAAATTTAGAGGATTAGTTACACTATCAGGCTGAGAAATAGATAGAATAGTCATTGGAGAATTAGTTAGACTATCAAACTGAGAAGAGTGTGAGCAACCACTGGAAAATTAATGGAAGAAATAATTAGTGGTGTGGTAGTGTAATTAAATGTATCATCATCATTGATTGGAGTAATCATAATTAAATTATTTAATGATAGAGATGGAAGATTATGATATGGAAAAGTAGATATATGAAATATAACATCACGAGAAATACATATTTGAAGTGTTTTGAAATCATATATACGATATCATTTTTTACCATATGGGTAGCTAACACAAACCCCAGTTTTGGCTCGATCATCAAATATATGTTGAATATTCATATTTTTAGCAAAACATAAACATCCAAAAACTCGAAAAGATGAATATGATGGAACATTGACAAGTAAAACTTGATGATGTGATTTATGTTGGAGGATGAAGGTTGAAAGTTTGTTGATAGGGAAAGCAACAATGAGAATACATTCACTCCAAGAAGAAAGAGACAAGTTTGATTTAAATCGTAGAGCTCTGGAAATATCGAAGATGTCGATTTTTACTTTCTACGACTCTATTTTGTTGGATTATCGCAATGCAACTATGTTGGTGAATAACACCATGTTTGAATTAGGGTAGAAAGAAATTTAAAATCATTGTCTGAACTTGGAGTTGAGGAAGGAAAATGTCCTAACTTCCAAAATTAATACGAGTGATTTTCGTATTGAATTGCCAATTGATTTGATTAAAGAATGAATTAACATGTTACAAGTTTCATATTTATGTTTCATTAAATAAATTCATATACGCCTTGAAAAATCAATGAATATAGTTAAAAGAAAAATAATCCATTTTACGGGGTATGGAGAAAGGACTCAATGTTAAATTAATTCAAAAGAATGAAAAGAGCCAGATGCACTTTCAGGAAAAGAAAGACGCAAATGTTTGGCATACGGACATACATTGTTGGCAAAATTGACAGGAACAATCGAGAAAAAAATAAAACAGAAATGTAGAAACGAGATAAAGCAAGGTATGCCATAGCAAATCTCCTTAAGACAAATTTAGTTCCCTGCAAAGGTGCTAACATGATCAAAGGATGTCTGTCTCCCAAGATACAACACTTCTTCCAAAGTCGATACTACACTATACCAACATTGCCAGTCGAATCAAAGAATGAATGCACTCTTTTCGAAAAGAAGGAACAACGATATTTTGGAAAAACTTCAAAAATTATTTAAGCAAAATTTTGTAGACAAAGAGAGAATTTAAAATCAATTAATTCAGAATTGATGAAATGTCTTTTTAAATGGGTATCTGCCTCTTCATGAATAGGTGCATCATTTGGTCTAATTAATCTGAGCTCTTAGATCGCACCATTTCATATTTTTATATGATCTGATGGTTCATATTAAATCTTGAATGAATGTGTTTATTCATCATATTTATTCACCAATTATGAACGAATGTGTTTCCATTCATCATACCTATTCACCAATTACGTGTTTTTTTTATTGGAGACTTTTTTCAATTCAACAAAAAATTAATTGTATTAACCCATCATTAAATAAATTTAATAATTCAACCCGATAAAATTCAATTAATTCCAACATATATCACAAAAAAAACCTTGAATGGGATGAATAATTGGAGAATAATTAATAATAAAATCAAAACGAGTCTTAGATGGATGACCAATGTGGAAATGCCATAGATCAAATTTATTAGAATTCTTGAAAGAAAAAGAAGAATTAAAAACTACGTTTGAATCTAGACAAAAATGACAATTTCAAGCACTATCCGACCAATCTTCTTCATTGTTACTCGATCCTGAAATACATATCTAGAAGATAAAAAAATCACATCACAATTTTTTGACGTTATTATTTGTGAGATAGATAATAAATTGAATTTAAATAATAGAATATGAAAAAAATTCGTGAAAGTAAGGGATGATAAACATTGAACGACGGCTATGTGTGTCACAAGCGCATGGAAACCATCGTGTAATTGAACATATATATTTTTATGAATTATGGAATATCAACTAAAAGGTGAAAGACATCTACATATATGACTAGAAGTGATTGAATCAATAATCCAACAAGTGGGTAAACAAGTATGAGTTATACCAGCCAAATGGGTTGATGATCCACAGGGTTCCTCTTTGGCCAAAATTGCAAGGGCTTGGTATATTGTGCAAATGTGAAATGAGTGGCGGAAGTAGATGATGGCAAGGTTGATGCATTTATTTGCTTATCCGGGAAGCCATGGGTCTAGTAGCACGTGGTAAGCATATGACCATACTTATTGCAATGATGACAAAAAGGACATTGACACTTTTCAGAAGATCAAGATTGTGATTTATAGCTTGAAGCGCCACTGAGTCAACTGTCAAAATTGTTCGAATGTGAAGCTATTGTTGTTTGTCTTCTTGATGAACTAGATTATAGATGCGTTGAATTGAAGGAAACGATTCCATCAAGAGGAGTTGACTACGAATAGTTAAAAACGATCATGGAATCTTTGAAGAAAATCTATCGCACGATCTTGATGTTGTTGATCAATATTACTTTTGGCATTACATCACATACATGGAATGATAGACACACTCGAATTGAGTTCATCCCATAACGAATTGGGTTGTGTAAATATAATGAAATAGATAGCCCTTATTTGAGGGTAGAAATTGATTGTTTCAACCGATAGATTTTACGAACATTTAATTGGAAAAAATGATTCGTCATATTTGTCCAGATATGTACTATAGTTTCAGAATATAAGATACTTAGAAAGATCTCGGATGAGACAAAATTTAGAATCCAACTTCCAACCAAATCATTACATCGTTCCCAATCGAGAATATCATCTTTCTTCGTTGGAATTAGGAGTAACCCATAAACTCAAGGACTTCTAGAAAAAAAAGAAAAAGAATAACTGTTTGAAGAAAACAAGAAGAACATGCAAGTGAATTACTTCACAACTTAAGTTAAATGGTCAACCTCTAAAAAACATAAGTCAGAACAACAGACTGGCTTGAATTTAACATTATATAGAAGTTTCTAAATCCAACAAAAGGCCATCAACGATAGATGGAAACACTAATTTCATGTCTTCAAAAATTAAATATTAGTAAATATATGTGACACCGATAATATTGCTAGTTCATTACATTGTTAGATGGAATGACACACTCATGACATTTCATATAATTTGTATCAACCCCAAACTCAATATAAGAAATAAATGGAGAAGCCATCTTTCAAACCTTTAGATATCCTAACAATAATATAAGAGCCTTACTTCTTGGCACTATTCATTTTGTCGTCCAACACGACATCGTTTTGGCTCCCATATATTTTTTTGGCCCTTTCTTCCCTGCATCGTCATTTGTCCAGCATCTCACAAAAAAAAAAACTCATATCTCTCACCAAAAAAGCCTTAAGCGCAACTCAACCTTTGTTTCCGCTTTTGGTCCTCCATGTTTGTTGCAATTTTTCGTGTTAATTTCTTCTTCATTGAAAACACAGACCGCTGAGTTACCATTGTTTTTTGTTTTCGAAAAGCTTCAACATTAACAATAATATAAGAGCCTTACTTCTTGGCACTATTCATTTTTTCGTCCAACACGACATCGTTTTGGCTACCGTTATTTTTTTTTTGCCATTTCTTCCCCACAGCGTCATTTGTCCAGCATCTCACCAAAAAAACCTTCATCTCTCTTACCAAAAAAGCCCTAAGCGCAACTCAACCTTGGTTTCCACTTTTGGTCCTCCACGTTTGTCACCATTTTTCATGTTAATTTCTTCTTCCTTGAAAACACAGACCGCTGAGTTACCATTGTTTTCTGTTTTCGAAAAGCTTCAACATTAAAATTGTTTGTTTTTGTTCGATTGTAGAAGATTTAAAATTCTCGTAGATTCGTTCCAACCTTTCAATTTCTTGCTCGTTCTGTCGAATTGAGGATATTTCTGGACTTCTGGGTTTGAGAATGTTCTAATTGGTACAGAAATCGCATTGTTGCGGCTGTTTCCTCATTTTATAAGTTTGTTGGTTCTTTCAATTTTTTGCTCGTTCCGTCAAATTGAGGTTATTTCTGGACTTCTCGGTTTGAGTATGTTCTAATTGGTACAGAATTTTGCACTGTTGTGGCCGTTGTCTCAATTTACAAGTATGTTGATTTAGAATTTTTGCTTATTTCATCTACTTGTTTTGGGTAATCCATCAACTTGTTTATTTATTATTTCCTTAGTTAAACACCAAAATTATGAACCTGGCATAATAGGAAAGCATCCTGGTACTCTAGCATAAACTGCATTCAAAACATATATTTTATGATCTTTTGGATATAAACAATGAGAAAACAACATTTGATTCAAATGAGTGTGATTGCAATCACATGGATTCAACTGTATACAGCTCTTCAATACTTTTTCTTATTGAATATTTATCTCAACGTGTTTGGTCGCCTAATTTAGGAAGGATATGTCTGGTCTTATTGCTAATTTAATTTTCCCATCATTTAAGAGGTATTTGTAGATCAAATGGTGCACGTTTAGTCATCTGCTATGCATTTTCCATTTTTATCTAAATTTATATAACATTTGTTTTGCTTTGAAGATACGATCACATAATTGACTGTATATTCAATGAATTCTGATCTATTTTTGCAATTATTCGTCAATGCTGATTGCTTATTTTTAGATATGTGATCATTTGTTTTCTTACTTTAAACATAAAGAAGATGATCATGAAATAGTCCCTTTTCAGCCACTAATGTCATGATCACTGTAAAAAATGAGAAATAACCACTACTATTACCTCTAGATACCATTTGGGCTTTTTTATAATGCTTGCTTATAATAATTATTGGATTCATTCTTGATGGTTTTTTAATTTGATAATGATTTATAATGTGGTAGTTAAATTATATTTTAAATTGATTTTACCATTTCCATTTCTGGTTGTTTCAATTAATATTGAATTGAGTCCGAGCAATTTACTAGTTTTTTGTTTTCTTTTTTTCAGATATTCGCTGTATAGCGGATGTTTGGCTTTGATTAATGAAAAAAAAAAAGAAATTTGAAGTTAGTTTTAATCCCATCAGAACATGTTTCAACACAAGTATTATCAATTTATTTCAATCGATTTGTCAAAATTAAGGTTAGTTTGATATGGGGTGGGTCTATTCGATTTTGGTTTGATTTGGGACAGTTTTTAGGGATTCTATTGTTGTAAGCTCCACAACTTTAAGCATACCTATTTTCCAACATGATTTTCCATTTATATTTTAAGCTTTTACCAAGCTTTTAGTTGCTAAAAAGCTGGTGTTCTTTTGTGATTTTGATTTTGTTTCCCCTCTTATAAAATTGTTGCATAACAGAAAAATAAGAATTTGATTAATTTTTGCTTTGTATTTGATTGGAATTCTGATTGCTGAATGTTAGGACCGACCATTTTGAAGATTGAAATCTGGAATGGCAGGATGAGGTAATTCATTCTTAATTTTGGTGGCATTGTTCGATCTTTTTCTTCTTCTTCTAGACAGAATGGTGAGTTAATCTTCACATTAGTATTTTGGAATTTTCTACTCAAGGTAATTTATATTTATATTAACTAAAGTAGGCATATAAGTTTTATGTTTGTCAAGTGCTCAACTCAAAAAGTCTTAAATTACAGTTATTGACCTCTGGCTTGTTTTAGAAAATAGTTGTCAAAGCAAAAATCTATTGGACCATATGAATTGTATCTCTACAAGTGGGAATGATTCGAGAAACGGGACGTTTTCATAACCCAAAGACAATATTATCATTTCAGAGAAGCTCTTACAACTCTAATGCAAAGATAGCAAAAAAGAAAGAACATGGAGGGCTTCATAAAATGATAAAAATTGGACTATTGAGTTTGTCTCCACCACTGTAAAGCATTTCTACTGGATATGTACAGGTGGCAATGATTAATTTAGTGATGTGCTTATTATTTTGGTCATATTAGTGTTTATACCACTTTCTAAATACCATTATTCTTAGATCGTTGAAAAATATTCTCATTTTTATGATTCTTAGGTCACTAATTATGATGTAAGGTATAACAAACATGTACAGTGAGAGTTCGAGAGATTGAGCGACTTTATGTGTTTGAATTTCTTGGAAAATATTACTTAACACGATCCTTACAGCAATTTATGATTTATCTGTGGCCGTGGATTCAAAAATGCGAGTACACAACGAGCAATTTCTTTCTTTGGGACCATGGATGCAAGTCATGGTGATTATGGACGATGTCTTGAATTTTCAGATAGTGACGTGATCTTACTAAAATATATTTTGCCATGTAATTATAAAATTGACCACATCATTTAGAAGCTCTTATAATGATTTTCAAACTAATAGGATTTTGAAAGAAATAATTGTTTAGCTTAGCGCATGTCCTTTGTTTATCCATTCCCCTCCTTAATGATTGATATTTGTTTTCCCGAATATCACCAAATTACAATTTTCTTGCATATACACTTGATACTATTGGAGACGAACAATTTCTTCTTTAAATTAAGGACTTACAAAGTGACCTTATTCTTCCAAATTTTGGAGTTGATGGGGTTGTAAGTTTGGCATGAGCGCAAGATGGCTGTGCTTTGTTCTATACATTGTGTAATGAAAACCAACGAATGTACAGGCAATTAGCTTATTGCTTATTATTGCTTCTTCACTACTAACTAATCAGACGCAAACTTCCTCCGAAGAATTCTTCACTTTTTGTCGAGGGTCAATTAAGAATAATTTAAATAATCCGGGTTCGGTAAACAACATAACAAATAAACATCCACCAGAATTAGCTCATTGACTCACCAAACAGTATAAACATGTGTGGCTGAGTTCATGTATAGTTAGTAGTAATTGATAGATGAAACAATTATTTTTCATAATAACACTATTTGTTGCATTTATTTGCACTCAATTGTTCTGATTTCTCTTTTTTTTTTTTTGTTTGGAATACAAATCAATTTTTTGAAGTAATATTACTTGTCATGGAGTTATATTATAAATTCATCAATGTGGGTTCATAGAATGTATTCACTTATAACGAAATAGTTCATACCACAATAATGATTTAGAGAGAATGTTTGCTTGATACATTTATGCTTAATTCGATACATTTGCTCATTGTCTTAGTCAAATCAGTTTATCATAATCACTGGTTCATATCAAATCTATAATCTATCAAATCTGTTTTCGTTTGAATTCTTACATTTAGAGAAGGACTTTTAAGAATCAACATGGGCATGTAAATAATGCAGAAAACTGGTATTTAAACTTAACTAACATGTCTACAGCTTTGTGTTTAAGTCTACTTCATTTGTTGAATCAATTGGTTAAATTCATAGGGATATCCCATGTCTTCTCAAGAATTTCAATTAATGCAGGAAAACGTTTTTATCAAAGCAAGCTGCAGATGTTATGCCTGATCTATCATAAATACTAATCTAAGTGAAATCCTATATTCATTTACTCAAGCCATGTTCGCAATTGGGTAAATTGACAACTATTCTTTTCTTAAACTAATTGCATTCTATCCCTTTTTGCTTGTCTTTAATTTTAGATTGATTTTGACAAGCTTTTGACCTTTTGTTGAATCTTTATTTGCTTTATCCATTATGCACATTTTAAAGCATAAAAATTGCCTTTTTTCTTTTTGGGTAAAATGTAGTAATTTCCTAGGTAAGATGGGATTAGCTCAAAACGAAGTATTTCTTGAAGTATTCAAATGTTAGCACCATTAAGGAAATGATGTATACCAACACGATGTAGAGATTAAAGTTGAAAGCCCCATTCAAATGACCTAATGAGTAGGTAAAATAGTCAAGTTAACACCCTGTCTTAAAAGTGTTCCTATAAAAAGACTTTTTCCAAAATTATTTTTCTGCATGGATTTTTACTATTAAATATTGTGAAGTGACCCCAACAAATCAACGACAACGCAACAAACAATATGATACAGTTTGTATAAGGAAAATGCAACAAACAATATGATACAGTTTGTATAAGAAAAATGCCTTAGTATATATGGTTCCTTTTATATATTATACCATCTACTAAATCTTTTGAGTAGCTTGGCATCCTTATATTTGCTTGCAGTCTAATAATTTTTTATGTTGTGTATTTTGTGCAGATATGTCTTGTTTCCGAGGATTGTTCTTTTGTCTAGAAGTTGCTTCTTCACAATTTCTGCATTTACCACATTAGTCCCTCTGCGCATGAGGTTTGTAAATTGGCAAATTTGTAAGTGATCATGTGATTGATTTTACTCCCTTTCTTGCATCAATTGTTTATAACTTTGTGACGCATTATTCTATTGAAAAATATTACTCATGTTGTTTAACGCTTTAGTTGTATAAACTTTTGACCATGCATTACTATTTTGTACTCATTGCATGTGAGTCACCTAGATGGACGATCACAGTTTTTGTAGTTAGTTTTGTAACCAACTAATTTCCTTTCACAAAAGCAACTTTTGTTACTCCTCCGAGTTCAGACACTTTGTTTCATAGGTTCGTAGGCATATTTTTGGATCATCCTTTATGAGTGTAATACACAAACTTGTCATACGTTCTCTAATGTCCAAATTATTTTGGCTTGGCAATTTTTGGTGATTGATATTTGCTTTTCACTGAACGAGCAACATTGGTATTATCTTTGTATCAGGTGTTTCTCAAAGCTAGCTATGACAGAGACTAGACAAGTAAGTCTATATGGTAACCACCTAACACTGATCGATTGAGTGTTATCTGTTCAGAGCAAGACGGCATATTTATAAATAAGAGAAGTATACATTGTATTCAAATTTAATTGATGCACTTATTTCTTTTCCATCTGCGATTATTTTGGTTTCAGCAAATTCGTACAGAATATCTGGTGTTGATAAATGTAAATAAACTTCGAAGTGTCTAGTCATCAGCAACTCTTTAGCACTTGTTCACGCTACTTATCTAGCACTTGTTACCACTTAAATATTGATTATACTTGGAAATCTAACTTTTCATTGGAGCTATCCCGTTTTCTTCTAATTTTGATATTTTGGCCTATGAATGAATTTATCACTTGACGCACACAACAACAAAATTTTCCACACGTCTCTAAGAAGTTATTGGTAAATAATTTCAGAAAAATTAACACTTATTTATCTATCTCAAATTTTACAATAATACAATCGACTCACATACAACACACGTTCGTAAAACTAGTATTATATAATACATTTGAAAGATGTGATTTTTTCAAGATGACAACTCACTATTGATTTAAGATCAAACTTGCTCCACGTCACTCATTTTGATTGACATGTTGGTCCAGAGTCAATATTTTTAATTTGAGAGATGATGTAAAGGTGAAATTGAAATGAAAATATAAGTTGTATACTATAGGAGGCGATCTCGCTCTAGGCGGGGGAGTATTTAGTGGGGGCGGGTGGGCGTTGGTCTTTTGCTCATGGACGAGGACCAAACACCCCACGCCCACAAGGCCCAGCAAGGCGAAATCGAGGCGGTGTATATAGACACGATGTCGGACTACTCAACTAGCTGATATATCAGAGAGAGATCCATTATGTATTTAAAAATCACAAAAACATCATCAGAGATTTATTTTTTATAACATATTCCTCATTTTCACTCAAAAACAATTTTTAATTTTCTATTTTAGCCTTCCATATTTGTATTACCTATAAAATTATATTAAACTATATTTCTCATTTCTTTAAAAAAAATATTTATATAAATTTATCAAATCATTTGCATTATACAAAGTAAAATATTTTTGTCCTTATCATAATAATAAAAACATAATAAAGTTAGTATTGAATAAGGTTCAAAAAATAAGTTTTGTTCAAACTAAAAGACAATTTCGATATCTAAAATAAAATTAAGAAAAAAGATTCTTGGTAAAATAAGAAAATTATATTTGTTTTAGTTTAGACGGAAGGTTTGTGTGATATTTGAAAACATAAGTGGTGTCATATTATCTCCTTTATTTAAAATAAATTAAAGTGAAATAACTTATATAAAACAAACCCATAAAATCAGTGACCTCTATTTAATTTTTTAGAAAAAATTATAAATATGCCACTTGTTAGAGTATCTCCAATGCAGTTGTGGATTGTTAAAAAATTTGTAACACAAAAATAAAATATATTGTGTTTATAAAAAAATATCTTTAATACAAATTGACAACGAGTCCGCCAAATTGATTTGATAGAGAAAAAAATAGACATTGTGTAGAGTCTGTCTAAATTTAGAAACTCAATTAGAATGTCTTCAATACATTCTATGGATTATTATCTAGGGGCACAAATGTTGAAAGATTTCTAATTTATGTAGCATTGACGTCTAATGAATAGATATTTAAGTTCAAATTTGATTTTCAATACCTTATATAAATTGTTATATAAATATATTTTATTTTATTAAAATAAAAACTAAATTATCACCGACCAGAATGTTTACTCCGCTACAAGTACAAAAAAAGTATATTGTTGTATGTCAATACGACTTCATCATTTCAAACCAAAATCCATATATGTCTCTCAATTCTTCAATTTTTCCATATTCTTCTTCATATTTATCAAAATCAAACTCTCCTCAAATAAAACTATCTCCCTCTCATTCTTCTCAATTCCTCAATCCATTAAAATTTAGTATGATCGAATTCCACCGCAAAGAAAAGCGGTATACTAAGTATTTGAAATTCTGTTAATGTTCATGCTACCGGATAGTAATTTATAGTGTATTGGAGATGCTTGTGTTATGAATGAAAGAGGTGGCTTGAGTGAAAAAATGATAATCTCGTTGACTCACCTATTTTTTTTTTTTTTTAAAAGAAATGTTAAAATTAGTTTCAACTGTAAGGGGATATTGGTGCCAGCCAAACAGACAGGGTTTTAGCAGAAAAGAAAACGCGGAGGGGAAATGGCGATTTTGCTGTCAACAGCCTCTCTATCATCAACAACTGCTGAACTGAAATTCAATTTTTCTTTGAACAACAATATTGAAGGAAACCCTTTATCAAGATTTCAGCTTATTACTGGTAAATCTACTCTCTCTCTAGTTTCTTTCATTTTCTGGCACTTTGCGTGGAATCCACTTGCCAAACTCACTCACTTGCAGGCCTGAATGTAGGAAAGAAGAAGAAAGGGTATAATAAGAGAGGTTTGTGCATTGCTTTATGTGTAAAGGGTAGTGAAACAACTGTTCAGAAGGCAGAGAAAAAGAATGGAAGGGTTTCAAGAAAAAGTGATAAAGGTTTGATTTTGAGTGAAGGAAGAGATGATGATGAGAATTATGGGCCTATATGCCCTGGTTGTGGAGTTTTCATGCAAGATAAAGATTCAAATCTCCCTGGGTATTACAAGAGGAAGAAAGTGGAAGTAACAAAATTGGGAGATGATGGGGTGTATGCGGAGGATTTTTTGAATGAGGAATTTAATGAATTTGGAGAAGATGATGAGGAGTTTGAGGATGACATTGAGGGGAAATTGGAAGAAAATGATGAGGATGGGATTAACTACGATTCGGAAGGATGGGAATCTGAGTTGGAAGATGAAGAAGATGATTGGTTGAAGGAGTTGGATGGTTTTGCTCCACCTGGACTCGGGTTTGGTAACATTACAGAGGAGACTATTGAGAAAGCGAAGAAGAAGAGGTTTTCTAAGGCAGAGAGAAAAAGAATGGCTAGGGAGGCTCAAAGAGAGGAAGAAGAGGTGACAGTTTGTGCACGGTGTCATTCGTTGAGAAATTATGGCCAGGTGAAGAATCAGGCAGCTGAAAATTTGATACCGGATTTTGATTTTGTTCGTTTGATTAGTACGAGGTTGATGAAGCCCACTGGGAATGCAGATGCTACAGTAGTGGTTATGGTTGTTGATTGTGTTGATTTTGATGGTTCATTTCCAAAACATGCGGCCAAGTCCTTGTTTAAAGTGTTGGAAGGAAACAAAGATGGTTTAAAGCTCAGTAAAAAGTTGCCAAAGCTTGTTTTGGTGGCCACAAAGGTTGATCTTCTTCCTTCTCAGATTTCACCCTCAAGGTTAGATAGATGGGTTAGGCACCGTGCGAAGGCAAATGGAGCACCTAAGCTAAGTGGGGTTTATTTGGTTAGTGCTCGTAAAGATTTGGGTGTAAAGAACTTGTTGGCATTCATCAAGGATTTGGCTGGGCCTAGAGGAAATGTTTGGGTTATCGGGGCCCAGAATGCAGGGAAGTCGACATTAATCAATGCATTCGCCAAGAAAGATGGGGTAAAGGTCACAAAACTTACAGAAGCTGCCGTTCCTGGAACAACACTCGGTATCTTGAGGATTGGAGGAATATTGACTGCTAAGGCAAAAATGTATGACACTCCAGGCCTCCTACATCCATATTTAATGTCCACGAGATTGAACAGGGATGAGCAGAAAATGGTTGAGATACGAAAGGAGCTACAACCTCGAACTTTTAGGATTAAGGTAAGTTATTATTTACTTATCTTGTATTAGTTCTGATCACATCCTTTAGATTGTGGTAATTAAAATTCTAACAGATCCACATATTGTGAGAGATTGGTTTCATGATTAACTGTTGTTTTATCCTTAAGACAACTTGCTAATGAGAAATAGCTGGTTATGGGAACTGATAAATAAACACATTGCCAGCGTCAGAGACTAGCTGGTTTCAACCGTCTCAAGATAATTTTTGCCATTTTAAATATATTTCTTTTGAATTAAGGATTGCTATATGAATTAAATTCGTTATCAAGACAGCCGTGTAATTTTATATCTGTAGTTGACATGCCAGCTGTTATAAAATGCTACGCGTTGTTGACATATGATGGTTTTTCTCTTTTTCCCTCATTTTGTAACTCTTCAGTTTTCAAAATATTGTAAAAACCATCCATGTATCATCTCAAACTTAAAGCCTGCTAGCATGTTTGGCTGAGTTTCATTAAAACGTAGAAGTTAATTCTAAAGTAACTCTTTTCCCAAACATATTTGTGCTTTTTTTAGAAGTTTCTCTCTCATCTTCTTCTTTTTTTTAGATTTTCAGTTCAAAAAATGGCATTTTTGAATAATACAGAATTTTAATCTTCTGCAGGCAGGTCAAGCGGTACAAGTTGGTGGTTTAGCCAGACTAGATCTTAATGAGGCTTCTGTGGAAACAATCTATGTCACGGTTTGGACATCACCAAATGTCTCTCTTCATCTAGGAAAGATAGAAAATGCTGATGAGATCAAGAACAGGCATGCGGGAACTAGGTTGCAGGTAACACTTCTGACCCAAAGATGGAAAACCTCTTAGCAATGATGAGTAAATGAAATTTAACTTAGAAAAATAAAGAACAGATAAAAATTTAAAAATCTATAGCTGTATGTTAGCTGGTAATTGAACAGCCTTCGATTTTTTTTAGAAGGTTCCTTTGGATGAATTATACACCATTATTATTTTTATTTACAATTAATGCAGTCGACCCATTATCTTAATGAGATAATATCCACCATCCATTTGGAATATCTCATATTTAATAATATTTATATTAGATGTAAAATGTTCATTTGGATAAAATATACCGTTAAACTTTTTATTTTAGAATTGATGCATTCGACCCTTAATCTTAAATGAGATAGAATTCATTATGCAGTTGACCCTTCTTGTGGAGAACGAACCCAAAGCTGTTTCAGTTTTATTCGGATGGGATTGAATAAGAGCACCTAAGTAAATAGGAAATTTCGCTCAAATAAGGGCACCTCTTTGTCTATGGGAAAGTGTCACTAATGAAGTCTCTCTAATAAGATGTTTTAGGTTTGTAAGCCCTTCATCAATTTGACTCGTCTTCTTTTAAGAGTTGAGGCTATTTTTGGCTTCTCAATTAAACGTCGGTAATATCTTGTTGAGCCACTTCTTAGTTCTAATTATGCTTTTGTATTTTTACTAGAATGTTGTTCCAGAATGCTAGTCAAAGATTTCAGTTCTGAAACTTCTTATTTGGAGACTTGTGCTCCGGGGCAGTGGGACTCATCTTTTGGTCTATAATACTCATGAGATGATATATGCACTTCTCTGTAAACACATAGATAGAATTATAATTATATTTAGTTTCCTTATTCATTTAGAAGTAGTATGGAAATAGCTGTATAGTTTCCTTCCTTAGATAGGATACAACTTGTATGAATACTCATTGAAGCTTAATAAATAATATAAGATCAAATTATCAAGTTGGTACGAGAGCAAGAAAATATTCCGCAATTTATTTTATCTCTAACCCAAACCTTACCTGACTGAAACTCTAGTAGTTGGCCTTCATCTCCGGCGACTACTTAGACCTTCGGCGACCCTAGTGTGTGTGCAAGACCTCCCGTTGTGTGCATGAACCGTTCACCAAACCCTAACCTGCTACATCACAAGTTCACGAGACGTCTCTAGTGCAGAAGACCTCTCGCGACTTCTCCGGTGACAAACGACGCTCTTCTCTTCTCTTCTCTTCTCTCTTCTCTTCTCAGCTTGGCGTCCACTGATTGTGTTTGGGCTTTGAGGTGATTGGTGGAGAGTGTTTAGTTTTGTGTTATTTAGACTTTGGGCGTGTTTGGGTGTTTTATTTGGGGGTTTTTGGTGGTTGTTTGGAGTTTGGCAACTATTTGGCTGCTGTCTTGGTTGCTGTTTCACTTTTGTTTTAGTTGCTGTTTGTTTGCATAAATTGAGTTTTTTCCCCCCAATGTATGGAAAACTTAATATGGTTTCTTCTGAGAATAAGACTCTCTCTAGTGACTCCTCATGAAATATTTACTCCAATTCATATTAAATTGGATGGGGCTAATTATCGTATATGGTCTAAAATTCTGGAGATATATATTGTTGGTCGAAAAAAGAAGGTTATATCACAAACGAAAAATTGCACCTGCAGAGAATCATTCGAGCTATGATGAATGGGAGGCTGAAGATGCTTTAGTCAAATTTTGGCTCATAAATTCCATGATTGATAATTTGATGTCACATTTTGTTCAATGTGAAAGAGCTAAGGAAGTTTGGGATACTATAAAAAGGAGCTATGTTGATGTTTTAAACTCTTCATAGGTTTATGAACTAATGAAGAAGCCGTTCCAATTGCGTCAACGTGGTCGGTCTTTTGCTGAATACTACAACAAACTAAACTCCATCTTTATAGAACTCGATCATCGGAGGCTTAATGATATGACATGTACAACTGCTATTGAGAAACAGAAAAAGTGCATTGTAGAGGATAGGGTCTGTGTGTTTTTGACAGGTATTGATCGCATGCTGGACTATATTAGTGGTCGTGTCTTGGCTACCTCTCCTTTCCCAAGTCTGGAAGAGGCCTATTCACTAGTTTGTCGTGAACTATAGCGACAAGTTACCATGGGAACAAAGGTTTACTCTGAGACTTCAGCTTTGGCTGTTCAAAATAATAACTCTCGGCTAACTACTTTCTCCATCTCTACTGGATCCTACACTCATTGCTGCAGTACTAGATACACAGTCGATGTTTGCTGGAAATTACATGAATATCCAGAGTAGTTCAAATTTAAGCAAGCTGGGGAAAAAAAAATCTACTCAGATTGTCTCCATTGTTATTTTTCTATCTTCTGCTTCTCATGTATCTCAAGTATCTCCTCATGAAGGTACTTTTAGTTCAGTTTTATTACTGCTACCCCTAACACTTGGGTTATTGATTCAGGGTCCACTGATCATATGACTATTAATTCTTCTATGCTTGATTCACTCATATCTTCACCTCTTAAGTCTATCTAAGTTACTAATAGGACTCCTATACCAATTTCAGGGGCCGAGAATGTCTCACTTTCTCATATTCTCTCTGACTTCTGTTATATTTTCACTTACTCTAATAATCTTCTTTCTATTAGCAAAAGCACCAAATATTTTAAGTGTTCAGTAACGTTTTATTCTACTCATTGTGTGTTTTAGGACAATTTAACGAAGATGACGATTGACACCGGTAAAGAAGGGGGAGGTCTATACTAGTTGGAGGGAGAAATGGGGTTGCAATCAGAGTCAAGCACTGGCTTAGGGAGAAAATTATGTTATCACATCGTCATTTAGGTCATCCGTCATTTACTTACTTAGAACGTTTATTTTCTTAGTTGTTTCTAAACACTTCTACTTCTAGTTTACGATGTGAACAATGCATTGTATCTAAGAATCATCGTGTCTCCTTTAAAATCAATTTCAATAAGAGTTCATTTCTTTTTACTTGTGTTTATATTGTTATTTGGGGCCCTTTTTCTATTCTGTCGGCGTCAGGTTATAAATATTGTGTCTTTTATTAATGACTATACTAGGTGAGCTGGGTATTTTGTTGAAATAAAAGAGTGATATTATAAATGTTATTCCTTAATTTACAAAAATGATTACTACACAATTTAATACAAATGTTCGGGTGTTTCATTCTGACAACGGTCGTGAATTTATAAATTAATTTCTAAACTATTTTTTCACCAAACATGGCATACTCTATCAGACAATGTGTGCATACACACTCCAACAGAACGGCATAGCGGAGCGTAAAATCGGCATATCCTAGAGGTAGCCCGAGTGTTATACGCTCACTATGCAAGTTCATAAGTGTTTCTGGGCTGAAGCTGTCATGGCTATGGCTACTGTCTTTTTTATAAATCGGATGCCTGCTCCTATAATTGACTATCAAACTCCGTTAATGATGTTGTTACGATTTCACTCTATCCTATTTGTCCTAAATATTTGTTCTGAAGTGTTTGGATGTGTGTGTTATGTTCATGAGTACTCTTACCTTAAGGATAAACTTGACTCTCGTGCTCTTAAATGTATCTTTCTTGGATAATCTAACTCCCATAAAGGTCATAAGTGTTTTTATCTCCTTACAGAAAAATTTTATGTATCTATGGACGTTCAATTCTGTGAACGAGCGTCTTTTTATTCTGAGGATGTTTCATTGGTTCCTCTTCAGGGTAGATTAGTAGTAAGGAAGAGGAACGCGTGTGGTTGAAAAAGAAAAGGTTTTGGATTTCGGGGTAAGGGAGAGTCCATAGATAAATCCTTTATTGTTTCAAAATTTAGAACTGAAGTTAGTGGTGAAAGATCACTTAGATTGTTTCAACAATGTTATACAAGTTGAAAAGAGGGGCCAGACTGTGATGATACTGTTAGGCCCTTTCCAGACTCCGATCTTTTCCTTGATGATACTACCGTGCTATCGGATGACTCTTCCACAATTAATCAGGAGATACATGTTTCTCCTTTTATAACTTCATCTCCAAATTTTGATCCACTAATTGATAATCAGGGTAGGAAATACCCTATTTGTGATCGTAAAGAACCTGATAGGTTGAGATTTTTCAAATATTCTTCTAATGTTGTTTATCCCATAACTGATTTTATTTCTTATCACTGCTTATCTAACACTCACCTAGTATTTACGATTCAATTGTCGTTTATATCTATTTGTATTCATTTTTAGGAAGCCATTGATGATCCTAAATGAAAATTTGCTATAGTAAAAGAGATGAAGGCTTCCAAAAGAACTCTACTTGGGAGATGGTCAAGCTACCTCAAGAGAAGAAGACAGTAGGGTGTAAGTGGGTGTTTTCGTAAAGTACAAATCAGATGGGACAATAGATAGATATAAGGCTAGATTGGTTGTGAAAGGTTATACACAGACTTATGTGATTGACTATTAGGAGACTTTTGCTTTGATGGCAAAAATGAACACTATTAGGGTCCTACTATCCCTAGCAGTTAATCAGGATTTGCCATTAAGGCAGTTTGATGTCAAGAATGCCTTCCTCCACAACGATATGATAGAAGAAGTGTACAAGGACCCACATCTGGGATTTACACACTGTAAGGTGTGTAAGCTAAAAAGTTTGAAATAGTCACCAAGGGCTTGGTTTGGTAGGTTGAGCTACTCAATGAAGGAGTATGGTTTTATGTAGGTTTTGGTAGATCACACTCTATTTTATAAAAGAGATAGTGATGATATCACGCTGCTTATTGTATATGTCGAAGACATGATTGCTACATGCATTAACTCTAGTAAAATAGATAAACATCAAAGCTGTCTGGCTAAAGAATTTGAAATGAATGATTTGGGACTCTCAAATACTTATTGGGTATTGTAGTGTCTCGGTCCAAAGAGGGATTACTTCTATTCCAACCAAAATATGCTCTAGATCTCTTGGCAAAAACTAATAACTCAGCCTGTTAGTCCGTAGACACTCATATTGAGGTGAAACATGTGCTATCTATCTAACCTGATCAAACTCCCTACAAACAAAGAGAGAGATAAAAAACTAATAGGGAAGTTGATCGATCTGACTCATACGAGACCTGACTTGTCGTATGCAGTAATTCATATATAATCCAAGTGACCGGCATATTACTGCGATAAATCGTATCTTGGCGTATTTAAAATCCTCTCTAGACAAGGAGGTCATATTCTCTAAAAATGGATATCTAGATATTGTAGCTTACACTGATTCTGATTTTACTGAATTGTGATTGGATAGAAAGTCTATATCAGCAAAAACAAAGCTCTTCATCATGCCACTACCGAGTTTACGTGGTTGAAGATTCTTCTTAGTGAACTTGATTTGATCCGAAAAAACTAATGGTGCTATTTTGTGATAGCACACCAGCTATTGAAATTGCAAGTAATCCAGTATAGCGTGACCGAACCAAGCATGTTGAACTTGACAGGAACTACATCAAGGATAATCTCAATTCTGGGAATATAGAAGTACCATACATTAAAAGTGCAAACCAATTGGCTGAAATAATGATCCACGCTGTTGCTAGTGGGCTTTTTTATACGTCACTTTTCAAGTTGGACATGTGTAATATCTATGTTTTAACTTGAGGGGGAGAGTTAGAATTATAATTATATTTAGTTTCCGTATTCATTTAGTAGTAGTATAGAAATAGTTGTATAGTTTCCTTACTTAGATAGGATATAACTTGTATAAATACTCATTAAAGTTTAATAAATAATATAATTTCAAATTATCAACTCAACATTTATTAAAAGGAATGTCGAAGATTTTGGTTTTTCAATTTTCTACTTAGATGAGTTTTCACATGTATAAAATTACCACTCGAGACAAAAGGAAAACAAATTCCAGAATAAAATATCTGATGATTTTTTTTTTTTGCTAATTCTTTCAGCCTCCAGTTAGTACAAACCGAGTTTCTGAATTCGGCATGTGGGGAAAGAGAGAAGTCAAAGCATCTGGAACAAGCTGGGATGTGAACAGTGTTGATGTTGCAGTGGCTGGCTTAGGCTGGTTTTCTTTGGGTTTAAAAGGTGAAGCAAATTTGACTCTTTGGACATATGATGGGATCCAGATCACTCTGCGGGAACCTTTGGTACTTGATCGGGCTCGAGTTCTTGAGCGACCTGGATTTTGGCTGCCAAAGGCTATATCTGAAGCAATTGGGAACCAGACTAAACTCGAAGCTCAATCCAGGAGAAAGTCTCAAGAGGAAAGTGATGTTCTGGTTTCAGAAATACCTAGTTGAGAAAAAGCCGATACATAACTTTACACAGCCCAATTTTGAGCATTTGCAACTTAACCAGGTTTGCCTTGTTCCTGAAGCTTCAAATTCTTCAAGTTCAAGCATCTGCAAGCACACCAGTACCTGCTTTTGTCCCTCAGGAGATGAAACTCATTGCCTCCTTGCGATGGTTGGATGCCAACTTAAATTCTGCCTTTTTTGTTACCCCATCATGCATGTACGGTTAGCAACTCATAACGACCCTTTAGCACGGTGTATCAAAGTGAATCCCCTGAAATTACTCCAATGTACAAAGATATATGATTACCCATTTGAGAAAATAAAAACAAATATATTTTTCTCTATACTGCTTGTCTTAAATTTAGTTCGTTACGTGGACTAAAATCATGTTCCTGAATTATTTTGCCATAAGTTCTTTGAATTGTCAACAATGGCACCTGCAACTGTGGTAATTGATGATTGATACTGGTTTGCCGTAGATCAGGAAATAGAATAGGGATATCTCCTATCGATTGGACTGGTAACACTTGTCACTTCCTTCCCTCGACCTGAAGTAGGCTTTGGGGAGATCACTCCTTTATGAATGAAGATTTGGACAATTTCTGTGTTTTGTTAGTTTTTGGCAAATTCTTGCACCGTGACTGCTCATTGTTCGGTTTCAAAATATGTAGATTTAAGTTTATTCAAAGCTGAACAGATTCTGAACTATTTGATGAGTTTATTATAGTTCCAGCTTCCTGTATTGGGACATTCGTTCCATAATGAGGAGGTTTTGGTGGGGTGGGGATAGGGGGAATAGGAAGATGGCATGGGTTAGCTGGGAGAAGCTGTGTCTGGCCAAAGGGTTGGGAGGGACGGGGTTTCGAGATTTAGAGTTGTTTATGGCTACGGAGGCGTGGGATGTGGAGAAAATTGAACATATCTTTATCCCTGTTGATAGCGAATGATGATTGTCCATCCCCATGGGCAGTGGTGGCCAGGAGGATAGGCTTATATGGCATTTTGAGGGGAATAGGGTGTTGGGTACCGTCTGTTGGCCGGGGAGTGGGAGACTGGGAAGCAAGCAAGTGGGTCGAGACCATTGGTGTAGTGGAAGGTATTATGGAAAATTTCAGTCTTGCCAAAAATTCATATATTTCTCTAGAGAGCGTTCTATGACGCGCTGCCAACTAGGTTGAATCTTTACCGGGGGGAAGGTTGTGACTGAAGCGTGGTGCATGCATTATGGGGGGGTGGAGATGCCTAAACACGAGTTCATGTGTGATGCAGTTATTTGGGCGTGGAGGGATGTTAAACATTTGTTGGGGATGGAGGAATTGAGGAATATGTTGTGGGGTCTGACTGAACGGTTCAACTTGGGTGAGCTTGACTGAATTGGGTGTATGTGAGTTATTTGGTGGAAGAAGAATAGGGTGGAGCATGGGTCTAGGGGGAGGTGCTGGTGGACATAGCTGTAGGTTTGCATAGTTGGAATGATGAACTGGTTGGCGTGTAACGGCAGATGAAGCCTCCAAAGACTTGGCTGTGGAAACATCCTTCGACTGGTTAACTCAAGCTGAATATCAATGCTTCGGTAAGGCAAAGGGACGATATTTTTTTTACCACTAGTGCAGTGATCCGGGATGACCAAGGGATAGTGGTGGCAATGCAGTCCAGGAGGATGGTGGGTCAACTCTATATTGAGGATGTTGAAGCGATGGTGATGCAAGACAGCTTGATTTTGGCTCGAGATTGTGGTCTCCAGCTTGAGATTGTTAAATCAAATTTTAGTTGTGCTTCTAGTACTCATATTCTGTTGAATATTGTTTCTTGTTGCTAGAAGTCAGTGGTTCCTGTTGCTTTATCGAGGAACAAAGTAGCCCCACTAAGTTACTTCTTTTGGGTGTTGTGTTTTTGGTACTCGAGTTTGGCATGATTGTATGCCTCCTTTTTGTTTTGAATGTTGGTCTTGATGATTTAAATGAATAAAAGTATGTTGTTTGATGTTAAAAAAAAAAAAAAAAAAAAAGCTAAGCAGATATTGTTCTCTTTATCGTTTGTTTTCGATTATCCGGCTACCATTTTTCCAACATAACATTTTACTTAGCTGTTTTCTTTCATCCATTCCTGGCTTTCACGGCAAGTTTCCAACAGGCGTAGGCAGTGTAAATACCCAAGGAAAACCATTAAACCATTAAGATATATTTCACGACCCATCATGTTATGAGTACGATTCACAATGAACAGAACATAATGATCAAAAACAATTCATTTACCCGACTCCAAATTCATGGAGAAGAAGTTTAGTTAATTGTTGCTTCTATTCGTCATGATAAGAGACATACTCCAAAGACGGGAGTTATTCATTCAACTATAACTTTTTTTTTATTCATTTTCCTCCATTTGTGCTACAACATAGTGTTTTACATTTTCTCATTACTAAACTAAACGTGGGGCTTCAAAATATAACCAAGAAACCTTGCTCTATACAGAAAGCTACAAGAAAACAAAAGACTGCCATTTCTTGGCCTAGCTGCAAACCAAGACCCCACAATCTACAGTTCAGCGTGGCTGCTGGATGAAGCCGGGAACGGATTTTGGGCTAAAATGCTTGGCCGGCTTCTCCCAGTAATTCGTTGGCTCCCCCAGGAAATTGGAACCTCTCTCATTTGACACACCCATATTCTTGATAAGCGCCTCAGCATTCTTATTCAAGCCTGATGATCGATACAAATTTAATGAGCAATGAGTATGGTAATACATCAGTTGCATGTCAAAGCAAAGAAGTATGTCATAGTCATATTAACCCCAATCAAGTTCTTCAAAACTGAATTTCTATTGCTACAAATTTAAGACACCAATTGTTTTCTCTTGTTTCTAATGACACTTCTATTTCATCCATGAAACTCAATTAACTTCTGTTACTCCTGATGGACATGATCTTTCTCTAGTGGCTTTGGATATAGATTGGCTTACTCCGATGAAGATAGCTATAGACAAGAAGATCCAACAAACTCCCAAATCTTCTTGATTGGTTCAAGTTTTATGCCTTTCCCTTCGTTGGATGGATGGAAGTGTTGTATGCTCCCTGAGTTCGTATTTTATTTTCATTTTTTCAATATTAATAAACTCTCCACGTTCGTCATGGGTATCGACATCCATAAAACTGAACATTGTTCATGGTCATAAATCAATAACCCTTCTACTCATAGGAATTGGGAAGAGATAACACTATGCTCTGGCAAAATGATTCATGCTGTTTAAATTCCTACATCACCAAAGCCAAATGCAGTAATCCTAAATTCAACAACATTAAAAAGCAAACAGGGCAAATCCATTATCAATCAAAATCAGAAAAAAGGAGCATACCATTTTCAGGTATTCCCTTGCCTGCCTTGCTTCCATATTCAGTCTCAGATGATTGGAGAAATTCCTCGAACTGAGATTCCATGTTCAAGGTATCCTCATCCAAAATGAGGTCAATGTTATCGGGCAGCAGTTTAGCTACATCGTTGCCATCAAAAACTTCGTCCTCCACACTGAATATGTCCTCTCCCTGGTGCTCGCTGAGCCAGTAATTGCGAAACCAAGTCGAGGTTGTCACTAGATTCCACCACTCTGGCGAGAAGTCCTCCACTTGGCGTACTGACGCGGGGATGAAAAGAGGTGCGTTCGGATTAAGTGTTGATCTTCCTCCAGATACTAAAGCCATGTTGTTTCTTCTTCAAATCAAAATAACCTGTAATATAACTAACTAACTTTAATACTTGACCATTGAACTCTGTTTGAACATTGATTTTAATGACAAAAATGACATTCTAAGGGAACATAAGAAAATTAATTCTCCCTCCTTATTCTGTTACCCAAAGTTAAAATTAAATTCAAAATGAAAAATCAAAATACCCTTGCCTTCTTTTATCATCCTATATTCCTATGTAAAAATCAAATTTATAAAAATAAGCAAATATTACCGTAAAAAATAAGGAATCATAAACATTTTTCAACACTTTCTCTTCATCTTTCTCGTCAGAAAATTATCTTACACGAATGATTTAACAGGAAAAAACAGCTCAACTTCTGGAAATTAACAAAGTACTTTGGTCTCCTAATTCATGAGGCAACTATATTTGAAGATTTCTTATGATCAGATGTTCTATTTATTAAGTGCGTCCACGGAAAATAAGCTATTATTTCTTCTGTCCTTCATCACTATCCTCAATGAAAGCACATAATTTTTGAAACAAATTTCAACTCCCGAGAACAATTTAGTGAAGATCGGCTTATTCAGCTAGCTTAACTCCCAAAATTAATATAATTCAAATCGAAACAAGTATTCTCTTATCCTATCATTCCTTCAACTCATATGAAATTTATCAAACAATAATCTTCGGAGAGCTTTCAATTAAATCCGTTAAAAATCACATCAAGCGTCCAATTTCCCAAACAAAAAATTCACAAAATAAAGAAAATAATAATGAAGAAAAACTACAAATTAAAACAAGAAATCATCAAAGTGCTGAGTACACGGAATAAACCTTACTGGAAAATATATTCTCTGCAGTCGAACCCCAAGTCTACACGTAAAGAGCAATGACGCGTTTGGGAAAAAGCAAAGCTATTTATAGGCAGGAAAATCCGAGCCTAGAAAGGTACGGACAGAGAATTTGAGGCTCGGAATGAACCGAACCTGTCCACTGATTGACATCTCTAGACGACTCACTGTCAATGATTAAAGGTTGTTTTGGGAGGTCACAATTTACGCCTTTGATTTCTAACATGGTCGGAACACAAAAAACGTGCTTTTGTTTGCTCTTTTTAAGAAAGACATTTTAGATATACAAATTTGTAAAATGTACGTAAAATGGCCTTCTTGTTAGCTATGATGGTTGGACTAAATCGGTTTGTATTAAAGTCTATTTTCGAAAAACTAGTAAAATAGTGCACATTTTTTATAAAATGTGAATTAATTAAGATACAAGCTACAATTCACTTATTGTCACTTCAATAATAAAAACTAATCAAGCTTGAACATAATTTTATAAATTATTGGTTAATATAACATAAAAAATGAACAAGTTATATTTAATAAGACTTTTCATTAATAACAAGTACTAAATTATTCTCAACCATCTGCATATACAAGGTCTGGTTAGTGAGTTAAATAATATTCATAAAGGGGATAATCTATGGCTCAACTCATCGCTAGTTCATACATGACTAAGTTTAAATCTAACAAGATATCAAGATTTCTCTGTCAAATTTTATAATTAACATTTCTGGTTACATCAACATTTTTTCGAAATCACCAAGTGGACCCTACTTAGGAGCTCGATGATGTCCCATAAGTACAAGTCATTATGATTAGTTACCATTTGTGTATACAAACTCACTCTTTTTTCCCCAAGTTACTCGATGTATTTCCCCTTTAACATGTTCAATTGACATTTTCCAAACGTACCCTATGAATGGAAGTATTGTACAATGCGCATCACATGCTGTACTCCAACTTTAAATTCCCTGAAATTACGAGGCGGCCAGCTAGAGGATAACCATGTACAGGTGTAAGTATTCTATTCAACAGGTCAGATGTGGGTCCCTCCACGCATGGCATATACTAATTCTGATTATTGTCGTTTAGTGTGAATGAAATAGAAGGTGATGGGATGGGTTTGGAAAAATCGTACGGCTGAAAAAGGAGGAAACAGCTTGATGATTGCGTATTTGGTGGGCCCGGGATATGAGGTGAAATCCATGTATTCAGTGTCACTCACATGGGTGGTTTGGTGGGTAGACGACCTAAAAAGTCATTACGCATTATAAGTAGAAAACTAATTAATTATAAGTAAATTTGTTTAAATTTAATTATTATTTAATTTACCTAACTTGAATTTTTCATTTAATTCTTACGACAAACGACTCTCTAATCCTCAATTTTCATTATGAGTAAATCTTTAGTGTTGCTAAAATCTCACATTATCCGAATGTAATGTAGTCGATGAAATATGTTAGTGTTAACAACATTAATTAAAAATTGTTCATTTGAAATAGAGACAATATATAAATGTAATTTTTAACTTATTTTTCATTAATACTTTCTCTACTAAACGTGTCCATGGCAAGATATGGCATGTACTCTTTGGCTCTTTTGTTAGAGTTATAGTGTTGGTGTCTTTATGGCAACACTAAGTCATGTAAATTGGGGTCATTCTAAAAAATTGATTAATATATTTTTAAGGCCAATATCGAGTCAAAAAGTCAGTAGAAATCGACCAATCTAATATGTTGTAATATGATTATAACACGTTGTACTCTGTTTTGTGTATCATCTGAGTCAGTCTAGAAAGAATATGTAGCATGGAATTTTCTCCCAGAAGACCAAGAATAAAGAACTTAGAGATATTCAAAACTCTTGAATAGAATATTATAAGAAGAATCTTATCAAAAGCGGAAAAATGAAAATCACAAAATAAATTCTCGAATATTTAAAAGATAATATATTTATTCTTAGTTTGATGTCTTTTTATGATCTTAGGTTAATTTTAAAAAATATTTTTTCTAACAAGACTTTGTGTTATAAGCATTAAAATTTACATGTATAAAAATTTAGAAATTTTTTTTTCGGATTTTTTTTTTTTTTAAAAAACATGGTATTGTCATGTTGCAAAATGAGTTTCTGCGTTGCAACAATATGACATAACATTTACTTAAAATCAAATCTTTTGCAATCCTTACTCATCTCTCATCCCAATTTTTCCCTCAATAAAATGTGAATTTTTTGTTTAGAAAATGTGTGCTTTGATGTGGACAAAGATAATTGAGTTTCATTGCAAAATCATTAATTCTTTCTAAGCTTTTACATTCAGTCTTTGAAAGAGTTTAACCTTTTGATCTTCGGTTCTTGATTTAATAGTTATAATATCTTTGGAAACCATCTTTTGTGATATTCGGAAGAAGAAGATTTACAGTTTTGGAGGGAGTTCACTAACTTCAAATCAACAAAACGAGTCACTCATCAACCAATCCAATAACTGATTCTACACAAATAGGGAGTCTTTATTTGTTTAAGTTTGATTTTGTTTGTAATGTGTTTTAACTTAGTTGATTGTTCAATAGCTAAGCGTGGCGTCATGGATGTAGGCAGTTGCCGAATCATGTCAATTTCTTGTGTTATTTACACTTTTTTACTTATTTTATAAATTAATTAATCTAACATCTATTAAATTTTGATGAATCACAAAAACAGATCTGACAATTACTATCTGACCCTAATGAATTGTACTTAATTCTCCAGTGCCTCTAAATATTGATAGTCTAATATTATTCAAATTTCCAATCAAATATATGTCAATGTCAATCTCATGTGTTAAATTTTGAAATTATTTTTTATGTATTTACAAATTGTCTTATAGAATGTGTGAATAATAAGTGAGTAATAAATTATAGTCGTATCGATAAAAGACAAGCAATTACCATGTATTATGTCAAAGCTTATAAGTTATTTTTAAATAATTTTTTTGTCAAATATATTGAGTTTTTTTTTTTTTTTTTTAATTTACTTTTCTTTTAATTTGGCCAAACATACATTTTTTTTTTTTAACTTGACTGACTGAATTTAAATAGTTGGATCCCATCGAAAGACTTATTCACATCTAATAATATTCGGAGTACAAGCTAACTTCAAAAATTATTAAAATGGATTTTGAAATATTTGAATAACTAAAATTTCTTTTCATTTCTTACACCAACTAAGAAACACAAATATTATCAACCAGTAGGAATTAAAAATACAACTTGAAAATAATATATTTTTAACTTAAAACGGGGTATTGTCTATGAATTATATACTACCTAGAATTAGACAAAATTATAGCATTAGACGGGATTAAGGAATAAATTCGTTCAAATTTTTGCTAAGATATTAGATAGGGGATAAAAACTTAATTATTCAAAGTGTCTCACGGCCATGTTCATTTTTATTATCAAAAGCTTGACACGTGCACCATTTTTATAAATGAGTGATAGTGAAAATTGAATTCAAGACTTCTGTATGTTTTAATACTATGTTGAATAACTTTATTTAAAAGCTTAAATTATTAGAAAAAGAACAAACTTATTTATTTACGTGTTGATGTTATGTGTTTGGTTGTGATGCCCCAAATTTCCTTCTAATTTCTAATTTCTGCAACGCCCCAAATCCTAAGATTTGAGTCCTCTTCCGGTGTACCTCAATTCTCATCTGGGTCCTCTTTCGTGTCTTAGTCATCTTTTCCTTCAGTAACCATAATTGGTTGATCAACCTCATCCTCATTTTTCGTCATGTTTGAATCGAAACCTGAATGTGAGATTCCATTTCTAATGTAGGCTTCCTAATGCTTTATCTTGGGATATTTTCTCAAAATTTGTTAAAATCAAAAGATGCACCAATTGTTGCAAAGCAAAAGATGTGATATTATATTACATTATATTTGGTGATTAAAATTGAATAAGTTTTCAAATCTTGGACACTTTGGCAGTCAAAACTTGGAAGAAATTTAGGTCATACGTTAATTATAAATTGACGTGTTTTTCTTCTCTTTTATGTACGTGACTTAAGAATTTTTGAGAGAAAAATTGTAAGTTTAGCATCATAGTTTTTCTTGTTCTCTTTGTGGGTTGTACAAATAGTAGAAATTGGTGGGTATGGTAAAGCTTATGATATTATTATTTTTAAGGTATTTGGAGAATTTGGTGAGTGAAATCTATATGATTGTAACAATTTTTCATATAGTGAAAGCTTTGATAGTTCATAAATTTTCTATCTTTTTATATTTTTTGTCTCGTTATTTTTCTCTGAACAAGGATCTTATGTGCAATGAAAGAATTGGTCTCAATTCTCAACAATGGTATCAGAGCGTCAGGTCGTTTAGAGTGTTGGCACACAGAGAAGATATGTCTATCAAATATGACGTGGAAAAATTTGACGAGAGAATCAATTTTGGCTTGTGGCAAGTATAAGTCAAGGTTGTTTTGATTCAATCTCAACTGCACGAGGCTTTGAAAGGAAAACCAACACATATTTTCGACAAAGATATTGAAAAAATCCAGTATGAATGATGAGGATTGAGAAGATTCGATTTGAAAGTTGCAAGTACGATACTTCTTAGTCTAGTAAAAAAATTTCTTGCAAATATTCAAGGAATATCTACTACAAATGAACTTTGGAAAAAACTTGAAGAGTTGTCTCAAACAAAAAGTCTTTCAAATCGGTTGTACTCGAAGGAACAGTTTCAATCTTTGCAATTGAATACATGTACGAAAATCTCATACTACTTGAGTGTCATCAATAGGATCGTTTATGAACGGGAGTCTATTGGAGTTAAAATTGATGATGAGGATAAAGCTTAAGACTCATCTCGTCTCTTTCATCCTTCTATGAACACATCAAACTAATTTTGAAGTATAAGAAAGAAATTAAGAGTTTTGAAGAAGTTACAAGTAAATTTATTTCTAAAGAAAGAAGGTTGAGTTATGGAAGTAATATTTCATTTGAAAACTCGTTAGTTGTTGCTGAAAAATAGAAGAAGAATAACTCCATGAAAATGAAACTATCTTGTTGGAACTGTGGACAACTTGGTCACGTGAATCCAAGGGTGGAGTAGACTCGGCTAACTGCTCGAAATCAGATACGGATGGTATGTCTCTCTTTATGGGAGACTGATAAGTATATTTTATGCACTTATTTTGGCCTTTGAATTTATCATTTATGCCTCATATAAGTGCTTTTCTACTCACTCTAGTTTATTATCATTCTATTTCGGTTTTGGACGCTGCGTTTGTGAACAATTGGAGAAGATTGGGTGAAAAGAGCAATAAATTAAAAGATATCTCATAAGTTCGAGGACTCAATTGCACTCAACCCAAAGTTGAGGGACCAAACTGGAGATGATGTGAAGTTGAAGGACCAAAGTTGATGTTATGAAAAGATGAGGGACCGAAATGATCAAGACTTAAAGTGGAAGGACCAAATCGGTGACCGTTGAAACAAGAAGGACCAAGTTGCAAACCTTCAAAGAAACCAAGTCGGGCGATCGCTCGCTTAATCTTCAAGCGAGCGCCTGTCCCAAAGACATAAGCGAACCTAAATAATGGCTCGGGCGGCGATCGCTCGGGATCGCCTGCCAAAGCCATTTTTTGCTGCGCTTTTAATTTTTTATTTTCTTTCCTTTTTTAGTTCTAATTTCTTTTCCTAACTCTTGGTCCACGAAATTTGTAATCTTTTGAGATATTTTGGGGCACAACTAGGGTAGTATAAATATGAGTTATATTCTCATATCAAGGGTTGGATTTTTGGGAGCAAATCAAGAGAAGACGGAAGAGAACAAGACCTACTCGACTATCAAGACTTCTTCGAAGATTTCTTCTCCTTCAATCCATGCCGGGTTTTATCAATTCTCTTCTTTTTAGTTTAATCATGTTCTTCTAAGTTTCTTTAGCCAAGGTAGACGATGAAACCTTGTTTTAATTAAGTAATTATTTCGTTATTCGTTTAATTCCTTTTTAGGACTTTAACGTTCATGGTTCATTCTTAACCAGATTAATTAAATATAATTTCTTTCATCTTAAATATCATGTATTTTTGATAGTTAGATATTGGTTTAATTAATCCATGCTTGATGCTTAAATAAGTTTTATTAATTGCTTTTGATTTTTCATCTTCTTTTATTCTTATTGGGATACATAGAATGCTTAGGTAATCTTTGATTCTTTGTCTTCTTTCAATGGAATTTGATATGAAAAATGCTTAAGTAATTTATGTTTGAAGCATAAGGGGCCTATATTTGATTTTCTTCTTTTGGACTTAATTGATAAATCTTTAGGGACGACAATAGATTGATTTCGTGTTGTCGTATGTGTTTTCTTTGAGAATTAATGAATGATTAGATGATTGCTAAGTTAGACAATGGTGGATTCTGAAACCTTGGTGTTTTACACTTCTTGATTATTCAATCTCATTATTTAGCTTATTTAATTAGACTTTCGGTTAACAATTTCAACAAAACTCTTTTCGACTCAACTAGCCTAGAATAACAATTAATTTGGATTAAATTAGACCTTCTTCATAGCGCCTCGTGGGATCGACCTCGCTTTTACTTATCTATATTCCAAGAGATTCGTACACTTGCGAGTTAATTAAAATTTGACATCAAGTTTTTGGCGCTGTTGCTGGGACTCAAGGCCTCAAGGTTAATCTAATTTTAGTTAATTTTATTCTTGACTAGTTATAATTTAGGATTTTATTTTATTTATTCTATTTTCGCTTTTATAAAAAAAAAAAAAATTTAAAATCAAAAATCTTCATTGTGCATGCTTGGTCGTAGATCTTTAGAACTTAAGCTAGAACGTCTAGATAGTGAAATTGAAAGGACTTTTCACCAACAAAAACGCGTGCCACTAATCTAGATAAAATTGAAGGAACCAAGCAATAGTAGCTATGGGGATGAAATTGAGGAGAGACCTTTCAGGACTATTTTAGTCCATTAGCTAATTTGAGTACCTCATGCATACAATACCATCAGTCACAAATAGGAATTTTGAACTTAAACCGAGTGTGCTTAACTCGCTCTCCCATCTTTCTATGGTTTAGATAGTGAAGAACCTTATAATCATTTGATCGACTTCTATGTCAGATGAAATATTTAAATATGAGAATGTGTCTTCGATAATGTTAAACTTCGTCTATTTCCTTTTCTCCGAAGATAAATCTAGATCTTGGTTTAATACATTGCCCGCAAATAGTATTACTTCTTGGGAACAAATGGTTGCTAAATTTTTGAATAAATACTTTCCTGCTCACAAAACTAATGCTATTCGCAGGAAATTTCGTAGTTTGTGCAAAGAGACGATGAGCCATTCTATGAAACTTGGGAGAGATTCAACGGGCTTCTCATGAAATGTCCACATCATAGCTATGAAAAATGGCATTTATGCCAATACTTTTGGAGGATTGCTACCACATATTCAAGAATGGTTGATGGCAACAAGCGGTGGAGAGGTTATGTCTAAGAAAGCTACGAGATCCGGACCTTCTTTCAAAAGCAGTGACAATTCACAACAATGAGTAGATCCTCTAGAACCGAACCAAAGAAAAGGGGTATCTATGAGATTCGCAGCAGTTGAACCTAGCTCGTAAATCAAGGAAGTCAAATGCATGATAGAGGACATCTCTCGCAAATTGACCTCATTGATGTACCAATAGTCCTCTGAGTAACCGTAAGGTGTGCCGAGCAAGCTAATGCCCTCAACATGATGAGGAAGCCTCCTTACAATCCTTACTCCAACACCTATAACCCAAGTTGAGGGACCACCCCAATTTTTCTTGGTCACAAGGTAGTCAACAGATAACACAAAGAAGTCAAGCCCCTCAACAAATGCCCTACCGACAGCTTCAACCAAAACTTCTCACAAATTTAAACCATGGGAGGAGGCAATTCAAAACTTGACAAAGCTACACAAGTCGCTTTGGAGCATCGTAATCACACCATCACCGAGTTCAAGAAGGAAGTGCGCACTAGCCGTAACTCACAGTGCACAATCCATTTCCAATATGGAGAACATGATGGGCAACTGGCTTCATCAAGACAACAAATTGGCAACAACCATCGAAAAAGGTAAATTCCCTAGTCACCATTTCCTAATCCTAAAGAGGTGCACAATATTGAACAGATTCAAGCAACCAACATGAAGAGGCTAAGGCCATCATGACTTTGAGACGGGCAAACTGGTTGACAACAAAGTGGATCTTTCAAAGCAACACACACCTCAACTAATTTCTCCAGGTAATACCTCAACTGATGATTTAGTCCAAGAAGCTCACAAAGAAGACAATGAGCCATCTTACATCCCAAAAGCCCCATTCCTCGTGAGTGACAAAGGTAAAGCAAGGTAATTCTATCAATGACATGATGGACATCTTCAAGCGTGTAAGCATAAATATCCCTTTACTTGATGCTATTAAGCAAGTTCCCGCTTATGCCAAATTTTGAAAGACCTATGTACTAAAAAGAGACAATTACATGTACGTAAAAGGCATTTTTAATCGAACAGGTTAGCTCAATAATTCAAAGCAATACCCTCCTAAATTTAAAGATCCAGTGTTGTCCTACTATCTCTTGCATCATAGGAAATCATAAAATTGAGAAGGCATTGTTAGATTTAGGAGCTAGTGTCAATCTTCTTTCTTACTCGTGTACATGCAACTTGGACTAGGCGAGTTAAAACCAACATCCGTTATTTTACAACTTGTCGATAGATCCGTGAAAGTACCTCGTGGCATTGTTGAGGATGTTTTGATACAAAGTTGATAAATTTTATTTTCCCGTTGATTTTATTGTACTTGATACTCAACCTGCTCGAGACTCCACCAAGCATATTCCCCGTGATTTTTGGTCGTCCTTTTCTAGCCACATCTAATGTCAGTAATTAATTGCGGAATGGTGTCATGCAACCGTCCTTTGGCAACATGACAATTGAATTGAATGTCTTCAATGTCAACAAGCAACCACATGACAACGAGGATGTTGTCGATGTTGATATGATAGAAGCACTGGTTGATGACTCTTGTATTTCAACTAATTTTGATGATGCGTTAATGATGTGTCTAACCCATTTTGGTACAGATTTTGATGTTGATGGTGCTATAGATGAGGTAAATGCTTTGCTTGAGTCAACACCTGTCATGGATACAAGTAAGTGGAGACAGAAAATTGAGCCACTTCCAATAAGTGAGAAGAAGAACATCCCATCAGTTCAACAACCGCCCAAGTTAGAGCTCAAAGCATTGCCTGACACTTTGCAGTATGCATTCTTAGGAGAGGCAGAAACTTTACCTGTAATTATCTCTTCTGCCCTTGATGATGCACAAAAAGGTAAGTTGTTAGGTGTTTTAACTGAACATAAAGAGGCGCTTAGGTTGGACCATTGTCGATATATAATAGGTTTAAATCTCAGAGACTGCATGCACTATATTCATCTTGAGGAAAATTCTAGGTCCACTAGAGAGATGCAATGTAGGTTAAATCCTAACATGAAAGATGTGGTGAGAACTGAAGTACTTAAGTTGTTAGATGCTGGAATTATCTATCCTATTTCCGATAGCAAATGGGTAAGTCCTGTGCATGTTGTCCCAAAAAAATCGGTATCACTGTAGTTACTAATGCAAACAATGAATTGGTTCCAACTAGAGTAACTACAGGGATGGCGTGTGTGCATCGACTATAGGAAATTGAACTTAGTCACTAGAAAAGATCACTTCCTCTTCCATTCATTGATCAAATGCTTGATAGACTAGCAGGGCATGATTATTATTGTTTCTTAGATGGTTATTCGTGTTACAATCAAATTCCCATAGCTCCGTAAGATCAAGAGAAAACTAGTTTCACTTGTCCTTTTGGAACCTTTGCATATAGAAGAATGCCGCTTGGTTTGTGTAATGCACCGCTACCTTTCAAAGATGCATGCTTAATATATTTTCCGACATGGTTGAGAGGTTTCTTGAGGTGTTTATGGATGATTTTTCCGTATGGTGACTCTTTTGATGATTGTTTGCGCCATCTAACTTTAGTTTTGCAGAGATGTGAGGAAAAGAATTTAGTACTAAATTGGGAAAATGTCACTTCATGGTGAAACAAGGTATTGTTCTCGGTCACATTATTTCTAACAATGGTATTGAAGTTGACAAGGCCAAAGTAGATCTTATCTCCAATCTTCCACCTCCAAAATCGGTGAAAGAAGTAAGATCATTCCTTGGGCATACTGGTTTTTATAGACGTTTCATTCAAGATTTTAGTAAAATCTCTAGACCCTTATGTAATTTACTTGTTAAGGATGTACCTTTTGTCTTTAATGATTCGTGCTTAGAAGCTTTTAAACACCTTAAGAAAGTGTTGACCACCGCACCTCTATTATTCGACCACCGATTGGACTTTGCCTTTTGAACTTATGTGTGATGCATCCGATTATGCTATAGGCGCAGCTTTTAGGACAGAGATTAGATCGGTTGCCTTCATATTTACTATGCTAGTAGAACTCTTAATGATGCACAATTAAATTATTCTACTACGAGAAAGAAATGCTAGCGCTTGTATTTGCTTTAGATAAATTTCGATCTTATCTTGTAGGGTGTAAAGTTATTATCTTTTCTCGACCATGCCGCTCAAATATCTTCTCACTAAGAAAGATGCTAAACCAAGATTGATTAGGTGGGTCTTGCTTTTGCAAGAATTTGACATTGAATTTAGGGACAAAAAGGGTGCTGAAAATGTTGTGGCTGACCACTTATCTCGAATTGTGCTTGACTCACAGCAGATAAACTACCATTAAATGAGTTGTTTCCAGATGAACAACTCATGAATATTGATGTTGTGCCTTGGTTTGTCGATATTGTTAATTATCTTGTTACAGTGCAAACTTCCGTAACATTGGACTAAACAGATAAAACTAAGTTCCCGGTCAAGTGAGGAATTTCTTTTGGGACGATCTTTATTTGTTTAAATATCGTCTTTGATCAAATTATAAGGAGATGTGTCCCGTAAAGTGAATTCCACAAAGTGTTATATCTTTCTCATCATGACCACGCATGTGGAGGCCATTTCAGGTGCTAAAAGACTACTTCCAAAATTTTGCAATGTGGTTTTCATCGGCCTACTCTTTTTCGCGACACCCATGTTTTTGTTCTTCATGTGATAGGTGTCAACGCATGGGAAGCATTTCAAAAAAGAAACATGATGCCGCTTAATCCTATTCTTATAGTTGAGATCTTTGATGTCTGGGAGATTGATTTTATAGGACCTTTTCCTCCATCTTTTGGGTATCTTTACATATTAGTGGGTGTCGATTATGTTTCCAAGTGGTCGAGGCAATTCCTTGTAGGACCAATGATCACAAAAGTGTAGTGGCATTTTTGAAAAGCAATATTTTCTCTCGCTTTGGCACTCCACGAGCCATTATCAGTGATGGGGGATCCCATTTTTGCAATAAACATTTTCAAACCCTTCTAGCAAAATACTCCATCACACATAAGGTGGCCACCCATATCATCCATGACTAGTGGTCGGGGTTGAGGTCTCAAATCGTGAAATCAAGCATATTTTAGAGAAAACAGTTCGACCTGATAGAAAAGATTGGTCTCTACGACTCACTGATGCATTATGGGCATATAGGACAGCTTTTAAAACACCCATTGGCATGTCCCCTTATAGATTGGTGTATGGGAAAGCCTGTCACCTTCCGGTTGAGTTAGAACATCGTGCTTATTGGGCCATTAAGAAATTCAATTTTGATATGCAGAAGCAGGGTCAAAAAAGAAATTGCAGGTAGCTAAACTTGAGGAAATTCGAAACGATGCTTATGAGAATGCTAAGATTTACAAGCACAAAATGAAGGTCTTTCATGACAAGCACATAGTCCAAAAATCATTTAGTCCAAGGTTAGAAAGTACTCTTATATAATTCTCACTTTGCATTTATTTCCGTGTAAGCTACGCTCCGGATGGTCGTGCCCTTTTATTGTTCTCACCGCTTATCCCCATGGTGTCATGTTGAGGTTGAAAACCCAAAAATGGTGATTTGTTTAAAGTTAATGGCCAACGTTTAAAACCATACTTGAGTTTCACTCTCGCGAGGGGAGGAGGAAATTGATTTGGGTGATCCTACCTTCATTCATGAAAATCGTTTTTTTGAAAAAAAAAAAAAAATAAAATTGCTTTCGTTGTTTTTGTTTGTTGTTTTCTCTATTTTTCTTTTAGGACCGCTTTTGTATAACCGACCTCGCGGTGTCCACGGTGTTCAACATCTTTCAGCCTGCCAGATGCTTCTTCTTCACATCTATCCCTGGGGAGTAACTGATCTTTTCCCTCCTACTCTGTGCTTTATGTTATTCTTACATTGGGGACAATGTAAGGTTTTTGTTTAGGAGTGGGTTATAAAATATCATGTTACTTAAGAACTTCTGATTTGCTTATCATTCTGGTCTCGTAAATCGAAATGGTTTTGAAATTAAAAAAAAAAAAAAGAGAGAGAAAAAATATTTGTTTGGTTGCTGTTGAATATCCTACCGCCAATGATGATATCTGTTCAAACTTGAGCACATTTTTAGTCGACTATTAGACAGCACTTGAACTTGTTCTTTTATATGAATTCTTATCCATGTTAGACCTGATTATGGAAGCACATGCCACTATTGACTTATCCGTTTATTGGAGACATGACTTGAGTGTTTGTGTTGACATTATTGACTGAGTATCATGATAAAAAATTCCGTTCCTACACTCTTAGAGCTAGTGACTAAACTGCTTTGAGAACAGTTTGGGAGTGTTAAAGTTACTACTTTTGTTCCAAGACTTTTTGATGGGTTGGGTTTTCTCGAGTCTCATCTTTGGTTGAATGGATTGTAGTCGAGGAATCTAAACTGAGCACTACTCGCAATGATAAAATTAAATGAAATATCTGACTCGAGCAATTAAGCCTGTAAGGGTATTTTAAAACTTGGTGCCCTATGGTCATCTGACTTGGGAGTCATCGGCCCAAAGCTCGCTACATGAGTCCTGTATCAAAAAAAAATAAGAAAAAGAAAAGAGAACGACATTTATAAATTTACATCTTCACTTCTCTATTAGCCTGTGAGACTCGAGCAATTAAGTCTCGCTAGGGTATTTTCAAACCGGTGCCCCCTATGGTCATCTCGACTTGGGAGTCATCGACCCAAAGCTCGCTACTGGTGTCACACACGTAAAGCTAGTGAAAGAGAAGTATTGCACAGATGTAAGATCATAATGTGAGTTGAATAAATAAAAGAGTAGAAGTGCTCGTGAAGGATTGCTAGATTAGAACCTTAGAGACCAAGATGAGAATTTAGAAATCTCTACCCATCCTAATTCTCGTAATACAAGTGCTAAGTTTTACCACTTTTGTTGAAAAGAAAGAGCATTGTAATGATCAATAGAAACCAACTTCGCTAGAACACCCTGGGATTTGAGAGAAAAGCTTTAGAAGTGTGATAACTTACGAGGTGTAAGGAATAAATGACTACAAAGGGTTCGGGATTGCTAAAATGTCAACAACACAATATTGGTCATGATCTAATACATGTATAAGTTTAATTTTTGGCTATTCACACACTCACACAAGGTCGAGCATCAGATAAGTGAAAATTTTAATGTTGTTGTTTGATATCCTTCTAATAGTGCTGCTTTATTTTTGAACCTGAGGCATACGGTAAGGAATTTAACATTGACAAACTATCGTGGATTCAATTAGCTTAGTTGAAGTCTATTTTAGTTTTTGTTTTTTTGATTCGAGGACGAACAAAGGTTTAGTTTGGGGGTGTTTGATAAGTGCGTTTTATGCACTTATTTTGGCCTTTGAATTTATCATTTATGTCTCATATAAGTGCTTTTCTACTCACTCTAGTTTATTATCATTCTATTTCAGTTTTGGACGCGTTTGTGAACAATTGGAGAAGATTGGGTGAAAAGAGCAATAAATTAGAAGATATCTCATAAGTTCGAGGACTCAATCGCACTCAACCCAAAGTTGAGGGACCAAACTGGAGATGATGTGAAGTTGAAGGACCAAAGTTGATGTTATGAAAAGATGAGGGACCTGAAATGATCAAGACTTAAAGTGGAAGGACCAAATCGGTGACCGTTGAAACAAGAAGGACCAAGTTGCAAACCTTCAAAGAAACCAAGCTGGGCGATCGCCCGGCTTAACGCCGGGGAGTGGCCTGATCAAGACATAAGCGAGAACCTAAATAGCCCGGCTCGCTGAAATAGCACTCGGCGATCGCCCAGCCATTTTTTTGCCTAGGTTTTAATTTTTATTTTCTTTCCTTTTTAGTTCTAATTTCTTTTCCTAACTCTTGGTCCACGAAATTTGTAATCTTTTGAGATATTTTGGGGCACAACTAGGGTAGTATAAATATGAGTTATATTCTCATATCAAGGGTTGGATTTTTGGGGAGCAAATCAAGAGAAGACGGAAGAGAACAAGAGAACAAGACCTACTCGACTATCAAGACTTCTTCGAAGATTTCTTCTCCTTCAATCCATGCCGGGTTTTATCAATTCTCTTCTTTTTAGTTTAATCATGTTCTTCTAAGTTTCTTTAGCCAAGGTAGACGATGAAACCTTGTTTTAATTAAGTAATTATTTCGTTATTCGTTTAATTCCTTTTTAGGGCTTTAACGTTCATGGTTCGTTCTTAACCAGATTAATTAAATATAATTTCTTTCATCTTAAATATCATGTATTTTTGATAGTTAGATATTGGTTTAATTAATCCATGCTTGGTGCTTAAATAAGTTTTATTAATTGCTTTTGATTTTTCATCTTCTTTTATTCTTATTGGGATACATAGAATGCTTAGGTAATCTTTGATTCTTTGTCTTCTTTCAATGAAATTTGATATGAAAAATGCTTAAGTAATTTATGTTTGAAGCATAAGGGGAGCCTATATTTGATTTTCTTCTTTTGGACTTAATTGATAAATCTTTAGGGACGACAATAGATTGATTTCGTGTTGTCGTATGTGTTTTCTTTGGGAATTAATGAATGATTAGATGATTGCTAAGTTAGACAATGGTGGATTCCAAACCTTGGTGTTTTACACTTCTTGATTATTCAATCTCATTATTTAGCTTATTTAATTAGACTTTAGGTTAACAATTTCAACAAAACTCTTTTCGACTCAACTAGCCTAGAATAACAATTAATTTGGATTAAATTAGACCTTCCTCATAGCTTGCGTCTCTCGGGATCGACTTCATTTTTACTTATCTATATTCCAGTAGATTCGTACACTTGCGAGTTAATTAAAATTTGAAATCAGAGACGATGATGTAACTCGAGTAAATATTTACATCCTTGTGGCATGTGCTAGTTGCCATAATAGATGACGTGTTAATACTAGCGGGTCCACATGTTTTCACACAAGCATTGGCTTGACATTAATACAATGTATATGATGGAATTGATGTTGACGATTGATGAACTTTCAGGTAAGTCGAGCAAAAGACTTGCACCATAATTTTTTTAGCAAATTTATTCGACATGAGCTGATAAAATTTTTAGAATTCATTATTTTTAAGTGATTATACTTATATGGTGGTGTATATTAATTCTCTATTATGTGAATTGAGATTTTCAAAGTTTATGAAGTTTTTCTCAAATATTGAGATGAAGAGTTGCAGAAGAGATAATTGAGTTTTAACTCGTCAATGTTGAGATTGTTGGGTTATTTTCTCAAAATTTGCCAAAATCAAAAGATGAACCAATTATTAAAAAAGAAAAGATGTGATATTAAATTATATTATATTTGGTGACTAAAATTGAACAAGTTTTCAAATCTTGGACACATTGGCAGTCGAAACTTGGAAGAAATTTAGGCTATATGTTAATTATAAATTGACGTGTTTTTCTTCTTTTTGTGTACGTGACTTAAGAGTTTTTTGAGAAAAAAATTATAAACTTAGCATCCTAGTTTTTCTTGTTGTCTTTGTGAGTTGTACAAAGAGTAAAAATTGGTACGTGTGGTAAAGTTTTGGATATTATTTTTTTTAAAGATACTTGGAGAATTCGGGAGAATAAAATCTATATGATTATAACAATTTTTCATCTAGTTAAAGTTTTAATAGTCTATAAGTTTTTTACTTTTTTTTATCTTTTTTTTGTCTCACTATTTTTCTCTAAACAAGGATCTTGTGGGAAATAAAAAAATTGATCTCAATTTCCAACACTTTAATAGCTTACATGTCGGATTTTACATTAATATCACTAACAGAATGATCATATTAGATCTTTTTGTTAATTGCAATGACTGATTTGCAATAAATTTTCAAAACTAACTTGAAAATTAAATTAAAACTTTAGTGACATAACATGAAAATAACCTAAATAATATATTTTAGTAGTAAAAGTCGCTAGCATTTAGTAGATCTAGATTGAGGTGCGAAAGTTAGTTCAAACTTGTGTATTTAAGGACAACAAAAATGGCAAATATTTCACTCTTTTTTCTCAAGTTCTTGTTCTGTATTCTTCTGCTTTCTTGAAATCTTGAAAAATTCATCACAAATAATAGAATTCTTTTTCTTTTTTATAAACATCATCCTACATCCCACAATATTTGGTATAGGATGTGCTGTCGAGGTTGCAGGTGAAGTTGCTTTTGCGCTTCAGATCTATATCGAAATCATGGAGAACTCTTACATACAGTCAAATCTTCATCAAGATGCATATGGAAAGATCCATGAAAATGGGCTCCAGTGTAGAGATAATTCATCGGTGCAATCTTAAGAATTTTTACTCACAACAGTTGGATTTATCTGGAAATCTAATAAGAGAACCTGAGGATCTCCTACGTCCCTTTTGTTATAATGGATCTCTTTATAATGGAGATTATGGAGATTATGCATACAGTGATAATTATCTTTATAATGGAGATTACGAGATTCATTTGGTAGGTTCTTGCAATGGTTTGCTTTGTTTTGTTGATTCAGATCACCATATCATTTTGTGGAATTTAGCAACTCACAAATACTTTGAGTTACAATATTTATTTATTGAAATTCCCAAGTTTACCTGGGTCTTCCCTATTATGTCAACTATGGCTTTAGGAACGATGGTGCTTCTGATGACTACAAGGTAATTACGTTGAAAATCTCAACTGGCAAATCAGATTGCTTTATTGTTGAGTTTTATAGCTTGAAATCAAAATCATATACGAGATTTGAAGATTTGGTGAGTAGTATTCGTTCTGATCATTATGGCATTCTTGTTGGTGGTGCCTTACACTAGCTTACGAAGGTGATAGAATGGGATGATGATGAGAGCCCCATTGTGGATTTTGATCTTATAAAGGAAGAATTCATCTTGGTGCCTCGTGTACAATTACCTAAAAATTACTTGGATGAGCTTGGGACTTACCAGGGTTGCCTTTGTTTGTTTTGCCATTATCAAGAGGCAGGTGGTGAATTTTGGGTGATGAACGATTACGGAATCAAGGAATCTTGGATTGAGGTTTTGTTGCTAAATTGATGCATTATTTATATTCTGACAATTTAATTACGTACATGCAATGGGTAAAATAACGACTTACAAAATATCGAAAAATGAAGAATTAGATCGGTCGAGGCAAGAGTTTTACTCCTTCTTCTTAAGACGAAATTTCTCCGTACAGGTGCTTACGGTTTCTCGACACACGTCTTCCAAGATACAAAGATCACTTCTCATAATAGTAGCACTCCAAGTTTCGAGAACAACGAACCGAATAGTATTTTGTTCTCTCTTTAAATAAAAACTAGATTTGAACTTTATGCAGAAATTATTTTTATACTAAAATATTTGTGCAAAAGTATAGAGATATTTGGTTGAAAGTGAAGTGATTTAATTTTCAATCATAAGGGACCTTATAATATCTGAAAAGTTATTATCAAAAGACACAACTTCATAAAAAGACACGACCAAAAGACATGTCTTGTTGAAAAAACACATGTCCAAAAGATATGTTTCTAAATTGAAAAGATGTGACTGTTAAGAAATGACATGTCCAAAAAAATATGACTTTTAATCCAAACGGATTCTAGAATATTTTGCAATATTATAATCCTATTTTTCAACAATGTTCGTGTATTCAAGCGACTCACTTTGGGCTTTAATTTCTCACTCACCCAAAATTAGTTCTAGCAACTAAATATACCATGTTAATCTACTTGAGTAAAAGAACACGTTTGGCCTTACAATTTTCATACTCAACTAACGGGCTCAGCTTAAATAATTGGTTAAATTTGGTCAAAACCAACATTAATAAACAAATTTTCAACAATCTCTCACATGAATGAAAATTAATGCAAATGACTATGCAGACACTAAAAGAAAATACAAGCGGAAATCTATTGCATCAAGATATGTGGATTTTGGCTTTGAACCTTCCATAGTAGATTACTATCGGATTTACTTGGCTAATCAGTGTCTTGAACTATTCAGCCATTGGTGTAAACCAAGATAATAGTACCCACACAATAACCTATCTAACACCTTCGATTATCACGATTGTGTTTATTTTGACCCTGATCAACTCTTGGGTTTCATAAGTGCTTTAGAGAATTCAAGCCTTGAAACGTTTTTATAGAAGCAGCCCCACTTCACACTTACATAGGTGATATCCTATTAAGAGCATTCTGCTATACTCCACCTGGTTTATTCAAGCTATAAAAATCATTAAAATTTATTACGTAACCCCATACACTCTGCAGATATCACTTTTTCTTTCAATAAAAATGGGTAGGAGATAACTCCCAAGTGCTTAAATGAATCTTCATAACTTAGTTGTTCTATTGAACCAAGATCTTGGGATCTCTAGTCAACAATATTGGGTTACTATTACAAAGACTCGTGCGTAGTAGGCTTTTAATCCCATTTCAGTTGATACGCAGTAGTATACTTGGTCTTTTAGTAAACTTTTAGTAAGGGGATCAACGATATTCTCCTTTGACTTTATATAATCGATGGAGATTACACAATTTGAGATCAACTGCTTTATAGTATTATGTCTTCGACGCATATGCCAAGCCTTACCATTATACATACTATTTGTGCTCTTTCGATAGCCAACTGACTATTACAATGCATACTACATTGGAAGCACTAGCCTAGGCCAACACGGAATGTCCTATAAGAAACTACGAAGTCGTTCTGCTTCATTTCTAGCTTTATTTAAAGCTATGAACTCAGATTCTATCGTGAATCAAGCTATACACGTTTCTTTGAGGACTCTTAAAATTTTTTGAATAGATTATACTTTATTCTTGCTTCATTTAGAGCTCAAACATTCAGATTTTATCACGATCTTCCAATTCTCAAGTTAATTGGATGATTTTCAAGAAACAAATGCACTCTCAATAGTAAAATATATTTACTAGTAGATTTTGATTCCTTTGCATTGGATATCCAATTTAAAACATCGTACAATTTTCAAGTTTAACAAGATATTCATCACATGCTATTCAACATTTTAATGTTGTTTCAATATTTCAATACTCTAATTTGAAGAAAGCAACACCATCTCCCACAAATCTTGGAATAAATTTGAACTTAAATTGAAGATATAATGCAAACAACAATCTCACCCCACAATTCCGAGTAGAATTATGCTTAGCAACATAAATTCGTCAATATCATGAAGCACAAGAAGTACATTTTTATTAAACAACCCATTGGCTATGTACCCCTTGCTCACGAACATCCCGCTTTTGGTAAGTACATATTTTTCAGACTCAAATACTAATCTGAACATATCCTTGCTCAATAATAAACTAGAAAACAAATTCTTGTGAATCTCTGGAACATATGGAACATCAATTGGTCATTTTCAGCACTATTTTACCTAGTCCAATGATATCTAAAGGAGAAGAATTTTACATGTAGAGTTGTCTTCCAATGATCGAAGTGTAAGATGAAAACATCTTTTTGTCAGCACAAACATGACAAGCAGCTTCCGTGTCGATATACCATGCTTATGTTATTTATTATATTGGTTTCAAACACCATTGCTGAGAACATTACATCTGACATCTTATTAGACAATTTATTTTCCTTACGCTAGAATCTCGGTAGATTTAAAGTCGTGAGATAAAACAATAATTTTGTTGGCATCTATTGAAATCCACTCAAGATAACTTTTCGGATATAGAAATGTTGAACACGTAAAAGAAATCTATTATTTATTTAAAAGTAGAAACTTAACTTATACAATAAATACTAAAATAATAATCCGGACTTCTTGAAACAAGCAGTATGTTATAAACCCAGAAATTAGACTAAATAAAATGCACCTAATGCAATCAAAAAATAACATCGGACTTATATAGGCTGAATAATCAATTTATCATATAATCAGAATCATAAATATTTGCATAGATAAGAACATGAAATGTAACTTGTATTAATAACATGAGGACTTCTCTTGCAAATTAGATCAAATCCTTAACCATTGCTTGTAAATAGAAGTTTTATGATTAAATCAATATAGAATTTCACTTTGAAATGCATTAAAACACGTAAATCAATTATGTATTGAATAACATGCACAAATTTTATTGATACACAATTGAAATATGATTTAAAAATTCCAAAATCATGATAAATTTCAGAAATGAGATTACTACATTTGATACTTATATTGCACTATCAGATTATTCGAATACCAAATCTAAACAAAATTTTAACATTGATTCATGCACTAAAGCAGAATATAAAATGCACAAAAAACAAATCGTCTTAAGATTGTTGGTACAATTGGTGCATTATTTATATTATGACAATTTAATCACGTAAATGCAAAACGAGCAAAATAAGAACTTACAGAAATATCAAAAAAATGAAGAATTAGATTGGTAGAGGCAAGAGTTTGACTCTTTCTCGTTAAGGCGAAATTGTCATGCACAAGTGCTTACGGTTTCTCGGCACACGTCTCCTAAGATACAACGACCACTTCTCGTAATAGTAGCACTCCAAGTTATGAAAGCAACGAACCAAATAGTATTTTGTTCTCTCTTTAAATAAAACTGGACTTGAAATTTATGCAGAAATTATTTTTATACTAAAATGATTTGTGCAAAAGTGTAGAGATATTTGACCAAAAGACATGTCTTCTTGAAAAAACATATGTCCAAAAGACATGTCTCTAAGTTGAAAAAATGTGCCTGTTAAGAAATGACATGTCCAAAAAGACACGACTTTTCATCCAAACAGATTCTAAAATATTCCGTAATATTCTAATCCCATTTTCAATAATATTCGTGTATTTAAGCGACTCACTTTGGGTCTTAATTTTTCATTCACCCGAAATTAGTTCGAGCAACTAAATATACTATGTTAATTTAACACGTTTGGCCTTACAATTCCATACTCAACTAAAGGACTCTGCTTAAATAATTGGTCAAAGTTGGTCAAAACCAACACTACTAAACAAATTCCCAACAGGTTTATACTAATAGTTGTAACGTCCGAAAATTTAGAATTTTAATTCGAATTTTAATTCGGGCCAAGTAAAATTCTTAGTAAGTATTTACGGCCACATGTCCGTCCAAAGTCCAAACGAGGTCCAATAATAATAAACTACCCAAGTCCATTAGAGAAAATATCCAACAATTTTAAGATTAATTAATTAATTAATTATAATTATTTTCTAAAAAAAAAAAAGGCAAGATTGGTAGAATGTTTTAAAAATAGTATTTTGCACCATATCAAAGATTTACCAATTTCCAAATTAGGTAAGTCCCTTGATGGACATGCAAGAGGAAGGAAAGAAGCCAAAAACGCTCTTTTTCCCCTTTTTCATCCCCCATTTTCTTTCCCAATATCAGGTCCCCCTCCCCCCATAACAAACCATTAAGCCAATTTTGTAAAGAAAGAAAAGAAGAAGAAAAGAAAAGGAGAAGAAGGAAGAAGAGAAGTTTTCAAAAACTTTTCATCATTTTTTGTCAAAGCAATGTAGGAATATTTATATGCAAAGTTGATTTAATCCTTTTTATGTATTGTAATTATGTGTATTCTATACTAAATAATTTAATGTTTGTAGCCATCCGGATATGAACGTGGTTTATTCCATTGGAATGAACAAGAAATGATGTTCTAAGAATATTTATGATTCTAAATCCTTTGGGAATGTTTATGGTTTTAAATCCTTCGAGATTAAACCTATGAAAGAATTTGGGGTTTCGACCCTTGAGCTTAGAGGTGGCAAATGGGTTGCCCGACACAGCTCCACCCGAAATGGATGGCTAGACATGAGCCCGGGCTAGTAAATTATTGGGCTAGCCCATCCCGATTTTGGACCAACGGGCCAATAGGCTAGCCCAGCCACATTTTGTTTTTTAACATTGTTTTCCACTCATCTACAAGCCATTTGAATTTCTAAACAAAATATATTGATTGCAATTAAATGAAATATCTATAATACTGTTTGGTGAAATCTCGCAAGCGTACGGATTCGTTGACAAGTAATAGTAAAAAGTGAGTAAAAGAGTATCGTTTTCCCGAGGATTGTGATTTGTATTAGCCAAAAGTAAATTAATTCTAGCTTAAATTGATTACACACAATAGAATTTGGAATGTTTTGATTTTATTGAAAACTAGACTAATTTAGAGAATTGAAGTAAAGATAAGTTATGAATTTTTGAAGAAAAACAATTAAACAAATTATGCTAGGAATCCGACTCCACCATTTATATTCATTTTAATCCATGAACCCTTACATTCCAATCTAATTTATGCTCAAATTGACAATCGATAATCCTAAATTATCTAATAATCTCTGTCGAGTAGAATTAAACCTATTTTCATATAAGTTCCAAAATATTCCTATTTTGAATACAAATATATAAAAACACATTTAAAAACAAGATTATCTAAATTGATTGCACCAAGCATAGTAAATTATTTCTAATTTCTATTGACTTGGTGTTTAAAACCATAAGGAGCTAATTTATTTCGAACCTTTCAGAAAATAAAATAAATCACAAACACGCTCAAACGGTGATCAATCATTCAAACGGACATTTAAATCATTGTATAAATCAATCAAACATAAATTTGGATTAAGATTGAGAATTCAAGAATTAAACAAATATAAAAGTTTACATCTTCATTCATAGCATAAATAAATTTAGCCTAACATACTAAGAATAAGAAAAGAAAGAGGAGAAGAAAATATAGACTTCATCACCCGGAGAAGAAGAAAACTCAAAGAGATGATATCTTGATCTTGATCTTCTTGAAAGAGATTCTTGATCTTCGGTTGATGTTGTCGTCTATTGTTTTTCTCCCCAAATCCGCCTATAAAATTCCACAAAAACGGCCCCCCTGTTATGAGTTAATAACTCATATATATAGTTACCTCATTGTGCCCCAAAATATTCCCAAAAATCCTTAAAATCGTGGGCCAAAAGTTACCTAATCGAAGTCGAAGTCAAAAAAAGGAAACAAAATTTCCGCAACCGAAAATCGCCCAGGCAAATCCCAGGCGATCGCCCAGGAGACCTGTTTTCTTCTTTGCTTCGGTTAGACCATGATGGGCGCTCGCCCAGCTTGAATGTTTTAATTCCAGTTTTTGTGTCCTTCAACTTTTCATAATCTCTAGTTTGGTTCTTCAACTTTCGATTGAGTGCAATTAGATCCTCATACTTTCGAAATATCTTCCCATTTATTGCTCTTTTCATCCACTCTCCTCAAATTCCTTACAAACGGGTCCAACACTGCAATCAAAGCAAAAATACACTAAACTAAGTATAAAATTAATAAAACGACGAGATAAAAGCTTAGTTTAAAAGCCCAAATAAGTGCACAAAATGCACTTATACCATGCAGAAATGTAGTTTCATTTAGTGATGGTCTACCCGACAAAGGCATAGGCATTCCATACTTCTATCTAACAACCCTTGATCCAATTGCAAGCAATGCATTGAAAGACCAGAGATCTTCCTTAACTATAAGTGAATGTAATATTGGGACTTGTGGCAAGAAAGATCTCAAGAACCCAACTTGCGATAAAATTACACTCATAGGAAAGATGGATTTATGATTGAACACATTTAACTTTTAAGCTATAATATCTGCGTGGCTTTGACTAATTTGTGCTTGTAGTCATAAATAAGTGTGGAATGTTAGAGTTAGCTAGATGCACAAGTAAACAAAATATTTATTTTAAAACTTAATTTAGTTATGAGAACTTATAAGTAAACCTTTTAAGTATGCTCTAAGGTATTATTTGCATTTTAGTAGGTACTTAGCAACCACCATCTATCAAGCAACTACAATTAAATGATACTACTTTGACATGGCAATCAAATAGATTTATATGATAAAATGTTAACATCTTCTGACTTTTGACTTCACGTTGATAACATGTGGAGTAAAAATCCAACAACTGAAAAAAAAAGCCCTATGTCAGATTTATATGATTAAGCCAATAACTATATTCTTTAGAACGACGAATGAAAAGAAAAAATAAACGAAAAGAAAAAAATACCAAGACCTCATTTACAGTAATTCAGAACAAATACTAAACTAATTATCAATAAAACCATCATCATCAGCAATGATATTTTAGTCTGAGAAAGTTGTATAATCTAGAACTGATCCATCTGTATCTACAATTCACAATAAAAGAAAAGTCAATTAGTGAATTGATTGCAAGTAAGAAAAAAAAAGTTATTACACTAGTAATTCCATAATTATTATTACCATAAGGTTTAATTTCTTTGAAACCAGATACCTAATTACGAGTACAAATGAGGGCTTGCAAATTTTTAGGGAGTAGGCAACTTTTATACTTGTTCAAAATATGACTACCAATACTAAAAGTAGATTCTGAAGCTACCGTTGTCATTTGATTACTTAAAATATCACAAGCCATAATTGCAAGATCCGGGAATTGATATTTATTCATCTTCCAATATTGAAGATAATCAAAGTCCTTATCATTACCCACAATCTTTGCTTCCAAGTAAGTATCTAGTTGAGACTTGTCATTGTTTCTAGTCTTTGGGCTCATTTCCTCTTCAAACTCCTAAAATTTGACAAGCATATAAACAAAATGCAAATTTTATCAGATACTTGAAAATAAAACAATAAAAAATATGTGGCATAATTATCTAATACCTAAACTTACTTCATATATGGATGACAATGAGCTTGTTCCATTTCTTCCCATAGTCATTGGCCATGTGGAGAAGATTGAGTCATATGACTCGTATCATGTGAAGCAATTGAGTTTGATGTTCCATTCTTTATATATCCAGAAAAGAGAGTATACAAAGCATTTTTCACCCTATCCACATTTTCTTGATAGTTATATGGATACATTCTCCTATACCAAAAGCTCAAGAACTTCAACTTTGTGCGGGAATCAAGAACACACCATAGTGCAAGATCTACACAATGGTGACTCCAATGCTTATCAAATTTTATCTTCATCCTTGTTACTATATCTTTGATCACCTCATCTTCATTATTCAAATTCTGATTCAATTTCATCTCTATAGTATAAACTTGCAGGAAATACAAGTTGGAGGTGGGGTAAGATGACCCTGATATCAAGTTGGTAATTTGATAAAATGGAACCAAGAAAGCACACATCTTCTCCGTTCTTTTCATTCATTCATCATTAGACGGACAATGCTTGTAATTTCTATCATTGTAGGTCTAACTAGTGAAAGCACGTCAATATTTAATTGGTATTCCATCTTATTGACACATCCAACCTCAAAAAACTACCCATGTCATCTAAGTACATTTCTTGAATACATCTTTTAAATTGTTTCAACCTCCCTTCTGAAGCCTTCACATACTTAACACTTTCTCTAATTTTATACAAAGCCTCACTAGCTACTTTCAAACCCTCTTGAACTATAAGGTTCAAGATATGTGCACAACATCTTATGTGAAAAAATTCACCATTGCACAACAAGCCATTTGCAACCCAAGTCTTTCTTTCAACAAATTTTGCATGCTATCATTGGAAGCGGCATTATCCAATGTGAGAGAAAATATTTCCGTATCTATCATCTAATATTTTAGGACTTCAAATGCTTTCCCTGATAATCCAAACCCTGTATGTGAACTATCCAATTCACAAAAAGCAAACAATTTATTGTTCAACTTCCAATTATCATCAACAAAATGAGCGATCATAAATCATATAACCCTGAGTTGTTATGGCAAGCCATACATCAGAGGTTAAACATACTATACTAAGAATATTACCTAACTTTGTCTTTAGTTTGGTCTTTTCAATCAAGTACGTATTTCAACAATCAGCCTTGGCGGTTTTTTACAAACATGTTTGAATTTAGGATTTAATATTGTGTTCACCCCCCCAAACCCCTTTAAACTCAGTATAGCTAATGAGTAATTTGTGCATTATAATACACTTAACAAGTACATTTCGATAAGCCTTCTGATCAAGTTTCCTAGCCCTCAATATCCCATCATCTATACATTTAGGAATCAATGGACACTTTGGAATGTGGCGGAGTAGGTGACAAGTCCCCCCTGCTGGTTGACAATCATATACTTTTCCACAATCCATACATTTACATTTTTCTTTTCCACCTTTCATACTAATTTTTTCAAAATGATTCCAAACAAGAGTTAAGCTTAGCTTTCTTCTTGGAGGATTCAACACTATCAATATTCATACTACTACTAGCAATAGTATTAAGAGTTTCCAAAATTTCTAATTCATCGTTGATAGATTCAGGATTGAAATCCATAACTGCAACTCTCTGTAATACAAATAATATCATAACTTCACAACATAGAACTAAACATTCCTTCAATAAGTTTCTTTATTTAATAAACAAAGAACAATTCAATTATAAAGAGAATATACTATGACATCTTTTTTGTAAAGACCAAAACATTTTTGTTTAAAGATTATGAAATTAACTTATTTGAATATAGATACTGTTGCTGGAGAGCTCTGACCGTCAAATCTACTAACATAATTCACAATATAAAATGTTGAAGAGTTAAAATAATATACCTACACTATAAGCTTGCTAGCAAATTCAACAAGTGGCTTAAGGACTCTAAGTCAATGGGATCAATCGAGTACCAAATGCTGGTAAGTATGTACATGACAGGATAATAACTAGAAAATATTTTAGCAATTTGACTATGTATAATTAACATAAGCAATTATGAGATTCAAGCAATATAAAGTATACACATTATTAAGAAAATATTTTAGCAATTTGACTATGTATTAACATAAGCAATTATGAGATTCAAGCAATATAAAGTACACATTATTGAGAAAATATCACTGAAATAATTTTGTAAAATGTCTATCTTCAACTCCTCGTGATGCAGCCAAAATATGAACTGATGCTAACAATGATGCACAAGAATCTATCTCGATTAAGTACGGTGAAGTGATGCTAGAGAACGGCAATGAACCTAAAGAATGGATGGCACATGTACCATTTGTCCTTGACTATTATATCCTACAAAGATCACCAAAAGAATATGCACAAGTACAAAAATCACATAGTTCGTTTAGAAACATGATATCATATAATAGATTAACAGTAGAAATATCAATGCCCTGTAACAATAAAAATAACAGTTGAAATTAAAAAATTTCCCCAAAATTAGAAATTAAAATAAACACCCGGTTGAAAATTAATAGTATTATGCATCATTAGAAGAACTGAATTATAATATCAGAACATGATTATGCTCAAATGTCATAGAAAACTATGGAAACTTCTTACGTTGCTGAGAGCAACTGTAACCAAGTTTGAAAGAAGAGTCTATAAGGTGCTAGAGCTTATTTAACAAGTAGCAATTACGTGTATGGTTAAAAGTGTTTATTATAAAGAATAACCTTTTGCCATGGTAGGTTAAAAAAATATATCTCAAAAGCACCGTTTTGCTTCAAAATGATCAACAGCCACAGTTAAAATCATACAGAAAAAATAGCAAAATGTACTTTTAGTTCAAATTATTCAGCTACATTTAATTACATATTGATAAGTGTATTTAATAAGCTTATTTATACTTGTAAACTTATTATATATTCAACTATATGAGCATATTTTTTTTAAATGAGTTCAATTATTGTATACGTAGGTACAAAACCCAATTTGGATGAGTTTGGAACAAAAAGAAGAGTTTGAAACTTAATTGACGCTTACTATGGTGAGTTCAAAAGTTTCGGGGAGCAAAAATCAGATTTTTAAAAGTTTGGGGACTAATTTGTACAATTTCAAATAGTTTGAAGGCCACTTTGAAAGATTTTAGAAGGGTGAGGACCAATTAGAATGCATTTGGAAGCTTTTGGATTGAATTGAGAAGATTTAAAGAAGAAATGACCAAAACTGTACATCAGAAGCCAAATCGAGGACCAAATTGTAAGTTTTTAAAACAAATGTCACACCTAGGTAGTGCAACCTAGGTGCGGTAGTGAAAACTTACTGGAGGTCGCACCTAGGTAGCATAATGCATTGTGCGACCTAGGCGCGACCTAGGTGCGACCTACGCTGAAGGAAAGTTATAAATGCAGTTTTCTAAAGTTAAGTGGGATTATGACTCTTTTAAGACACAATTTTGAAGACTTTCCAAAGACTATAAATAGACTTCTACTAGATTTTTTGATGGGGTTACACAATTGAAGAGAGAAAAATATCAAGAGCAAGGAAAAGAAGAATTGTTGGGCAACATTCATCACAGTGCAAAATTCAAGATTAAGGGTTGTATCTATTCATCTTCTTTTTCTTTCGGTTCATGAATTCTTTTATTAATATCAATATATTCATAGGAATCATGTCCGACTAAATCTTTTATAACTAGGATAAACGATGAAACCTCATGTTTTTGATTAATTAGAAGTTATTTGTTTTTGTAAATTTATTGATTTTGGATTGATTATTTATTATTCATTATTTACGTTTTGATGTTTGATTGCCATTAAAATATTTTTGTGGTCTAGATTGCTTTCGAGAGATTCAATTTAGATGAGCACGTGGTAATAAATAACATAGAGTCCAATAATAGATAGACATTACTATTATGCTTTATGAAATCTTTTTGATGATTGTTGTGATTAAATGCATACCTTTGTGTTTGAAATTTAACTAGAGATTGTTATGTTCATATAAATGTGTAGAATTGATTGACCGTCGAGAGAGGCTTTTGATTATTTTAGAATTATTGATTTTCGACCTAGGGCAATAATTTGTGAAGATGAGTAATTGATAATTAATTGTTGAAACATAGTGGTGGATTCGTAAATAGTAAAACTTGAATTTGATAATTATTTTATTTTCGTTTACGTGATAATTTAGACTTAGTTAAATTAGAATAGGATAATCATATGAATTGAAATCATAAAGAATCTGTGTTTTAATATTGTTAAAACTCGAACTATAAATTAATAAGTTAATTGATAACTAGTCATCGTGGGTTCGACACTCTACACATCACTTTATTACTTGTTAACGATCCGTCCACTTGCGGGATTAAAATCACACAACAAGTTTTTGGCGCCGTTGCCGAGGACTAGTTTTAGTAATTACTACATTAATTGATAATTTAGTTTTAACAATTTTATTATTATTATTATTATTATTATTATTATATTTTATTATTATTATTATTATTTTTTATTATCGATTTTTTCTTTCTTTACATTATTCTTGAATTCCATTATTTTCTAAAAGTTCGGTGTCAAGTGTGTGTCGTCGTGTACAAAAGATCTTGATCTATTTGATTTAGACCCAGAAATTGAATGCAACTTTCGCCAACGACAACGTGAGTGAAGAGACAAAAAACAACAGCGAAATGACACAATGGAAGACAATCGAATCCATGATCCAATACTTGCAGATGTAAGAAATAATCTTGCATCAATAGCTCGACCAATTGAAGTTAATGAACGAGATATTCTTATAGGTGAGTATATAATGCCACCGATTCTTGAAAATTAGTCTAGCATAATCTATCCGCCTTATGGACACGACAACTTCCAGTTGAGGCCATATGTGATTAATTTGTTCTCAAACAATCTATCGTTCTATGGGAGAACAGATGAAAAACTTCATTACCATATTTCTCGCTTCGATGAATAGTATAGAAATTTCAAATACCACGGTGTTAATGAAGAGGCACTTAAGATGAGGCTCTTTCCACACACATGAAGGATAAAGTTAGAGAATTGTTATATTCTCTACCGTCTGGAAGCATCATTACTTGGACAGATTTGATCCAAAAATTCACACTGAAATACTTTCCTCTAGCTAGAGTGAACAGATTGAAGCATGAAATATCTAACTTCCAACAATTTGAGTTGAAAAATTTTCACGAGGCATGGAAAAGATTCAAGCAACTGCTCCGAAAGTGTCCAAGTCATGGCTTTCCTTTAGCGACTCAGAATCATTATTTCTGCTTTGGTTTAGCTCCAAACAGTCGTTCTTCAGTAGATTCTGCAGTATGCGGTTCTATCCAAAATAGATCCGTAGGTGACCTTCACGACCTATATGAAATGATGAGTGAACAATTCGTTATGTGGCTAGACAGAGGGTTGTAGAAGAAAGCAACAAGAATACACGAGTGGAAATCAATCCTATTGTACTGGCGAAAATCGAGGCATTGGCAAAACAGATGGAAACAATGAAATATTCTCACTCAGCCAATATGGTTCAGAAGTCTCTACCAATATGCTTAACATGCGGGGCAAACCATCAATCATCAGAGTGTCATTTAACCACCGTTGATATGTTATCACCTGAATAAGCTGCATATGCTCAATACTTTCAACGATAGCAGAATAATCTATACTCACAGACTTACAATCCCGGATGGAGAAATCATCCAAACGAGACTATGTCAATGCTCAAAATATTCAAAATCTGCCAAATCAAGGGAGACCACAAGAAAGAAATGAAAGATTGGAAGAAACTGTCACACACATAGAATCTAAATTCAAGGAAGTTCAAAAAAGACAAGATGTCACGATAAAAAATATAGAAAATCAGATTGGGCAGTTAGCCAAACTATTGACCGAATGACAACCAGGCACATAGCCAAGCAATACCAAGGCCAATCTAAAAGAGCAAGTAAATACAATTACAATGAGAAGTGGAGTTGAATTGCCAAAAATTCATGTAAAGAGACCAGGTGTAGAAAAGGAAAATGTGTCCAGCAAAGAGAGAGAGAGAGAACAAATTAGATGCAGAAGTTGAACAAGAAAAAAAAAGCTCTCCACCAGATTATATTCCACCACCGGCTTACGTTCCTCCAATTCCATTTCCTCAAATGCTGCAAAAACATAAGCTAGACAAGGAATTCGCCAAATTCCTCGATGTGTTCAAGAAACTCCAAATCAACATACCTTTTGCCAACGTTTTAGCTCAAATGCCAAGCCATGCAAAATTTATGAAGAAAATTCTTTCAAACAAAAAAAAGTTAGAGGAGCACGAAATAGTCATGCTTACCGAGAAATGCAGTGCTATCTTGTAAAACAAGCTACCTCCGAAATTAAAAGATCCAAGGAGTTTTACTATTACTAGCACTATTGGTATTTTATTTTTTGACAAAGCTCTATGTGATTGGGTGCTAATGTGAATTTAATGCCTTATTCTATTTTTAAGCAACTCGGTTTGGGAGAAGCAAAGCTAACAACAGTATCATTGCAGCTTGCATATAGGACCGTCAAACGTCCAAGAGGGATCATTGAAGACATATTAGTGAAAGTAGACAAGTTCATATTTCCTGCTGATTTTATTATTTTAGATATGTGCGAAGACATAGATGTACCACTTATTTTGGGTCAACCTTTCTTGTCTACTGATCAGGCATTGATTGATGTACAAAAGGGCAACTAAAGTTGAGGTTGAATGATGAATATATTACATTCGATGTGTTTAAAGCAATTAAATTTTTGAGCTCTTCAGATTCCTGTTTCCAGATTGATGCCATTGTCCAAGAGAGAACCAACACTTTCACATTGAAAAACCAATAAGACCCAAAAGAATACATACCAATCATAAAAACAAGGAGTGACGTATACCTGTCCGATGAGGAAGTTGAAGTTTTCATAGATGAGTTCGAGCAGGGTGGTAAAATAGAGTCATATCAATATGATAAAGGATAAATCAAACTTTGGAAGGTGAACAAAAATTGGTGCAAAGACAATTGATACAAGCAAATCAAGTCCTCCAAAGATCTATTCAAAGTGTCTTAAGTGATCACCACGACAAAGTCAAGCTAATGACTTTAAATAAGCGCTTAATGGGAGACAACCTATTTTTCTACCCTTTTATTTCAATTTCCGTATTATTTAAGTTTTAAGATTTCGTTTGACGTTTTGCATGTTTTTATGCTTTTGGGACTTAAAGTAGGCTTTACCAATTTTTAAGGTAAAGAGGAAAAATAATCATCATAACCCCTTTCTAGACTTTTCTTGGACAGTATAAAGTTTATAATGTAATAATCGGAGATCGTTTGTCCCAAATTCTACATGTTCCTTCACCACCTCCAAATGATTCATGAGCAGAAAGCAGTCAAAGTTCACCATGCCTCTATGGGAAGTATAGTAAACTCTTCTTCTTTATTTTTATTATTTACATTGAGACAATGCAGTGTCTAAGTTGGGAGGTGTACACTGTTTCTGTGTGTTGCTTTTATTTTGAATGATTGTAAGTGATATGATGTTATATGCTTATTGAATCTTTTAAGTTTAGTCTATTTGAGTCTTTTAAGTTTAATCTATTTGGAGTCTATTGTTTGAAAAAAAAAAAAAATAAAAATTTAGTGCATGCTTGTGTGATGTTGGATAGCCTTGCTGGCTCATGATGATGATATTTATATTGGAAAGTGTAATCAATTCATGATTGGTGATTAAGGGATGCTACATATGCTTATATTGTGTAATTATTTATCCATGTGAGACTTAAATATTTTTGAGAACTATAGTCACAACTTTTGTTATGCAAGAAGATTATATTTGTGTAATTGTGAAAGTTAGGTTGTCAAGTTATAAAATATATCATATACCACATAAATAAAAAATATCATATGACCATGTGTGAGACTGTTTGGGAATGGTAGAGCTAGTGAGAATAATTATTTGGAGATATGTTGATTCCATGTATGTTAAATATTGGTGTGGAGTGTTGTGGCTAACAAAATGAAGTTAGGTGATGACCGGATGTTAGAAATCTAGACCTCACATATAAACTTTTGCACACAAAGAACTTGTTACTGGCTCTTTTTATACCTTTGTTCGTAGCCTTTTTGACTCGAGTGATAAATCCTGTAGGGATTCTAAAAACTAGGTGCCCTAACATTTGTAAAATTTGGGGGCCATCGACCTAATGCTCGTTACAAGGGTCATCTAGAAAGCTTAAGGGACTGATGTTTACACTTAAACTTGGCACTGGCTCTATCTTATACCTTTGTTCGTAGCCTTTTTGAGTCGAGTGATAAAGCCCGTAGGGGTTCTAAAAACTCGGTGTCCTAAGGTTTGTAAAATCTGAGAGTCATCGACCTAAAGCTCGTTACAAGAGTCATCTAGAAAGCTTAAGGGACTGAAGTTTACACATAAGATTTAAAAAAATATATATATATAGTTGCAAAGACAGCAAAAAGGGTTATTTGCGGAGTTAACATGAGGATTTAGACAACTAACGGGTTTGAATTGTCTAGTGGAAGCTTGAAGGTCGGAGCACTTAAATCTAAGGAGAATCATCATAGATCTAAGTAATTACTTTTATTGGTTAGACCTGATAAGTGTATTTTGTGCACTTATTCGGGCTTTTAAACTAAACTTTTATCCCGTTATTGTATTGAATTTTTACTTAATTTAGTGTATTATTACTTCTATTTCAGTTTTGGATCCATCTGTGAGCAATTAGAGAAGAACGGATGAAAAAAGCAATAAATTGGAAGATATTTCGAAAGTATGAGGATCAAATTATATTCAATTGAAGTTTGAAGGACCATTTTTGAAGTTAATAAAAGTATTGAGGACTAAAGAAGAAAAAATCCAAAGTTGGACGTGCAGAATTGAGAAATTCATGCTAGGCGATCGCCCAACTTATAGCTGGGCGAGTGCCCAGCAATGTGTTATGCAAACAAAGAGCAAAACTACATACTTGGGCGATCGCCGAGGCTAAAATTTGGCCATCGGATTTTTTTCTTTATTTTATTTCCTTTTCGAGTCCTAATACACTTAGGTAACCTTTTGGGACGCGGATTTTATAATATTTTGGGATCTTTTTGGTACAATTAGGGAAGTATAAATATGAATTATTAACTTATAACAAATGGAGCCGTTTTAGAGGCCAATTTTTGGGAGAAAAACAAGAAGATAAACAAGAATGAAGATCAAAATTTATTTTTGCAACAATTCAACGAAGATCAAGTTTAAGATTTATTTTCTTTCAAGTTTTCTTCCGATCCGGGTGATGGCTTCCATATTTTTTTTTTCTTTTTATTTTCTTCTTCTTAGTATGTTAGGTTAAACCTTTTAGTGTTAGGATCATGATGAAACTTGTATCATGATTCTTTAATTCTTTGAACCTATTTTTTGATATTTAAACACGTTTTTAATTCTGAATAATTGATATTGATTTCTCTTTATTTACAATTATGTGCACAATAGTTGTATGATTCTTCTAGCTTGTTTTACTTTCAAGAGATGGAAAATAGGTTATACATAGTATTAGTTATCGTAGAGTTCGATAGGAAATAGAGATATACCACTATGCTTTACGTGATCTTTAAGTATTCACAAATTCTAATGCTTTCTTGTATGTTTGTATCCGTCATAGAGATATAGTTAGGTCACATATAGGGATATGTTTAATTCTACTCGAGAGATTATTAAACAAATTAGGATTATTGATCTTTATAAGTAAATCATGTTATCAAATTCAATGGTCTAGGTTAAAAGAAATTGGTATAAGTGGATACGGGATCCTAGTATGCTTTTCCTTTCTTTTTCCAAAGATAAATTAATTCTTCTCTATTTTAATATCTTATTTGTTTGAATTTTAATTAGTTAATTATTCTTAGTTTATAGTTAATTAGTTCTTAATTACCAAATATCCAAAGTTAGCATATTTGGTTAAGGTTATTATAATTGCAATTGAATTATCTAAATCCTTATGGGAACGATACTTAAACTCATAATCCACTTTATTACTTGTGCGATCCGTACACTTACGAAATTATTAAAGACATAAAATCGCTAACAAGTTTTTGGCGCTGTTGCTGGGGATTTAGTTTTAGTTCTTTTTAAGTTATTTTAACACTAATTCGAACTTTGTTTATTTAATTTGTTTATTATTTGTTTAGTTTATTTCAGTGTTCGATTTGTCTCTTTTCAGACCACAATGCAAGATGGAAGACTAGGAGATTAATGAAGACAATATGCTAGTTGGAGACTTTATGACTCAACAGATCATCCAGAGCCAATCTAGCATTGATGAGGACAACATGCTTGTTGGAGATTTCATTGCAAGCAGCATGCCAATATAGGGAGATATGAGGCTACTTCTGAAATTGATGAGGACAACATGCTTTTTGGAGATTTCATCGCAATGCAGCAGGCCAATATAGCAAGATATGATGCAACTTCTAAGATTAATGAGGACAACATGCTTGTTGCAGATGACTCAAATTTCTCTTGGAAGGATAATTACAATAATATGAGACCACAAGGTCCTCAATTTCAGCAGTCTAGAAAAGAAAATCACTAGAAAACGTATTTAATAAATTAATAGAGACAGCTGAACGGTGCATAGAAGCTAATAATCAGTTCATGAGAAAGACTATGACCTCTTTTCAAAATCAAGGCGCTTCAATAAAGAATCTCGAAACACAAGTTGGTCAGATAGCAGTTGCTATATCAGGCAGAGTACCAGGTACGTTGCCAAGCAATACAGAGGTGAATTCCAACAAAAGTGTTACAGTTGTTACTACCAGAAGTGGAGTTCAATTACCAGAAATCCATGTAAAGAGGCCAGTTGCAAATAAAGAGACCGTCCACTGATGAGGAGCACGTGGAAAAGACTGAGCAGACAACATATATTAAAAAGAGTTCAGGTACACTACAGGTTAAGACAACCGTTCCTATCAAACCATATAAGCCTCCGATTCCATTTCCTTAGAAATTACAAAAGCACAAATTAGATAAGAAATTCTTCAATTCTCATCTTTCTTCTAAAATTGATTTTGTGATCAAGGTCGATGAGGAAGTTGAAGTTTTCGTAGTTATATTCGAGTAAGGTGCTAAACTACAATCATATTCTTATGAGGAGCACAAATTCAAATTTTTGAGGATAAACAAAAAATGGTACAAAGTCAATAGATACAAGCAAAGCAGGTCTTCCAAAGTACTATTCAAAGTACCGTAAAGCAACTAGACAATAAGTCAAGTTAATGACTATAAATAAGCGCTTAATGGGAGGCAACCCATTTTCTAACCCTTTTATTTACTTGCTTTATATGTAGTGCTTTTAGGTAGTTTAAATAATTCATTAGTTTTTATTTTATTTATTGTTTAATGTACTTATAGAGCCCCACCATGACAATCACATGATGTCCCACTTTGCGAGCCGCTTGAATAATATCTATGACACCATCTTTTGACTAAGGAGTCGCAGCACTACATCTGAATCTACTTCAACCAAACCTTCAACCAGCCAGATCCATCTTCCACATCTATCTCTAGGGAATAACTGATCTTTTTCTCTCTTTTATTAGCTTTATTTTGCTATTACATTGGAGACAATGTAATGTTTTAGTTTGGGGGTGGGTTAAGTATCATAATACTTAATTATTTTGACTTTACTTATTATTCGGGTCTTTTTTTCTATAACCACATCTAATTTTTTTTTTTTTTTGACTGTGCTTATTATTTTGACTTTATGTAGATTTTTTCAAAATCTCTCAAGTATCCTTTTAGCTCACATATCACAAATTTTTAGATTTTCCATTTCTATTTGTGCTTCTAATTTTTCTCTTATTTCCTTTTCTATACTAGTTTCTTCTACAATTTCTCATAGAAATTGTGCTCTCAAGTATTTTTCTATTCTTTTTAATATATCCATAATTGTTTGGTTATTTAAATGTTCTCTTGTATCTGTAATCAATTCTTCTCCATATTTTATATTTCCCTTTATTTGGTCAGAGGTTTTCTTCCATAATTTTCAACATTTCCTCTAAAGGTATGTTCAAGAAAATTGAAAGTTGTATATGTATCATATCCTTTGCTAAATTGTATAGCAAGGCTAGAGGCTTTAAACCAAGCATATATCTTTTTATCTTTATCTCCTAAATCTAGATCTAACCATATTCCTGCTGTTGGTATTGGTTCTGTTAGATTTTCTATAGAACTTTCTTCTTTAGTAGTTATTTTGAAGTTTTCTTTTATTTGATTTATTTTCTACTTGGGTCTTCTAATTGTGGTCTAAATTTATACCAACTATAATATCTTCTTTTTGTGTTGGATATCTATAATTATAATATTCTTCTTTATCCTTTACTTTATTTACACTACTAGTCTGTCCTGGTCCTTCATATCTTGGTGTAATGGGTGGTACGGGACCTGAGCATACTGTAGGGTATATTCTCTCAGTTTTTGGTAGTGTAGTAGGTGTAAAGGGAGGTTGGCTTATTGTAGGAGGGGTAATAGAACTACTAACTCTTGTGGTACTAGTATTCATCTTATTATTTCCTAAAATTATGTTAGCCATTTGTATTTCTAGATCCTCTAATATTTTCCTATATCTTTGCATCTTGAAGTTTCAAAGAATTTTTCTTCAAGCTCTTGTTTAGTTTCATTCATGAAATTATATACTGATTCTAGAGTTTGTGGTTCTTCTTTTGTGTAAAACTTTATATGTTTTCTTGTTATAGTTGTTCATCTTTTAATGTTTTCATTAATTTTTAAAATATTTTCTGAAATATCTTTTAATTGTGTATTCATATTTGGATTTAAGTTATATGGTTCAAGTAGTTGGTAGAATTTATTATTTTGCTCAAGAAATTCTTCTATTATGGTTTCTTGTTCTATTAGAGAATTTTGTTTTACTTCGTTCATCATAACAATATTTTCTTTTATTAATAGCTTTTCTTTTTTTTTTTCTCAAATTGAAATCCTAATCTATTTCCAATTTCAGTAATTATTTCTTTATAATGTATTAATTCATTTTATATATTTATTATTCTTTATTACGAGAGGTTAAAGTTTTTCTTAATAATTCTACTATTCTTTTTAATTATTCTAAAAAGAAGAAAGTTAATATTATAATCTATTAGTTCATTTTATATTCCTCACAAAGTTTATATCTAAGATTTTGTAGTTTTTGTTTATTAGTGTTGTTTAATATTTCAATTTGCTGAATTTCTTTTAGAATTTCTTGATCTTCTTTTCTAATAGGCTTTTCTCCAATTAATCCAAATTTATGTATTAAAAAAGTTGTTATCCAATTAATTTGTCCAAATATATTAATTTTTGATATTTTGTTATAATTATCTGACATAATTATAATTCTAACGTAGCTTTCATACCAATTCGGGTGCAGAACCTTAAAATTGTAAAATTAGAGAAATAATATAACAAATATTGAAGTTTTTGTATATTAAGTGTATTTTAAATATTATATGGTCAAAGGCTATTTTTAAGATTTAGCAAAACTTAAATGTTATATTCAATATATACCACACAAATAAAGAGCAATGAAGCGTTTGGGAAAAAAGCAAAGCAATTTGTAGGCGGGAAAATCTAAGCCTAGAAAGGTACGGACATAGAATTTGAGGCTTGGAGTGAACCGAACCTGTCAACTGATTGACATCTCTAGACGACTCACTATCAATGATGAAAGGTCGTTTTGGGAGGTCAAAATTTACGCCTTTGATTTCTAACATGGTCGAAACACAAAAAACGTGCTTTTGTTTGCTCTTTTAAGAAAGACATTTTAGAAATACAAAATTGTAAAATGTGTGTAAAATGGCCTTCTTGTTAGCTATGATGGTTGGTCTAAATCCGTATGTATTGAAGTTTATTTTTGAAAAACTAGTGAAATGATTAAAATAGTGCACATTTTCGATAAAGTGTGAATTAACTATGACACAAGCTAAAATTCATTTATTGTCACTTCAATAATAAAAACTAATCAAGCTTGAACATAATTTTATAAATTATTGATTAATATAACATAAAGAATGAAAGAGTTACACTTAATTGGACTCTTTCATCAATAACAAGTATCTAATTCTTCTCGACCATCTGCATACACAAGGCATGTTTAGCGAGTTTAACAACATCCATGAAGGGGATAATCTACGGCTCAACTCATCACTAGCTCGTACAGATTAAGTTTAGATCTAACTAGATATCAAGATTTTGTAGAAATTTCCTTTTCAGATAAAGGAAAATGTATATAGCCCAAATCATTCCATCTTAATCATTAATTTGCATTGATTCTGAATTTTCAAATAAAAGTTTGGCAAATTTGGAAATTGTTGAGATTAGTCCATGATTTCTACAATTATGGAATCAATTTGAGAAACACTCGGTGATGGGTCTAGTCTATAAAAGAAAGAATGTTTGGGGTCACTATTGTCATCCCGTCTACTCCTTCACTTTGAATCATCATCCAAAGGTTGGAACAAGGCATTAGAAACTCTCAAATCAGAAAACGCAGCGGCTACGAAAGACTATCACATCGTCAATGGTCAGAGATATTTCGATCATACAAATTCCGCATTTGATCGTATTTACTGTTATTTAAGCATATATGATGCTTACAAATCTCATTTTTTGTTAGATCAGCATTTTCTCGAAATCACCAGTGGACCCTACCTAGGAGCTCGATGATATCCCATAAGTACAAGTCATTATGATTAGGTACCATTTGTGTATACAAACTCACTCTTTTTTTCCCAAACGTGCCCTACATGTGAGCGAGTTGAAGTACTGTACAATGCGCATCACATGGTGTACTCCAACTTTAAATTCCCTGAAATTACGAGGCAGCCAGCTAAAGGATAACCATGTACAGGTGTAAGTATTCTATTGTGGGTCCCTCCACGGATGGCATATACTAAATTCTGATTATTGTCGTTTAGTGTGAATGAAATAGAAGGCGATGGGATGGGTTTGGAAAAATCATACGGCTGAAAAAGGGTGAAACTGATTGATGAATACGTATTTGGTGGGCCCGGAATATGAGGTGAAATCCATGTATTCAGGGTCACTCACACAGGTGGTTTGGTGGGTAGACGACCTAAAAAGTCATTACACATTATAAATAGATAACTAATTAATTATAAGTAAATTTGTTTAAATTTAATTATTATTTAAATTTACCTAACTTGAATTTTTCATTTAATTCTTACCACAAATGACTCTCTAATCCTCAATTTTTGTTATGAGTAAATCTTTAGTGTTGCTAAAATCTCACATGATCCGAAAGTAATGTAGTCGATGAAAAATGTTAATGTTAACAACATTAATTAGAAATTGTTCATTTGAAATAGAGACAATATATAAATGTAATTTTTATCTTCTTTTTCATTAATATTTTCTCTACTAAACGTGTCCATGGCAAAATATGGCATGTACTCTTTGGCTCTTTTGTTAGAGTTTTGGTGTCTTTATGGCAACACTAAGTCATGTAAATTGGGGTCATTCTAAAAAGTTGATTAATTTATTTTTAAGACCAATATCAGTCCAAAAAGTTCATAGAAATCAACCAATCTAACATGTTGTAATATGATTATAACACTTCGTACCATGTTTTGTGTATCATTTAAGTCGGTCTAGAAGGAATATGTAGCATGAAATTTTCTCTCCGAAGATTAAGAATAAAGAACTAAGAGATATTCAAAACTCTTGAATAGAATATTAAGAAGAATCTTATTACAAGCGGGAAAATGAAAATCACAAAATAGATTCTTGAATATTTAAAAGATAATATTTTTATTCTTAGTTTGATGTCTTTTTATGATCTTAGGTTAATTTAAAAAAATATTTTTCTAACAAAACTTTGCGTTCTAAGCATTAAAATTTACGTGTATAAAAATTTAGAAATTTTTTTCTTGGATTTCTTACTTATATTAAAAGTGTGGATATTCGTTTTACTATTCAAAAGGTCAACCAAAGTTGTTTCTGTTGGGTTATATGTCCAAATAGTATAATTTTGTTATGATGAAAAGACAATTTTATATTGAATAAAACTTTGGTTTGTATTGATTTATTATTATTGCATTTGTTTAATATTGAGTATGTAAATAAATTGACAATGATCACTTGTGATAATATAAGTTGGATGCTTGCGTTGAAAAGTATAGTGTAACACAACTTATATTTCGATCATCAATAAAATTGTTTCCAACAAATGTATAAGGATTGGCACCTTGTACCGGAAGGTTGTAGTGTTGACTATTTAATCATTCGGGTTTGTAATTTGTCCTTATCGCAAAAATAGATTAATGGTGACACTAGTACACTTGGAGTGTATTGAACGGATCATGTGTCAAATTTAATTATATAGCATGACCGTGCGAATAATTAAATTTTACTTGATCATCGGATATTTCATCTAAATCTATTGACATGATTGTGTATATCTTTTCGTTAGTTTGATGGTTCTTTGATTCACCAATGGGTGAGATCAATTTAGTTTATCAAATATCTCGGTGAGTTGGGAGCTTGAGAATAGGCGAAGTAGAGAACACGAATTCGTGTCGAAAACTGTCGCCCGAAAAATGTAAGTATTTTCTGTTGAACGGTTATAAATCTGAGCTCAGTGTTTAGCGACGGCTAAACTTCGACATCTGTGAATTAGTTTACAGGACCGTTGAAAAAAATATAACTTAAAGTTAGTGAGAATAATTAGAAGGGCAAAACGGTCATTTATGTTCATATCTAATTATCGGATCTCAGACAGAGATGAAATGTATATACGGTAGGTCAGAAGAAAGTATTACAGTTTCTGTAATCTTATATATTCCGAGAGTGCAGTCTCTTGCCTTTAGTAGAAAAAACAAAAGACTAATAATTAGATCGGGCAATCTAGGGTCGACTAGACAGTCTAATTATTGGAGCTTGAAAATATATGTCCGGACAGGTCCTGTGGCAGCTCTATAAAGTTTTGGACTTAATCACAGTTACTAATAAAGTTTTAGACTTGATTGTAATTGTGATATAAGTTCAGGGATTACATGTGTAATTAAATCAATCCTAAGCTAATTGTACTTGGATGTCTTTTCATTGTTTGCAATCAAGACTCTTGTCATTGGTTGCAATCGGGATCCTTGTTATATTTATATCACATTGCAATCAATTCAGTCAAGAAAAAGAAGAGAGAAAATTCTGAAGTCTTTGTTTGACTCGAATTTTAGTTTCTTAGTTTTTCTAGATTTGACTAGAACAGAAATTAGTTTTTGATTTAATTAAAAAGGTGTCCACACACCGGTGTAATCTAGACTTGGAGAATACCATAGAAGGCTTGGACGTTGGGAGCACCAAGTTCGTGATTCAAAAGCGACAAGTTCCCGAATCGGATCCGCACTAATATATCGCTTTATCGATTCAAGTATAATACTAACCTATTAGTATTTTAATTATAATAAATACGTGAACGCCTAGCAAAGATCCTGGTTTTATTGAATTAAAGAAAATTTTTATTTTCTGGTTAATTCTCGTACCAGTTTTTAACAAGTGGTATTAGAGCGGTCTAGATCGTTCACATGTTTGTTATGCTATCATGATCTGATAATTGCATGTTCTAGTCGAGCGATGTCTAGGATTATCTGTTTATATGTTGATTGAATAATTGATATTATTTTAAACTATGATCCAATTATTTTATGGCCCCACTTGTTTGTTGTATTTCGTTATTTCGAGTTTGTAACAAGATCGATGGATTACGACTCCATCATTTTGGTTTAATTTTTAACTGCAAAATAGATTTAATTGTGAGCCCTAAAATGGGACTAATTAATTTTTGTAATGTTTGAAGATCGATTGGATCGACGAAGAAAGTACGAACTAAAATAAAAAATAAATCAAACATCAGATCAAATCTGCAGCGGATCTGTTCACCGGCGCGGCCGTGTGGGTCGCGCAAATCAGAGATCTGCGCGACCAGATGCCAGTGCAGATCCCGATTGCGTAAGAAGTCAGCACAGATCGAGCGCCGCGACCGAGTAGATCTCGAATCTGCTCAGTTGGCGCACCATGCCGGAGATCCTTTCGCCGCGCGCGCGTCGAGACATCTACAATTTGAGATATACGCCGGCGCAGTGCACGCATCTCTTGGATCGCGTGCCGCAGACTCGCCACAAGGTCCTTCTTGTGGTTTGTGCCATGGTGGATTCCAACGGCTTGGAGGTTGTTTGCTTGTGAGGAGGAAGATAGCCTTGAACAAGAAGATGATTTGAGGAAAAAGAACCTTGTTTGGAAACTTGGATAGTGATTGTTTGGTTGCTGGGATTGCTCTTGTTTGGTTGCTTGAATAGTGACTGATTGGAAACTTGGATAGCTGGACATGTTTGGCAACAAGTTCAAGATTTAAAGTTAAATATTGGGTTTGGGCCCAATTAGTTTTTAAATTTATTTCTTGAGTCGTGTTTTGGGCTGCAAATAATTGTTAATTTATTGCTAATGTATGCTTTAAATATTTGTTTGAAATATTGTTATTTTGTAAGTCATGACATATAGAATTAATTTTGGCATCGCTCGTGTAATTTAGAATAGAATGTATTTCACTGAATTATTGGTTTTCTCTCGATTCAATTAATTTAAATTAAATTTTTCTTGAAAGGAAACTCCGTAATAATTAAACTGTATGTTAATTCGATTAATGTGAACAGTTGGTAATTATTTAAAATTAAAATCCATTATTTTAAAATATTGAGTGGGAGAGGGTATTTATTTAAATAAAAATTCACTGTCTCCTTTTGTCAATCCATAAGCAACAGAATGCGTTAGCCTCATGCCGGTAACGCAACGGACTCTCTATAGGAGGACTGCGTGATTCGGGTTGTTTGATTGAATTTCTTTTTGGTAAGATCGTCTAGATAGAATATAATTTGAGATCATCCTATAGATGGCGGGATTATTTTTCAAGTATCTGGAGATCTAGACAAATGTTATACACTCAAATCAAGATCATCTACGAACCTCCTATAGAGGCTCTCGTTTATAATCTTGGTTACCAAATAAAGCGATACTGGATTTATTTAGACATTTACTGTCAAGATATGATTTGTATGGTGGGAGAATCCCAGCTTAATCAATGGACACGGTGGCCTTTCCTATAGAGAGGCCTGTTGGATCACAAGAATTAAGTAGTCGTTACATTATTGTAGTTTTATAGATCTACATGTGCATTCATGCATCATGTGTTAAATTCGCTACTCAATTTTAATATGCAATAATTTTGTTATTTTTTAGCAAAATGTCTCTCAGTCCATTTTCCGTTATCCTAAAACAAAACCAACTTACTGGAGAAAATTATGTAGATTGGAAACGTAACCTAATGATTGTTCTCATCGTTAAGAAAATTGATTTTGTGCTTAAAGAAGATTGGCTTGAGCAACCCACTGAGATTGCAAGCAAGGACATGAGGGATGCTTATGATAAGTGGGTAGCTGCAGACAAGTTGGCTCGCTGTTACATTTTGGCATCAATGTCAAATGTGTTACAGCAAAAGCATGACAGCCTTGAGACCTCTTATGACATAATGAAAAGTCTCAAGGACATGTTTGCACATCAAAGTAGGAGAGCTCGGTTCGAAGTCATTCGTACCTTATAGAACATCCGCATGAAACCCGGAACGCCAGTGAAGGACCATATGTTAACCATGATTGGACACTTCAATGTGGTGGAGAATCTGGGTGCAACTATTGATCAAAATACTCAGGTGGATATAGTATTGAACTCTCTACCTGATATGTTTTCATAGTTTACTGTGTACTATCACTTACACAATATGGATATGCCATTGACTGAGCTGATGAATGAGTTGCAAAATGTGGAAAATGGTCTTAAGGCTAAAGGTGGTAATGCTTATGCAGCAATTGGTAGCTCCTATAATTCCATGACAACTTAAGTATTTTCTGTTGAACGGTTATAAATCTAAGCTCAGTGTTTAGCGACGGCTAAACTTCGACATCTGTGAATTAGTTCACAGGACCGTTGAAGAAAATGTAACTTAAAGTTAGTGAGAATAATTAAAAAGACAAAACGATCATTTATGCTCATACCTAATTATCGAATCTCAGACAGAGATGAAATATATATACAGTAGGTCAGAGAAAAGTATTACAGCTTCTGTAATCTTATATATTCCGAGAATGCAGTCTCTTGCCTTTAGTGGAAAAAGCAAAAGACTAATAATTAGATCGGGCAGTCTAGGGTCGATTAAAAAGTCTAATTATTAGAGCTTGATATATGTTCGGACAGGTCCTGTGGTAGCTCTATAAAGTTTTGGACTTGATTGTAATTGTGATATAAGTTCAGGGATTACATGTGTAATTAAATCAATTCTCAACTAATTGGACTTGGATATCTTTTCATTGTTTGCAATCAAGACTCTTGTCATTGGTTGCAATCGAGATGATTGTTATATTTATGTCACATTACATGTGATGTAAATTAATTCCAATCAATTCAGTCAAGAAAAAGAAGAGAGAAAATTCTAAAGTCATTGTTTGACTCGAATTTTTGTTTCTTAGTTTTTCTAGATTTGACTAGTCCAGAAATTAGTTTTTGATTTAATTAAAAAAGAGCCCACACGCCGGTGTAATCTAGACTTGAAGAATACCATTGAAGGCTTGGACGTTGGGAGCACCAAGTTCGTGATTCAAAAATAGCAAGTTCTGAATCAGATCCAGACCAATATCGTTTATCGATTCAGGTATAATACTAATCTATTAGTATTTTAATTATAATAAATACATGAACGCCTAGCAAAGATCCTGGTTTTATTGAATTAAAGAAATTTTTTATTTTCTAGCTAATTCTCGTGCCAGTTTCCAACAGTTTCTACTTATTGGTTTTAAAAATTTGCAAAATAATTATAGTGCTCCAAAAATGAATTCATCTTAATTAATTATGATATTTGTTCACGTTTCTAAAATAATGGTATGTAAATTGTAATTTTAAAAATTAGGTTTATGTGAATAAATTCATTATTTTAATATTTTTTATTTTTTTTATAGAAACTTAATGGAACGTGAAATACATATGTAATTCTTGAAAATATAGCATGTGAAGTATAATTTACACTATTTATACAAAGAAATATGGAGTGTTTCGTAAATTTGCACATGTAATATTCTCCAAAGTAACGTCAATGAATAGAATTTAAAATACATTTTGAAATCCAAACTAACCTATGTAAAATGAAATCCTAGAGGAACTTATATGCATCGTTAAGCTGGGTACTAGTTGTAGGACTTGATCAAAAAGTGTTTCAACTTCGAATGCGAATTCCAAGATAATTGTGGATTGTTTTGCATAGACCGAAAAAGCAAGTAACTTATGAATAATGCAATAAGGTATCACTCTCTCCCGATCCGTAAATCCCCCATTTTTGCCCCAAATTTTTTGCCCTAGAAATCACCGGTGCGGTGACCCACCATTGACGCGGCCTCGCCGCCGTCTTGACTCGCCCGTCGTCGCCGCCGCAACTGTGCTGCCGTGATTGAGGCTCTGTCGCCGTCCCGAGTGGCCGTCGGCAGCTCGGTGATTGAGGCGCCTCGCCGTCCGGACATCGCCACCGATTGACGCGCCTCCGCCGCCGCCGTCGCCCGCCTCGCTGCTCGTGTCTGTGTTTGTTCCGGTGGCTCCTCTATTGCGCCCGTGTTTGTTCCGGTGGCTCCTCTATTGCAGTGCTTCAATTCCGCTCACACAATGATCGCTTCTTGCCCTAAAAAAGCGACATCCGAACCTCGGTATGAGCACCATTTCGCAATTTTGTGTCATTGGATGTTTTTATTAAAAAGCAACCGATACTACAAAATTATTTGTTTTTTATGAATCGAATGATCGTGGTCGGAAAACAACATCTGAGGGTCAGAAAAATTAATTGTACCCAATGATTTTATAATGATAGGGTTCGTATGTGTTGTTGAAATCTGAAAATTTTAACAACATTGATGCTGATTTCAAATGGCAGTGATGCAAAATTGGTACATTTTATGGTGATTTGAATAGGCAGTGATGCAAATTTGGTACCTTTGATGCTGAATTTGAAATGTGATGCAAATTTGGTACCTTTGATGCTGAATTTGAAATGTGATGCAAATTATTTTCTGCATGGTTGAGGAGAACACCCTTGTCATTGAGTAAAAGGCAGTGATGATCAATGTTAATGATCTTGTATGATTTATTCCCTTTCGGTACCTCAGACAATTTGTTCCAGTATCTTGGCTTGGCGGTCCGGACGGCATGAGAATGGGGTCTTCTAAACTTTCATGCAACCGGTTTTACTGTACCATGGCGGTGCAATAATATGCATCTAGGCCAAAACATGATCCGAGCTAATATATATTTCTAAATTAGTAATAGAATCGTATGATATGGAATGTATTGGTATTCACGTGATATTTGTGTAATATTCGAATAACAAATAGGTAAGGAATGTCTTCTTCAAGTGGAAATGATCCTCGACCACGACTTAGATGTAGATGTGGTATGTATATGAGATTCATACCTCGACTCGAAAGGAATCCAAATCGTCAATATTGGAGATGTCATAGTATAAAGGTCGGAACATTTTATATAGTAGTTTGTGGATTGGATAATTGCATTGATTTCAATTAAATTTATCTATTGCAGAATGGTGTACTGTGCGGGGGTTTTAGTTGGGCTGACGAGGTTGAATCTAATGTGGGATGGCAGTCCGAAGGACGTGAACATACAAGTAGAGATTTGAATGAATTGAAGTGTGATGTGCAAAGGTTAATTGACAAGGTAGAGCAGTTAGAAGACACGGTGTGTTCACTTCGCCTTGAATTGAGTAGGGGAAAAAATTGCTGGGATTTTGTCATGTATTCATGTATTGTTGTTGTTGTGTTTGTTGTAATTAAATTATGTTTGTGAATTATGAGTCAACTAAGTACGAGAATATGTAAAATGTATATGTAATGGGGTATTTTTGTACTGATAAATGCTACTTTTCAACATTATGGGATTATGATTTTCATTTATTAGCTTTTTATTTACTTATGAATAACTAGTGTTTTACGATCCATACAAAAATAATCAAGCAAACACTAGTTAAAAACATGGAAATTTAAGCGGTACAAAATACTACAAACACTAGTTATCCATAATGACCCATTTGATTTACTACAAACATGGGAACTTAAGCAGTACAAAATACTACAAACCGACTTCAAATATAATAACACCGAATTGATACATTATCAAGCAAACACTAGTTAGGAAAGTAAACACTAGTTACTACGAAACACATTCAACAATTACATACTAAAACCAAAATGATAATTAGAACTAGCAATTGAAGTAAAAGTAGTGTCATCTCTCCCATCATCCCGTGGGTCTTGGTAGTCATATTGTGTCTCGTGAAAGTTGCCGACATTTGACCTATCATGAAGTCTCGGCAAGTTCTTTTGTCATGTCCATTTACACCGCAAACCCGAACACCATCGACTACATCTTGACATGGCCTTCTCTTTCGATGACTTCAAACGCTTTTCCAGACCCTTAGCTCGAACTCCAGTCGGATCTTCTATTACTTGTTGGACCTCACGACTTTGGCTACTTGACTTGGTTTTGTCGAAATTCCCACCATCATCAATTTCATCCACTCTCAAATTCAACCTTTCTAACTCACCTATTGCAAACGTACTGCGATCATCTGTTAAGGACGCATTATCCACCAACACTTGAGCCTTATGTGATAGCAGCCCATGGCGTCCCATTAACCTTTGGATAGTAGAGTCGTCCCTATAGTTAATTTCACGAGTTTCGCAATCAAGACTCCTTTTGCATTTTTTGTCCACCGTCATAATATATATTTTTCTGGAAGCGGTAGCACTTGTTTTTCTTCAAAACAAATCATATGGCGACAAGGATAACCTTCAAATCAAAAGTTCGCAAATCGCATGAAACAAAGTCGATGTCACAGTAATATTGCAGCTCACGAGCCCCGTCCAAAGTTATGTCCATGCTCTAATCTCTCGAACGCAGTATGTTTTCATGTGATTGAAAGTTTCTTTCTTCGAGCAAATGTATAAATTACTCTTCACAACTTCATTCTGAAATAACAAAAATACCTTCTTCGTGTAGATATTAACCATCTGACTTTCCATCATAACACTTGGTGTCACCCGTGGTTTTCATTCGAGATCAACATGGTTTGCTACTAATTCGTCGTGGCGCTGATGACTCAATGCCCTATTGAACCTCGTAATGAATCCCATCAATGAGTTCTTTCTGTTCACATACTTCTTCAGAAATGAGTGCCCACTCTCGGATCGTTGGCTACTAGACATACCGCACCAAGATGTGTTTAACGTCTGTTGGTACCCATCGACTACGGATATCGTACATCGCTTTGTAGCCATTCATTACAATGCAAACCTGTGTTCACCATTGCTTCATTCCATTGCTCTTCAAATTAGCTGTGGAACTCAATTTTTTATTATATCGAACTAGCAAATGGTACCGCTTATTGTACACCATCGCTTATTTTTTCTGAAAACTTGTTCAAAATGTGCCAAATACAGAATCGATGGAAAGTTGATGGCATGACTATTGATATGGCCTTCGCCATTGCAGCATCTTGATCAGTTATAATCATTCGAGGCGCTTGATTGGAGTTCGACTCCATGAACTTGGACAACAACCACACAAAAGACTCTGTAGTTTCGTCGCTCAAAAAACCACACCCAAAAATAATAGTCTGACCATGGTGATTTACTCCTACGAAAGGGGCAAATATCATTGAGTACCTATTTGTGTTGTAGGTTGTATCGAATACCACGACATCACCAAAACAACCATATGACCGCCGAGATCCCCGCATCGCCCCAATAACACCGAATAAACTTATTTAAGCGTCGTCCAACTCGTAGTCAAAATAGAAGTTTGGATTTTCTCTTTCTCGAATGTGAAATGATCAATTAGGGTTTCAAACATCATGACCCCTTTCCTCTTCTCGAATGTTTCTTTCATGATTTCTAATATCTCTCCGCACCCAATTAATGATGGACCACCGAATCTATCTCCATAAGCCGTAACTTCATCGGCACGTGGGTATATTTGCATCGGCAATTGTTGACTAAGTGCTTTCTTTGTAGTCGTTACTGATCGATGTGATCTTAACAAATGCACTCGACTTGGAGTAGTGAGAGCATGATTGTGTTCTGAACAAATTTGTCGACTATCCACATTGGTCCTGTTTGTTGCTTTATCATCGCTAATCTAGCGCAACATCCAACTCGTGTTCCGCCCACGCTTTCTTTCCCAAAGACGCGTACGTAATCTTTATGTTTCTTCGATAGGTGTCATCTGGTTTTCCTTCCTTGAACAAACAAACATTTTCCAATATATTTCGTTTGTAACCTTATTTTTTACTATTCTCAATTCTTGCTGAATCCGAATTCCAGGTGTCGCAGGAATAATCACATCATAAGGGGAATCCATTCTGTCATTAGTAGACTAAGATTACTATAGTAATAAAATTTAGTGTTTAACACTTAAGCATTTTGTGCTCATTAATAAATTAAAATATTTGGCTTTATTGACTTTTCCATAAAAATAAAAATACACCCAATGAAACTTGGGTGTTTTTCGGATCGGGAAACACATGTTGACTTCATTTTGAATTTTTAGACCACATGTGCTTAGGTGGATGCCACATATTATTTTTTTGATTTTCATAAGGGAATTTTACTATAATTAATATTTTGGCTTTATTGATTATGAAACTTGGGTGTTTTTAAACACATATCTACGGTCTTTTACACACTAGTTAATTGATGTATTGTGTTGCAATTGCTGACCACAAATAGGCCAAATGTATATTTAGCATAATTTTGGTTACTTTTATATCAATTTTGAATAAACTAAGTTATAATTATTCCAAATTTTCAAGACATTTATGAAGTAAATTGAATTCAATTTTATCATATGTTTGAGTTATCTATTGCAATGAATTTTAATAAACTATGTTTTAAGTTATAAGCATGCTATTTAGGTTTCAATCGCCTGATTTGTTAATATTTAATTTTTTTCACTTAAATTATCAAAATCAAGCCAATTCGTAAAAAAAGATATAATAAATACTATTACATTCTTAATTATCGATATATCACGTACATCACATGTACTCACACTAGTTTAAAAAAAAAAAACACAGTAGTGTCATATTGCAAAATGAGTTTCTGTGTTGCAACAATATGACATAACATTTTCTTAAAATCAAATCTTTTGCAAAATGAGAATTTTTTGTTTAGAAAATGTGTGACTTTGACTTGGACAAAGATAATTGAGTTTGATTGCAAAATCATTAATATCTTTCTAAGCTTTTACATTCAGTATTTGAAAGAGTTTAGAGAGAACCTTTTGATCTTTGGTTCTTGATTTAATAGTTCTAATATCTTTGGAAATCATCTTTTGTGATTTTCAGAAGAAGAAGATTTACAGTTTTTTTTAATTTACTTTTCTTTTAACTTGGCCAAACATACATTTTTTAAAACTTGACTGGCTGAATTTAAATAGTTGGATTCCATGGAAAGACTTATTTATGTCTGATAATATTCGGAGTATAACTTCAAAAATTATTAAAATGGATTTTGAAATATTTGAATAACTAAAATTTCTTTTCATTTCTTACACCAACTAAGAAACACAAATATTAACAACCAGTAAGAATTAAAAATACAACCTGAAAATAATGTATTTTTAACTTATAACGAGGTATTGTCTATTAATTATATACTATATAGAATTAGACAAAATTATAGGATTAGACGGGATTAAGGAATAAATTCGTTCAAATTTAGCTATTAGATAGGAGATAAAAACGTATGTATTCAAAGTGTGTCTCCCTGCCATGTTCATTTTTATCATCAGAAGCTAGACACGTGCGTCATTTTTATAAATGAGTGATAGTAAAAATTGAATTCAGGATTTTTGTATGTTCTAATACTATGTTGAATAACTTTATTTAAAAGCTTAAATTATTAGAGAAAGAACAAACTTATTTATTTACGTGTTGATGTTATGTGTTTGGTTGTGACGCCCCAAATTTCTTTCTAATTTCTAATTTCTATAACGCGCCAAGCCCTAAGATTTGAGTCCTCTTCCGGGTCTTCGCCTCAATTCTCATATGGGCCCTCTTTCGGGTCTTAGTCATCTTCTCCTTAAGTAACCATAATTGGTTGATCAACCTCATCCTCATTTGTCGACATGTTTGAATCGAAACTTGAATGTGAGATTCCATCTCTAATGTAGGCTTTCTAATGCTTTATCTTGGGATATTTTCTCAAAATTTGTTAAAATCAAACGATGCACCAATTGTTGAAAAAAAAAAGATGTGATACTATATTATATTATATTTGGTGACTAAATTTGAATAAGTTTCCAAATCTTGGACACCTTGGCAGTCAAAACTTAGAAGAAATTTAGGTCATACGTTAATTATAAATTGATGTGTTTTTCTTCTCTTTTATGTACGTGACTTAAGAGTTTTTGAGAGAAAAAATTGTAAGTTTAGTATCTTAGTTTTTTTTTCTTTTTGTGGGTTGTACAAATAATAGAAATTGGTTGGTATGGTAAAGTTTAGGATATTATTATTTTTAAGATATTTGGAGAATTCGAGTGAGTGAAATCTATAAGATTGTAATAATTTTTCATATAGTGAAAGCTTTGATAGTCCATAAATTTTCTATCTGTTTATATTTTTTCCGTCTCGTTATTTTTTTCTGAACAAGGATCTTGTGGGCAATAAAAGAATTGGTCTCAATTCTCAACAATAGTATCAGAGCGTCAGTCGTTCGGAGTGTTGGCACACAGAGAAGATATGTCTATCAAATATGACGTGGAGAAATTTGACGAGAGAATCAATCTTGTGGCAAGTTGAAGTCAAGGTTGTTTTGATTCAATCAGGACTGCACAAGGCTTTGAAAGGGAAACCAACACCTATTTTCGACAAAGATACTGAAAAAATCTAGTATGAACGATGAGGATTGGGAATATTCGGATTTGAAAGCTGCAAGTACGATACTTCTTTGTCTAGTAAAAAAATTTCTTGCAAATATTTAAGGAATATCTACTGCAAAGGAACTTTGGAAAAAACTTGAACAATTGTATCAAACAAAGAGTCTTTCAAATTGGTTGTACATGAAGGAACAGTTTCAATCTTTGCAAGTGAATACATGTACGAAAATCTCATACCACTTGAGTGTCATCAATGGGATCGTTTCTGAACTAGAGTCTATTGGAGTTAAAATTGATGATGAGGATAAAGCTTTAAGACTCATCTCGTCTCTTCCATCATTCTATGAACACATTAAACCAATTTTCATGTTTTGAAGAAGTTACAAGTAAATTCATTTATGAAGAAAGAATGTTGAGTGGTGGAAGTAATATTTTATTTGAAAACTCGTTAGTTGTTGCTGAAAAATAAAAGAAGAATAACTCCATGAAATGGAAAGTATCTTGTTGGAACTGTGGACAACCTGGTCACGTGAAGAAAAATATCCAAAGGGTGGAGTAGACTCGGCTAACTGCTCGAAATCAGATACGGATGGTATGTCTCTCTTTATGGGAGACGATGATGTCGCTCGAGTAAATATTTATATCCTTGTGGCATGCGCTAGTTGCCATGATAGAAGATGTGTTACTACTAGCGGGTCCATATGTTTTCACACAAGCATTGGCTTGATATTAATGCAAGGTGTGTGATGGAATTGATGTTGACAGATGATGAAAACTCGTTAGTTGTTGCTGAAAAAATAGAAGAAGAATAAATCATTAGTTGTTGTTGAAAAATAGAAGAAGAATAACTCCATGAAAAGGAAAGTATCTTGTTGGAACTGTGGACAACCCGGTCACGTGAAGAAAAATGTCCAAAGGGTGGAGTAGACTCGGCTAACTGCTTGAAATCAGATACGGATGGTATGTCTCTCTTTATGGGAGACGATGATGTCGCTTGAGTAAATATTTACATCCTTGTGGCATGTGCTAGTTGCCATGATAGAGGATGTGTTACTACTAGCGGGTTCACATGTTTTCACATAAGCATTGGCTTGACATTAATGCAAGGTGTGTGATGGAATTGATGTCGACGGATGATGAAAACTCGTTAGTTGTTGCTGAAAAAATAGAAGAAGAATAACTCGTTAGTTGTTGCTAAAAAATAGAAGAAAAATAACTCCATGAAAAGGAAAGTATCTTGTTGGAACTGTGGACAACCTGGTCACGTGAAGAAAAATGTCCAAATGGTGGAGTAGACTCGGCTAATTGCTCGAAATCAGATACGGATGGTATGTCTCTCTTTATGGAAGACGATGATGTCGCTTGAGTAAATATTTATATCTTTGTGGCATGCGCTAGTTGTCATGATAGAGGATGTGTTACTACTAGTGGGTCCAAATGTTTTCACACAAGCATTGGCTTGACATTAATGCAAGATGTGTGATGAAATTGATGTCGACGACTGATAAACTTCCATGTAAGTCAAGCAAATGAGTTGCACCATAATTTTTTAGCAAATTTATTCGACATGAGTTGATAAAATTCTTAGAATTCATTATTTCTAAGTGATTATACTTATATGGTGGAGTAAGTTAATTCTCTATTATGAGAATTGAGATTTTCAAAGTTTATGAAATTTTTCTCAAGTATCGAGATAAATAGTTGCATAAGAGATAATTGAGTTTTGACTTGTTAAGGTGGAGATTGTTGGGATATTTTCTCAAAACTTGTCAAAATCAAAAGATGAACCAATTGTTGAAAAAGAAAAGATGTGATATTATATTATATTGTATTTGGTGACTAAAATTGAACAAATTTTCAAATCTTAGACACATTGGCAGTCAAAACTTGGAAGAAATTTAGGTCATAAGTTAATTATAAATTGATGTATTTTTCTTTTCTTTTGTGTACGTGACTTAAGAATTTTCTAAGAAAAAAATTATAAGCTTAACATCCTAGTTTTTCTTGCTGTCTTTGTGAGTTGTACAAAGAATAGAAATTGGTTATTGTGGTAAAGTTTAAGATATTATTTTTTTAAAGATACTTGGAGAATTCGGGAGAGTGAAATATATGATTGTAACAATTTTTTATATAGTTAAAGCTTTGATAGTCCACAAATTTTCTAATTTTTTATCTTTTTTCTGTCTCATTATTTTTCTCTGAATAAGAATTTTGTGGGCAATAAAAAAATTAATCTCAATTCCCAACACTTTAAAGGCTTACACATCAGATTTCACATTAATATCACTAACAGAGTGATCATATTAGATCTTTTTGTTAATTGCAATGACTGATTTGCAATAAATTTTCAAAACCAACTTGAAAATTTGTCGAAACTTTAGTGACATAACATGAAAATAACCTAAACAATATATTTTAGTAGTAAAAGTCGCCAGCGTTTGGTAGATCTAGATTGAGGCACAAAAGTTAGTTCAGACTCGTGTATTTAAGGACAACCAAAATGGCAAATATTCCACTCTTTTTCCTCAAGTTCTTGTTCTGTATTCTTGTGCTTTCTTGAAATCTTGAAAAATTCATCACAAATAATATAATTCTTTTTCTTTTTTATGAACAACGTCCTACATCCCACAAGAATTGGTAGAGGATGTGCTGTCGAGGTTACAGGTGAGATCTGTATCGAAATCATGGCGAACTCTTAGATACAGTCAAATCTTCATCAAGATGCATATGGAACAATCGATGAAAATGGGCTCCAGTGTAGAGGTAATTCATCGGTGCAATCTTAAGAATTTTTACTCGCAACAGTTGGAGTTATCTGGAAATCCCATAAGAGAACCTAATGAACTCCTATGTCCCTTTTGTTATAATGGATCTCTTTATAATGGAGATTATGAATACAATAATAATTATCTTTATAATGGAGATTACGAGATTCATTTGGTAGGTTCTTCCAATGGTCTGCTTTGTTTTGTTGATTCAGATCATCATATCGTTTTGTGGAATTTAGAAACTCGCAAATACTTTTAGTTACAATGTTTATATATTGAAATTCCCAAGTTTACCGGTCTTCCCTATTATTTCAACTATGGCTTTGGGTACGATGGTGCTTCTAATGACTACAAGGTAATTAGGTTGATAATCTCAACTGGCAAATCAGATTGCTTTATTGTTGAGTTTTATAGCTTGAAATCAAACTCTTGGATGAGATTTGAAGATTTGGTGAGTAGTATTCGTTCTGATCATTATGGCATTCTTTTTGGTGGTGCTTTACACTGGCTTATGAAGGTGACAAAATGGTATGATGATGAGAGCCCCATTGTGGCTTTTGATCTTACAAAGGAAGATTTCATCTTGGTGCCTTGTGTACAATTACCCAAAAAAATTACTTGGATGAGCTTGGGGACTTACCAGGGTTGCTTTTGTTTGCTTTGCCATTATCAAGAGGCATGTGGTGAATTTTGGGTGATGAAGGATTACGAAATCAAGGAATCTTGGATTAAGGTTTTGTTGGTAAAATTGATGCATTATATTCTGACAATTTAATCACGTACATGCAAAATGAGCAAAATAACGACTTACAGAAATATCGAAAAATGAAGAATTAGATCAGTCGAGGCAAAAGTTTGACTCTTTCTCCTTAAGACGAAATTTTCTCGCATAGGTGCTTACGGTTTCTCGGCACATGTCTCCCAAGATACAACGACCACTTCTCATAATAGTAGCACTCCAAGTTACGAGAACAACGTAGCGAATAGTATTTTGTTCTCTCTTTAAATAAAAATTGGACTTCGAACTTTATGCAGAAATTATTTTTATACTAAAATGATTTGTGCAAAAGTGTAGATATATTTGGTTGAAAGTGAAGTGATTTAATTTTCAATCATAAGGGGTCTATTTATAATATCTGAAAAGTTGTGTATCAAAAGACACAACTTCATAAAAAGACACGACTAAAAGACATGTCTTGTTGAAAAAGCACATGTCCAAAAGATATGTCTATAAGTTGAAAAGATGTGATTGTTAAGAAATGATATGTCCAAAAAGACACGACTTTTCATACAAACGGATTCTAGAATATTTCGCAATATTCTAATTCCATTTTTAAACAATATTCTTGTATTTAAGCGAATCACTTTGGAAATTAATTTCTCATTCACCCAAAATTAGTTCGAGCAATTAAATATACTATGTTAATCTACTCGCGCAGTAGAACACATTTGACCTTACAATTTCCATACTCAACTAACGGGCTCCACTTAAATTATTGGTCAAAGTTGGTCAAAACCAACATTATTAAACAAATTTCCAACAATCTCCTATATGAATGAAAATTAATGCAAATGACTATGCAGACACTAAAAGAGAGTACAAGCAGAAAGATATTGCATCAAGATAGGTAGCTTTTGGCTTTGAACCTTTCTTAGTAGAATACTATCGATTTACTTGGCTAATCAATGAACGTGATTGTCTTGAACTGTGCAGCAGTTGGTGTAAACCAAGATAATAGTACCCAAAAAAATAACCTACCTAACACCTTCAGTTCTCACGATTGTGTTCATTTTGGCCTTGAACAACTCTTGGGTTTCATAAGTGCTTTACAGAATTCAAGCTTTGAAACATTCTTAGGGTAATTTGCAGCTGCCATCCCCAACCTTTGGAATTTTGGCACTTTTATCCTCATTCTTCATTTTTTTGCACCCATATCATCAACCTTTCTTAATTTGGTGGCTGAAGTCCCTGTTGACGGATTCTGTCACTTTGCCATCTAAAATTGCACGTGCTCCACACATGGTAACAAATGAAATCTTACAGAACGTTCCCAACCTTCTCAATTAAGCATCTTCCTCTGCTATTGCTGTGATCTCCATCAAAGCCATAGCAAAATATTATTGAACATCTTTCGACCCTTTCTCCAGCAGGACAACAAAGCAAAATAAAGTTCTTCATTCAGTTATACTTTTGCAAATGGGTGAATTTCCTTCGGCGAGGTGCCAAATGGCTCTTGCAGCCATTGCCTTCATTTAGGTCTTGGTTGCAGGGTCCTCCATTTCCCGAGCTTTATTACTCGCCCCAAAGAACAAAAGACTTTGTTGATGGTTGCTAATAGAATTTAGCATTGCCCCATTGTTGCCATTGCTTTTAGCAACATTATCCTAGTTTAATCCATTGGTTTGACCCTTCAATACCATGCTATTGCTAACAACAGTGTGCATCCGATTAAGCGACTGCTTATTTTCGAATGGATGAGGTATCTGACTCATATCTTCGTCTAAATCGTTCTCCTTATTCGCACCAATATTAGCATTGGCATTGGCATTGTTATTACTTGACAACACAAAAGCCTGATGCATTGAAGTTGTTTTGCTAACAACAACATACTTGATATGCTCCTACACAGTCTCGAAAGTAAGATGCTCAACGAGCAATCAGATTATGTTATGTTGCACAAATATCTTGGCATTTGGGAGTAATGAGCAACAAGCTCAGAAATTGCCTACACCACGACTGCTTGCACCTTCATTGATCCTTCTTTGAGGATTTTCAAAAACACCAAGCACGTCCCAGCATGAATCAGATGTTCAACGGCATCAATCTTCCAACGACCCAGTATACAAAATTGTGATATGTTCCTAAATAAGGCACAAAATGGGCTCGTTGGCGGCGATCGAAGGGAGCCCAAGGTACCCATGATTGCGGTCCCCAGCTGAAGCTGAAACACACAGAAGCCACGAAACGTCTCCGATAGAATTCTCCAGTTGCGAAGACGTCTTGCAAAACACTGCCCCCGGGATGATGGAGAGAGAAGGTTGGGAGCGTTCTGTAAGATTTGATTTGTTACCATGTGTGGAGCACGTGCAATTTTAGACTGCAAAGTGACAAAATCCGTCAACAGGGACTTCAGTGAGGATATGGGTTCAAAAAAATGAAGAATGAAGATAAAAGTGCCAAAATTTCAAAGGTTGGGGGTGACAGCTGTAAATTACCCAACATTCTTATAGAAGCGGCCCCACTTCACACTCACTTAGGTGATCTTCTATTAACAGCATTCTACCATACTCCACTTGTTTATCCAAGATATAAGAATCATTAAAAGTTATTACCTAACCTCATACACTCTGCAGATAACACTTTTTCTTACAATAGAAATGGGTAGGAGATAACTCCCAAGTGCTTAACTAAATTTTCATAACTTAGTTGTTCCATTGAACCAAGATCTTAGGATCTCCAGTAAAAAAAGGTTGGATTACCATTACAAAAACTCATGTGTATGGGCAAAAGGGAAAGGGGTAGTGTAAGGAAAGTGAATGATTTGAGCCTTTGGCTTTTAATCCCACTTCACTCGATACACATTATACTTGATCTCTTGGTAAACTTTTAGAAGTGGATCCGTGATATTCTCCTTTGATTTTATATAATCGATGGAGATTACATAATTTGAGATCAACTGCTTTATGTTATTATGTTTTCGACGTATATGCCGAGACTTACCGTTATACAAACTATTTGTGCTCTTTCGATAGCCAACTAACTATCACAAATGCATACTACACTATCACAATGCATACTATATTGCAAGCACTGGCTTAGGCCAACACGGAATGTCCTATAAGAAATTACGAAGCCGTTCTGCTTCCTTTCTAGCTTTATTTAAAGCTATGAACTCAGATTCCATCGTGAATCGAGCTATACACGTTGCTTTGAGGACTTTTAAGAAATTTTGAATAGATCATACTTTATTCTTACTTCATTTAAAGCTAAAAAATTCAGATTCTATCATAATCTTCCAATACTCAAGTTATTGTATGATTTTCAAGAAACAAATGCAATCTCAATAGTAAAATATATTTACTAGTAGATTTTGATTCCCTTGCATTGGATATCTAATTTACAACATCGTACGATTTTCAAGTTTAACAAGGGATTCATCACAGTACAATTCAACATTTTAATGTTGTTTCAATATTTCAATACTCTAATTTGAAGAAAGCAACACCATTTCCCACAAATCTTGGAATAAATTTGAATTTAAATTGAAGATATAATACAAACAACAATCTCACCTCACAATTCCAAGTAGAATTGTGCTTAGCAATATAAATTCGTCAATATCATGAAGCACAAGCAGAACATTCATATTAAACAACCCATTGGCTAAGTACTCCTTGCTCATGTACAACCCGTTTTGGGTAAGTACATATTTTTCATACTCAAATACTAATCTAACCTATCCTTGCTCAATAATAAACTAGAAAAAAAATTCTTGTAAATCTCTGGAACATATGGAACATCAATTAGGGTTACTTATTTTTCCGAGGTCATTTTCACCACTATTTTGCCTAGTCCAATGATATCTAAAGGAAAAGAGTTTTACATATAGAGTTGTCTTCCGATGATCGAAGTGTAAGATAAAAACATCTTTTTGTCAACGCAAACATGACAAGCAGCATCCATGTCGATAAACCATGCTCATGTTATCTATTATATAGTTTCAAACACCATTGCTGAGAACATTACATCCGACATCTTATTAGACAATTTGTTTTACTCACGCTAGAATCTCGGTAGATTCAAAGTTGTGAGATAAAACAATAATTTTTTTTGGCATCTCTTGAAATCCACTCATGATAACTTTTCGGATATAGAAATGCCGAACACGTAAAAGAAATCTATTTTTTATTTATAAGTAGAAACTTAACTTATACAATAAATACTAAAATAATAATATGGACTTCTTGAAACAAGCAGTATGTTATAAACCCAAAAATTAGACTAAATAAAATACGCCTAATGCAATCAAAACATAACATCGGACTTATATAGGCTGAATAATCAATTTATCATATAGTCAGAATGATAAATATTTGCATAGATAAGAACATGCAATGTAACTTGTATTAATAACATGGGGACTTCTCTTGTAAATTAGATCAAATCCTTAACCATTGCAAGTAAATAGAAATTTTATGATCAAATCCTTAACCATAGCCTGATGTGCTTTTCATGTCATCCACTGATCCTGCCCAGTCGTTGTCGGTGTACCCAATCAGTTTTGAGTCGGTCGTAGATCTATACTAAATGCCATATTTTTCTTTGTTCCATGTAAGTATCTGAGTACCCGCTTTGCTGTTCCATAGTGTACGTGTATCGGATTCTGCATGAGTCTTGATAGTAGATATGTTGTGTACATAATATCTGGTCTTGTAGTTGTTAGATAAAGTAGACTACCCATGAGACTCTGATATATTTTTTTAATCTGAATTTGGTGAACCAACTTCCTTTTTAAGTGCTTTGTTGTTGTCAAGTGGAATAGCAACTATCTTGTATCCTTCTATCTTGAACTTCTTTAGAAGACTCTCTATATACTTCTTTTGGCAGATGAAGATACCTTCTTCTTTTTGGCTTATCTCGATGCCAAGAAAGTAGTGCATTAGGCCTAAACCAATCATCTCGAATGTGCTCATCATGTCTTTCTTGAAGTTCGAATCATCTCATCGCTATTACCTGTATAGATTAGATCATTAACGTATGATGATAGTATTCTTTGTTCCTTCATCGGTCTTGATGTATAGTGTTGGTTTACTCATGCTCCTCCTGAATCCTTACTCAATGAAGTAGTTATCTATCTTGTTGTACCAAGCTCCTGGAGCTTGCTTCAATCCGTATAAGGCCTTCTTTAACTTGAGGACTTTGTTTTCTTGTCCTTTGTACCACGAACCCTTACGGTTGTTCTACGTAGATCTCTTCTTGAAGATAACCGTTAAGGAATGCTGACTACCTATACAAACCACAAGAATAATTATTACATAATTGAATATTTCAATTTTCCACATTGCAAATTGTAAACCATGCATGATCAAGCAAGCAATTGAGTGGCTAACTTACGCGTCTAGGCTCCTTATGAACAACTCTCGCCTCTCTAAACCCAATGAATGGGCAAAAAGATCATTTGCTAGTCAAGGAATAAGATTAAAGGACCAAAGTAGAGACACGATCTTGGGACAAGGAATGTAATCATGTTAGCTCAAATAATTATTAAACATCACTTCTTACCCCGGGGTTGGATTTCACAGAGCGAGATTGTGCCATGACTTAATCTTAGTAAGACTAAACTTGAACGATGCTACCGTGAGAAAAAAAAATATTGCTCCATATGTGCTAGAAAGCCCCAAATACATTGTAAGCATGCCTTGTACTTGGAAAATAAGGAAAATAAACAAAAAAAAATTGTCAAAAAGATTAGAAAAAGACGAAAAAAAAAAATTTCAATTTGAACGAAGTCGTCGAGCAACTCGCCCAACAAACTTTCCCAAGTTATAAGCCTTGTACTAGGCAGGGTCTTGTTTGTCTATTAGCTCCTCCAGGGGTTCCACCCAAGTGGAATGTGCAAGATACACAAAGAATGGAATTGAAAATCTTTCCTTCTCAGTATTGACCATCGCCTGTTCTACACTTTAGTACTTATCGTTGCTCCAAACCTCAGATAAATATTCGTGTAACATATGGCATTAGAAAACCATATAAAAAATGTAAAACTCATTCAACACTAACCTCGACTTCCATTCGGCACCAAAGATACCATCTCGCCACCAATACCACATAAAACGAAAAGTAACATCGCCACCACTTCCGAGTTCCAAACCTCTCAACTCTCGCCAACTCCTCTCACAACATCTAAAACCGCCAAAATAAACTCGTTACAATCCATCCACAAGTGCACCATCCTTTCTATCTAATGTCTAATTTAACCTTATTAACAATGATTCCCCATCACCTTCCTCGCTTCCTATCCCCATAACCCATTCTCCCCACATTGTTGAGTCCACTCTTCTCTCCCTCAAATGGAAGCCATTGTCGCAGAAAACTGCTTGGCGCCTAGGGATTTCATCCTAGAAAACACAAAGGAGAAAAAACCCACAAAACTAAAGACGGAGAGGGGGAGGGGGCCGGGATGCAGCAGGTATGGGAGGGGATGCAACTATTAACTAAAGTGAGACCATTCTAAAGAAAATTAATAAACCGTGCTATTTTCATTTTCCTCTCTCAAGTCGGTCCTTCTTAAGAAATTTCCTCCTAAATTTCTTATGAGTTGCTAGAACCTATATTTTGCGCAAAGCCTTATGATTCATCATCCATGATCAGAACCCTAGATTTTTTTTCTCCAAGATTATCCTTAATACATAACTAAACAAGGAGAAACTAAAACGGGATTAAGTGAAATAACTCATCGCAACAAAGATCAAATTTCAAAAGATGATGTGATACCGGATAATGTCACCAACATTGATAATATAAGCATTAGGAGTATGTTTGACAATATAAGCATTATGGTTGCCAAATTGTTTCACCAACCAAGACCAAGTCAAGTTGATTGGTTGTTGTTGCTATAAGCATTAGGTTGCCGAGTATGTTTGACAATATAAGCAAGAATTAGAAGAACCCAATAATTCATTCAACATGGGTGAATCGATAAAACCGGGAAGAAGAGAATAAGCGAGTGGAAGTAGGGTTGGGCAAAATAACCGAAAAGCCATTAACTGACCAATTGAACCGAGTTGCTCGGGTTTGGTTTGGATTTGTGGTTGCCGGGAACTCAACCAGCAAACCGACTTAGCAAGCAAAAATTAGACTAAAACCCAATAATTCAATCGACATGGTTTGCGAAATTTTAAAACGGTTTGGTTTCGGTTTGGCATTTTGAAGAGAATAAGGGTTGGGTGGAAGCTCCCCAACCCGACCCACGCCCACCCCTAGGTGGAAGCTCCCAAAATGGCGCTTTTTGATCTCAATGATTTTACAATAATCAAAGAAGGGGAGGCCGAGATATTAATGCACGCCAAAAATGAAGTCTTTTTCAATAAAACCCAAGGCCTCTTTTTTATTTTTTATTTTTTGTTTTGTAAAAAGTGTTCTTTTTTCCCTTGTTAATTATTAACCCGGCATACAGTTTTTTGTTTAAGCAATTCTGGAGCTTATTTTACCTTACTATGTTTTTTTAGCCTTGTGAGTTGCGAAACGCCTCTATAAAAATATATACCACCTTTATATTTGTATTTCTCGGCGACCAAAAACTCGTTGTTGAGTTGCTCAAGAACCAACTTGGTTGGCCCTTTTTTTTTTTTTTTTTTTTCGCTTTGTAAATTAGCTAATCAGTAAGTTCTTATTTAGAACTTATCAAATCTCTTAATTTTTTACATATGTTTTACATTAATATTTGCCTCGAAAATGAAGTTTAGACCCATCAATCAAAATTTCTTTATTTTCCTAAAAGGCTAACTACACCAATTCTTCAACATGCACATCAAAAACATATAAACTTATGCGTGAGACACCACGGATCAAATGTGAAATCAAGATCAAACACATTAATTCACACAAAAAATAGAGTGCGTGTGAGCAAAAAGCGCACGTGGGCACCTTAAAGGAGGAGCTTCCGGCGGTCTCGTTGGGATCCATGGAGCATTCCTTGAGCATTACGTAAATCTCTTCCTCACCGTGACTTTTGCTTATTATCTCCTTTATATTCTTGATCGCTTTTCTTAACGCCGCTCGGAATCATCGTAGCTCTACCTGCTGCACCTTTACCACCACTACTCATCATCATCTTCTTCTCTTTCAAACCCCACCTCCCCAAACAACTCTATAAAAATATATACGACCTTTATATATGTATTTCTCGGCGACCAAAAAACTGGTTGCCGAGTTGCTCGGCAACCAACTTGGTTGCCCTTTTTTTTTCGTTTTGTAAATTCGCTAACTGTAAGTTCTTATTTATAATTTATCAAATCTCTTAATTTTTTTACTTATGTTTTACATTAATATTTGCCTGAAAAATGAAGTTTAAATTTCTCATGTTTCAGCAATGTTTAAGGATGGTAGTTGAAACTTTATTATATAAAAGTTAAACAGAATGAAGTTCTGCTTCAACAAATTGTTATTGTCAACTCAGAATTAGAAGCCCGAATGCAAATTATGGATGTAAACCAAGGTTGAGTGTGCTTAGGTATGAGAGAGAGAGAATTTTTTAGGTGAAATGTTGGACAAAGTAAAAAAATTGCGGTCATCTTCATTGGCAAAAGCGGTGGCGTATTGACGTAGCTACAGAAAAAATTAAAATTATTGTATAAAATATATATATATATATATATATATATATATATATATATATATATATATATATATATATATATATATATATATATATATTTTAAATCTCTGAATGGAATGCACGTGGATTTTATTTTTACTTGAGAATCGAATGTGCATGATCTTATTTTAGATTTTTAATGGATATAGATATTGATATGTTAGTTCGGATTTATAAATTGAATGTAGGTGGATGTTATATTGACTTGTAAATGGAATGTTAACAATTGTTACATATTTTGTGGATGTGGAATTATTATTTTCATATTTGAATGATTTATTTTTAGCTGTGATTGAAAAATGTTGTAACCACAGGTGCACATGTACTGTAATGATGAAAATTTAAAAACAAAATTAAAAACTTTAGGGACGGTTTGAATTGGTCCCTAATAAGTACAGTTTCGGGGACATTTTATACATGATCATTGGGGACGGTTAGAAAACATAGCAATTGTTGGAAAACATCGGACAAAGAAACCTCAATAGGGACGATGCTTTATCGTCCATAATACATATACTTTTGCCAATGTTTGAGGAGCCGTTGCTAAGACCGTCCCTGATAGTATCCGCAACACGCCTAACAGGGACGATTGCATTATTGTTCCCAATACTTATTGGGGATGGGTATCTAGTATTGGGGACGGTTTTATTTTTTAGTAGTGCTAAAAGAATTTAGTCTAACATACTAAGAACAAGAAAATAAAGAGAAAAAAATAAATTATAGAAGCCATCACCCGGATAGGAAGAAAACTTGAAATAGACGATCTTGAACTTCGTCCCATCTTCGTTTCTTGTTTTTCTCCCAAATATCGGCTCTAAAATCAGCTTCAAATCGGCTATCTAATTATGAGTTAATAACTCATATTTATAGTTCTATAATAGTGCCCAAAAAGATCCCAAAAAATCATTAAAACCGTGTCCCAAAAAGCTTCCTAATTGGAGACGAACACATAAAGGAAACAAAAAATCCACGGCCAGAATTTATACTAGGCGATTGCCCAGTGCATTCCCGAGCAATTACCCAGGTATATTGAATTGCAATCTACTTCTACCAAATGGTGATGGGCGGTCCCCAAGTTTTAAGCTTGGGTAATCGCCCAGCTTAATATTTTCAAATCTACAGCTTTGGTCCTCCAACTTTGAATTTTGGTCATTTTAGTCCTTAAACCTTCCAGTAGCCTCCAAAATGGTCCTTATTCCAATTGAGTGAAATTGAATTCTCATATTCTCTAAATATTCACCAAAATTGTTGGTCTTTCCATTCATTCTTCTCCAATTGTTTATAAACGGGTCTAAAACTGAAATAAGAAGAAAAATACACTAAATTAAGTAAAAAATCCTTAAAATGACGGGATAAAAGCTTTGTTTAAAGGCCCGAATAAGTGCACAAAATACACTTATTATTTGGAACCAAGAGAACTTCACTTATATATCTTTTTCCCTTTTTAGTATCAACAGCAACAGTACCTTTTCCTATTGCTTCTACATATTCATCATTTCCAATTTTTACTTTCGTTTTTATTTTATCAATGTGATAGAAAATAGTTTTATCTTTTGTCATATGATTATTGCAACCACTGTCTAGAAACCATATATCATTTTTATCTTCATTTATATTTTGGGAGACATGAAAAAGATAATTTTCTTCTTTTTCTTCTACAAAATTAGCTTGATGATTTCTTTTTAGACGACGGTCTTTTTCAACATGCCCGATTCTTTTACAAATCTTACATTGTTTATCTTTATACCAACAATCTTTCTCTAAGTGATTTTTATTTTGCAAATTCCATATGGAGGAAGGTTGTTTTTATTTTCAAATTGTTTATTTTGATTTATTTTATTTTTAAAATTTTCTTGTGTTTTTCTAGCTCCATCTTTTGATTTTTGAGACCATATATTTATTTTTGAAAGAAATGCATTTTCTATAAAATTTTCATTTCGCCTACTTAATCTTTTTTCATGCGTTTCAAGAGAGCCCATTAATTCAGTGGGTGATAACTTTTCTATGTCTTTAGATTCTTCAATAGCAGAAATTACCGAATCATATTTATCAGTACAACTTATAAGTATTTTTTCTACTATTTTCTTATTATCTATTTTTCTCCACAAGCACTCATTTGATTTACCAATTCTTTTATTCTAGAATAATATTCTTTAGAGGTCTCATTATATTTCATTTTAAGATTTTCGAAATCTCTTCTAAAGGATTGTAGTTTGACAGTGCGTATCTTTTTTGATCTATGAAACTCTTCCTACAACGTATCCCACGCTTCTTTAACTGTTGACACTCCCATGATCCGCGGAAAGATTTCGTCCGCCTTAGCTTGTTGAAAAGAAAAGAGTGCTTGAGAATCCTTTTGTTGATTCTCTTCAAACACATTCTTTTAAGTAGCCGTTAAAATGGAAGTGTCTTCGGGGAAATTGAATCCCTCTTCGACTACTCTCCATAAATTTAGAGATCTAAAATAGGTCCTCATTTTGATGGATCAAAAATCATAGTTTTCTCCATTGAATATTGGAAGTAAGGCAGATGAACGACAATTTTCCATCATTATTTTTTTACTACGCCCAATTGATGATCGAGTCTGGCTCTAATACCACTGATAGTATTTGTTGGATAGGATAATTTTGTAAAACTAGAAGAGTGAGACTTAACTAATAAATTAGAAAACTTGACTTCAATCTATTTTGTTGGGATCTTCTTTTTTTTCTCATGTGGTGGTGGAATTGTTTCCATTGCCATACTCGTTTATTCTAGATAATTCTAAAGATATTTTACTAGATATTTGTTTAGAATACTCTAGATAATTCTACACAAAAATCTCCTACTTAAGTATTTTTAATTCTAGACAATTTTAGTACATTCTAGAACTTTCTAGAAATATGCAACAATTTTTAATAATTCAATTAAATTTACCTAGCTTGAGTTTGTATTTTTTGACAAATGAGTCTTCAAATTTTAATTATAAGAATAAGTGAATCTGTAATTTCAGTTAAAAGTTCACTTGCATTTTTTGTTTTTGTTTCAGAAGTACACAAATTGGGCCGAACCAATCACTTTTGTCTCTTATTAGTTCACTAGTATATCACCCGTGCGATGCACGTCACTTGTTTTTCATGATAATGATTTTAAAATATTTTAAGAGTTTATTTTTTATTTATTACATTCAAATAAAAAAAGTATCATATAAATAACATTTTATTACTCATTTATATTTAAAAAAAAAAACAACATTGCTAATAAGGTTTTCAAATGTCTCTTTGAAAACCACATTTGTGGTCGAATTGGTTGGGACTTCATCCCTATCACAAATCAACATCTTCAATCACGTACGATTTGTAACTCTAGCCAATGCAACATAAAGTTGTCCATGACTAAAAATTGATTTTTTCAAGTATAATCTCACGTGGGAGAAAGATTGACCCTGACTCTTATTGATAGTCATAGCGTATGAGACAATTAATTAATTTTTGGCGCAAGTATATTATAATTTGAAATTTGATTTTCTAAATTGTAAAGATGCATATTGTCTTAATGATATTATGCAAATTTATTGTTTTTATATTTGTGGACAATTAATAATATTTACATACTCTAAATCTTTTATTGATTAATTAATGTAGCATTCAAATTTGTTATTACTAATAATTGAAATAAATTTATCTTGTTCTAGAAGATGTGTATTTTTTAATTAGAAATGTTAATTCATAATTTTATTCATTTTTATCGAGTATCATTTAAATTCAAAATATTGGGAAGCTGAACCAACGGTACTATTTACACTATATTGAAATACTGATAATTAATTAACTGAAGTTGACAATTACTTAACAAATGAATTATTGAAAATCTTATCCGGGCTGCATTATTGTTTCATAAGCGTTCTTTTGCTCAGTTGTGAGATTAGAAACAATTTTTTTCCCTTCTTCAGTAAGAGCATTTCTATCATAACAAAATTCATCCTTTATAAGTCTAATACTACGAATTGAAACATCTACGATCTCAAAGAAGATCATTGTTTGAAAGTCTCGAAGACTCTTTCCACTACTCTGCAATAATTTTTAATCTCTGCGAGTGTATAATTTTTTATTTCTTTATCACTCAATTCTAAATATGTAAATCGAGACAAACACACAACTATAATTAATTTAAAAGACAAAGCAATAATAATTATTGTTATGTAATAAAACATCGATGAGCTAAAATCAGATTATTTAACGTTTTAAGCCTATGTAATAAAACATAAATAAAATTTAACGTTGATTATTTAACGTTCTTAGCCTATCCTTTGTCTAGAACCCTTTTGAGGAGCTAGAATCTAAGGTGGTCTTTGAATCGTATGAATTTTATTTTGAAATTATCATTTCTAGTTTATTAGTCTAATCGACTTATTATTTTTCATCAATAAATCAGATATTTTGATAATAAAACACAATTATATGTTTTTCGTTTATTGATTTTTTTTTTATGCAACCTATTTAAACTCTCTATAGGAAGCATAAAAAAATTGTGGGGAAAATAAGTCCATTTCGAAAAACTATTGCATTATCGCCAATAGTTCTCATGTATTGATGTTTTATTTTTTTGAAAATATAACTTATTTAAATCCATAGATAAATTAAGACATTGGAACACATAACTTTATCTGTTGTGTTTTGAAGTGAATTTATCTTGTTTTGGAAGATGTGCATTTTTTTAAAATGTTAATTCTTAATATTATTCATTTTTACCAAGTATCATAGAAAATTGAAACATTGTAAAGCTCATCTTGATTAATTTGTATTGGAATACTGATTATTAATTATCCAAAATTGGATAATAAATTAATTAAATTTTAATATTATAAAATATTAAAATTCTATCATTTGATTTAATTATATTTTTTTTGGTTGATACTGCATAAAAATAAATAATAATAATAATAATAATATTATTATAAAATATAATATAAACACTTTAATATTTTTTAATATATAATAAAAATATTATAATATTAAAACATATTGAGTAATTTTCTATTATAATTTGAAAAATAATTTTTGGGAGATAAGTTTTTTAATAATCGACACAAATATTATTAGATTGATTGATTTTTCAGTTACAATAATAGTTTAAATCTTATCATTTGTTTAAATCACATGAATGTATTTTCCTATCTCTATAAAAGTCGGATTGTGTATTTATATATATTTTATAAATTACAACTAATTTTAACTGTTTATTAGTTAACATGGAAAATAAATAGAATTTAAGGGAAAACTTGATTATCATTTTCAAATTTTTAAGAAGTGCTTCCGGCTTAATTTTTGGCACGGCTCATTAAATAACACACTATTTTTTTTTATAAGTTAAAAATTGATTTTCTAAATTGTAAAGATGCAGATTACGTTAATAATATTCTGAAATTTTATTGTTTTTCTATTTGTAGACAATTAGTAATATTTATATACTCTAAATCTTATATTGATTAATTAATGTAGCATTCAAATTTGTTATTACTAATAATTAAAGTGAATTTATCTTGTTATAGAATATGTGTATTTTTTAATTAGAAATGTCAATTCATAATTCTATCATTTTTGCCGAGTATCATAGAAAATCTAAAAGATTGAGAAGATGAATCGGCGGTACTATTTACACTGCATTGGAATACTGATAATTAATTAATAAAGTTGGACAATTATTTAACAAATGAATTATTGAGAATCTCATCCGGGCTGCACATTAAATCTGATTATTAATTACTTGATATTGCACAATTAATTAATTAAATTATATATATATATATATATATATATATATATATATATATATATATATATATATATATATATATATCGACGTCGAAAACCGCACCGTCCACGTGTCAACAGATATCCAAATCCTCCTCCATCAACTTGTATGTTACCCGCACACTCTCGGACAATCGTTAGGCCCCAAGATCTCCTGGAGAAAAGGGGGTTCGGCGATCGTTGGTACTCCAACGATCAAGTCAACTGCCGGTATCGAGAATAATACACAGGAGGCGAAAGTAATTGGGTATGGGAGGGACAAGCAGGCAGAGATTTGAGTAGAGTTTAGGGTAAAATTTAAGTGCAAAAAGAGCGTACCTCAGAACAACCGGAGACGTTGTATTTATAGCACAAGAGCCCTAATCAATTTAGGAAACAAATCAATTAGATATCCGATCGGATCCTCCTTCCTTATGGGATAGGAATGATTGATTGTCGGGGCAATCTCCAAGATTATCTACCTCATTTGAGTTTATCACGTTGCCTAATCTTTAGGAGATTACGATTTGGTTTCCTTGTGGGGATCCGTGTGCCAATCCAACGCAACATGCCTTCAATTATCTCTTTGGTCATTCCACAATATCATGCTGCCTGCTATTCATAATAAATGCGAAGCCCGACGAGGCCCCATGGGTCGGCCATGAACGTCGAGGCCCTCCATAAGCCTCGTAATACTTTAATTCAAGAATGCTAAGGTGTTTGATGGGCCTCCGAGGCCCTCTTAAAATTTATGAGGCCCTCGTTGGGCCTATATGAGACTTTCGTTGGTTCTTTTGCTGACGTGGAGGCCCTATCAAAATCAGGAGGTAACAATAGTCCCCCAAGTCAAAGTCTATTATTTATAGTAGGTGTGAGACTTTGGAAGTAAGAGAAGAGACAAAAATTTGGTCAAAAAAATTCGAACTCAGCGGGTTCCACGCAGTGTGGTCTTTGTGCGTTGCATCGCTTATCTAGTGCGAATTGAACTTACTCAGTATAGTCCCCAAGTCCGAAGCCGAACATTTATGACGGGTGAGGGCTTCCAGTGATTAGACATTTGGTAACGTGTCCGCGGTTGGTGTGATTCTGTCAATCAAGGTTGTCAATCTATGGCCAGGTAATCATGAGTGAGAGGATGTATGCATTTAATGCCAATGGCGCATGACCGATAATGGAGGCGCGTGTGAGGCTTTTGCGTTCTTGTTTCAATAAACGCTTAGGGCTCCGTTTTTTGCCTGTTGCTCTATTTTAAACACGTGTCCACTGGCCAACGGTTCAGATGTAACGCTTGGGATTTGGACGGTGGAGATTAGAATGCCTCTATCTATAAAGCTTGGCGCCCTCCTTCATTACAACTTCTTTTTGCTTCTGTGCCTGTTGTGAGTATTGTGGAATGCTCTGCCAAAATCAAGAAATTTCCAAACATGTGCATCGTTCTGACTGTATCTCCGAGGTAAGCACGGTGAGAGTTGCTGTGATATGTTCCGTAGTCTGCTTTCGTAATTGTTTTTTTGTGTCCATAATTTGGGAATTATACCTTGCTACACATTCGACGACAGTAGACGTATCATCTCGCAGAACTGAGAGGGGTTGTGATGTCGTCTGGACACGATGACTCGCAGAATCAATAGGACGCTCGGACAAACCCTAGTATTCGGGGTGAGCAACCATCATCCGCCTCATCGTCTTCATCATCTGAGGTTGTAGGAGAAGTGAACCAAGTGCCTTCAGTCGCACACCCGTCTACTCTGTCCACCAATGGAGAGAGGCTTGCCTAACCGGATCGCCAAAAGAGGCCACGAAAAAAGAGCATCCTGACGTCGGGGTACCTGAGATGAGGGACTCGCTTGATAAGAGGGATGCGTGGCAGCCAAGGCGCTCGACGAAGAGCTCAAGCGGTCGTCCACCGAAGCGTCCATGGCTCGTTCGAGGATCATTAAGGCGGAGTTGGAGAATATACAGTTATCCTATAACATTCTCGTGTCTGTGACACTCAGGGCTCTAGGTTTAGAGGAACGCACCGACGATCCACCTGAGGGATTCGTCGTGATTTATGAACATGCGATGCAGCAGGGCCTTCGCCTGCCCATGCACCATTTCTTCTGCGAGGTTCTGAAAGACTGGAATCTGGCCCCTTGCCAGATAACACCGAATGGCTGGGGGCAGATGGTGGCCTCATACCTATTGTGGAGCATTGTCGACGCGGGAGGTAACTTGACCCCAAGGTTGTTTGAATCTATATATCAGCCATGCAGATCTGTGGGCTGGTACAATATTTCTCCTCGGCAAGGCCAAAAATGAGAGACGGCCACCGACAGCCCCAACAAAGTGCATAACTGGAAGGTGAGGTTCATCTTCGTAGGCGGGAACTGGGAGTTTATGCCGGAGGACCCTCTTCTCCACGTGTCTATTCCCAGCAATTTGGGAAACTTGGTATATACTGCTGTCTTTGTGCGGATTTTGATCATAGTTCTTGACTTAATGTCTTGCTTACTTTTCCAAACTGCCGGAAGCCACCTATCCCGAAGAGAGACCAAGAAGAGTTGAGGTCGAAGTGGAACAGGTGTGAGTGCTCAACAACGACTTCATGAGTCTCAGCAACTTGTTGAAGGACAACAATTTATTGATCTGCTACGGATTGATGGGTGAGTCTCGTAAGTTGTGATATATTGGTTTTGCTATGAAAAGTTGCCTTAATGAGTTGCATCTTGGTGTTTATGTCAACAGCTTTCAGGTTTAAGGAGATTCCCTGTGCTCCGCCTCGTCCGTCCCACTAGTGGAGAGGGTTCTTCGGCCCAAGCTCCCCTGCAGGAGGCGTTTTATCCGTCGCAAGAGGTCCAGGACGCTACACCGTTAAGGTCAGTTCATCCTCCGACCTCCGATGCTCCAGTTCCAGCCAGAACGTTCCACCTCCGCCTCCGCCTCCGCCTCCGCCTCCGCCTCCGTCCTCCTATCCTCCACCCGACTCTGCTCACCCCAAGGATAAGGAAAGAGAATTACCGAAGACACGGGTGAGGCGGCCGCCCGAAAGAGGAAGGCTCCCACGATCGTGGGAGGGTTTATGAGGGATGCCCACAAGACGAGGCGGGTTGAGGAACGGCACCAGTCTTCGTTGTAACCTGATGGAGGTGCTGAGGGTAAAAAGAACTCTAGCTCCTCGATTGGGCAGGAGAGTCGTGTCCGCATCTCCCAGCACCGAGAGAAATTAGAAACTTCCGTGATGGAAATGCTCTCCGCCCACCCTGTGATGATGGCGGCGAGCGTGTATAAATACTGGACCCAGAAATGGGAAAAGGCGGCCGAGGAAGCCACAATACGCGAGCGGCTACAAATGGCAGAGATGAACTTGATACGGGGGCTGGTCATGACCAAAGAATTATTCAGTACTCTCGAAGGTTTTGATGGCCAGTGCAGCAAAGAAGAGGCCAAGTCCAGAAGTTGGCAAGACACGAAGGCCATGAGTCTCGAGAAGGCACAGTTGGAGTCTGAGAAGAGGGCTCTCCAGTTCAAGCTAGACTTGGTTGTGACAAATGAGGCTGACATGAGGGGCAAGTACGAGATCGAGCTGAAGGCCACCAAAGAGAGTTTGAAATAAGCTCGAGATCAGAAGAGGGCTGCCGAGGCTTCATAAAAGCGTGCCGAGGAGGATCAGAAGTTGGTAGAAGATTGGACCCTCGTAGCTGAGACCGCGTTGGCCACCGCGAATAGCAGTGTAGAGGCCATTGTGGCGAAAAAGGAGAAACTACTGGCCGCGGCGAAGCAGGAGTTGGAGAGGATTAGTGCCGAACGCGCGGATACGCCCGAGTATCAGGACCTCGCGCATCGCCTGATGACCATAGGTGGCTAGCAGTTGGTGGAGCGGATCTCGAAAACCCACCTGGAGTGGGATATTTCTTTCCTTCGGCAAGCTCCCACCGAGGCTCTGGCGCCCGATGCTGTTCTGGACAAAGCCGATGATCAAATCACTCTACCTGTTGTGGAGGAAGGCCCGCTGTGTGCCGACCCTTAGAGAGGCGGTTGAGCATCTAAACTTAAAACTTTGTTTATCTCTTTTGCGTATGTTTCACCATTTACTATCAAATTTGTTTTCTTAGCGTATCTTTGTTCTAGCATTTAATTTCATAAATGATTGCGCCTATCCGGCATGGGCAGTGGCTCCTGAAATTGAGAAATCATTCACTTGGGAATTAACGTTGCTGACTTCTTTGTTGAATCGGAAGAGTTAACGTCTTTAATATCCCGGTAAGTGGAAAGGCAACACAGTTGTGTGGCGTTCCAAATACCCCTGGGACAGTTGTGCATTACCTGTCTCATTTATTGCCCTATGTCAAGTTCCACGCAACTCCTATAAAAACACTAAGGGTCTTTGATCATATTCCTTACGCATGCGTAACTCTGGTAAATCACGCGAGTTTGCTTCCAGCGCTATAATTTTTCTTGAGTCCTGTGGCCATACCTTTCATATCAAACGAGTTATGAAAGTACGAATAAAGAAACGGCGCCTAGAAGGCCTAACAATTGGAGAATCAACATTCAGAGGACCAAATGCCCAGCTAATCAACATTCAGAAGACCAAACGTGCGTGGGTAGAGGGGTGTTGGGCCTAGTAGCCTTAGCCCGACCATGCCTCGAACGGCGCATCCCTGATTCAGGTGATTGGACTGGGAGCCATTTGCCAAAAGGTGTCAACGGTATTTTTTGAGCAGTATGGCCTAATTAGTCACCAAATCAACTCGTATTGATTTTGGGAGACTCCCGATCATGGTGGAACCAGATCTCCATCCCCTGACAAAGCTTGGGGTGACGAAGACCAGTGTATAGACATAGTAGACCCAATATCCCAATATGTACCGACCCAAAGAGGAGGCGGGGTAGTAGGATAATGAGTATGCTTATTTGTTTCTGCCTTGTACTCCGAATTATGGTGAATAAAATAAGATTGTACTAGAATTTCCATGGTTGTTTCGTTTGTGTGGATTGCTTGTGGTACTTGGGTTTCGAATTTCTTCGATATCATTTAGCACCAACGAAGCCTTATGTACAATTTTGGAGTCATCAAATACGTTTTGAACAACAGTATACATTGTGCATTGTGGGACTTTAGCGGCTGGCGCGCTATTCCAAAGTTCTGCCGGTGCGCCATTCCAAAGTTCTAGCGTTCGGCCCCGCTTTCGTTTCCACGCAATTGTGAGGCTTATGGGACAAGACACCTCGCTAACCTTGCGAGGCTCTCACACTTGGGATAGGTGTTGGTGGTGTCACCATGCAGTGATGATTGTACAATTCACGAGGCGCGTATCCTCACGCACCCTTTACATCTCTCTAGGGTTTATTTGAGGTGCATTGACCCCTTCCCCACGTGCTGGTTTATCTGACTACTCGTATTCTCCCGTGCTTATATATGCGCTTGTAGGACTTTATTTTGTTCCTCCTAACGTTGCTCCCCCACCGCAATACTTAGATCACAGTTGTCGTCAGTCATATCGGGTTTTTATTTTGCCAGCATCCCAAAGTTTAAGATAAGGCGTGGGAGGGTTGTGAATAACATTCTCCATCCGCCTTCAGTACCTTCTGCGGTGTCTGCTCTGGGAGTTACTGTTCTGCAGACACCGGAGACAATGGTGGGAGTTCTTCCTTTATCTCTCCACCGCCGGGGGTGACATCGGAGGTGTCTTCCGCTTCGTTTCCAGCAAGACCTGTGCATTCGTCGAAAAACTCGAGACACTCAGGCAAGAGAAAGGCAGGCGCCGATAGCAGGAAGGAGGCGATCCGGCCCCCTGTTTCTCTCCCTGTTGGCAAATATGAATACATCAACATTGGGTCTCGTCGGGATGAGCTGGACCCAACGGTTCTAGGAAAATTGCCAGCTCCGACTGCCATAGCGGCGGCCTCAGTTCATAAGTATTGGACTTCTGCCTTCAAAAAAGCCACAGATAATGTAGAATTGACGGAGTTGTTGAAATTGGCCAAAATGTATACTTCTCGGAGTCATGTGCTTAACTGTGAGTTGTACAAAGTATTGATGATGAAGGTCGACGAATTACGTTCCACTGTTGGGAGAGATGAAGATGTTGACGCGCTGCGTTCAGAAAACGAAGACCTTCGCGAACAGCTCGCATTATCTGAAGACGCGAGGGCCCGTGCCACATATGATATCATCAAAACTAAGATGATCCAGAGGTCTGCTGGCTAAAATCAGGGCCTCGGGTTACGCAGGTCTCGAGGGTCCGACTGAGACTTAAGGATCGTGTTTGTTCTTTCCTGTGTTGCTTTTTGATTTGTAAATGTATGCTAATGAAAATGCATCATCTTTAATTATTTAGATTGCCTTACTCAGCAACGTAGGCTAATGGAAATGCATCATCTTTAATTATTTAGATTGCCTTACTTGGAAATGTAGGCGAATGAAAATGCATCATCTTTATTCGTTTAAATGCGTGTTAAACGTTTATCCAGCGAGTTGACAGAGTTGGTCGAAACCACACTCTCTTGCTGCCAAATTTCACTTACTTGTTAAATATGCGTTGAATTTTTATCCGGCCAAGTTTACGAGTTGGTCATGAACCACACTCATATTGTCGAATTGTCTTTACTTGTTTGAATGCGCGTTGAATGAATGTTTATCCAACCATGCACCCTCGCCGAATTTGACTTGTTAAATACGCGAACCACACTCACTTGGCCATTGCCAAATTTCACTTACTTGTTAAATAGGATAGGAAACACGTGCGGTTGGAAAACAATGAACTTTAAACCGCTCAAAACAATGAACTTTACTAAAAGACGCGGTGTCTAGAGACACCGAAAACAATGCTGGGAAATTGAGAAGTGTAAAATAAAACTACTGATAGTACGGTCGTAGATGGGCGATATTCTAGGGATGCCTCGTCTATCTTCCTTTCGAGTCTTCTAATCTGTAGGTTCCATGCCGGATTTCTTCGATGATCCTGTAAAGACCTTCCCAGGTGGGCTCGAGGGTTCCAGCTCTCACCTCCTTATTAGCCTGGAACACTTTTTTCAAGACGAAGTCATTGACGAGAAAACTCTTTCCCCTGTTCTTGGAGTTGTAGTATCTAGCCATTTTCCTTTGATAGACCGCGAGACGAAACTGCGAGTCTGCATGTCTTTCATCCTGCAAGTCCAAGTTCACCCTCCGTAGATCGTCATTTGTTATTTCGTTGAAGTGCAAGTGCCTGGGAGAGGGTATCCCTACTTCGACGGAAATCATTGCCTCTGCCCCATATGCCATGGCAAAAGCGGTTTCGCCTATCGCCGTCTCGAGAAGTGGTCCGATAAGACCATAAAGTCTCAGTCCATCCTCTTTTGGCAGATTCCAGCCTCCTTTTGAAGGTATGCTTGATGATCTTGTTCACAGCTTCTACCTGGCCGTTAGACTGTGGCTAGTAGGGGGTGGAGAAATCTCTTCGAATACCAAGGTCCTCGCAGTTCGAGTTGAACTTCTTTCCAGCAAACTGTGTGCCATTGTCGGAAACGAGGGAGTGGTGGATCCCGAAGCGACAGATAATATTTTTCCATACAAACTTCCATGTATTTTCCTCTGTGATCTTGGCCAGGGGTTCAGCTTCACACCACTTGGTGAAATAGTCCATCGCTACGACCGCGAATTTGACCCCACCCCTTCCAGTTGGGAGGGGACCTATGAAGTCGATCCTCCATTTGGTGAAAGGTCAAGGACTGGTGACCGGGGTAAGGTTCTAAGCTGGGAGCTTCGGTATCACTCACACTTTTTCGCGTAGTTGTGGGAATCTTTCTTCATGGTTGGCCTATAGTATCCCTGTTTCAAGGCTTTCTGTGCCAGAGCCATTCCTCCTGAGTGATTACCGCAGATTTCCTCGTGTATCTCTGTCATCACATATACTGCTTCCTCATGTGTTAAGCAGCATAAGAGGGGGTGGCTAAAGCCTCTCTTATATATGATCTCGTCTTGTAACACGAACTTCGCCGCCCTCCTATGGAGCTTTTGTGCTTCTTGTCTGTCGCTTGGCAGTACCTTGTTGGTCAAGTATGCAATGATTTCCTTCATCCATCTAGGGGATTTAGCTATCGTCATGGTGGTGGGTGCTAGAGACTCGTCAATGGATGGCCGGTTGAGCTTTTCAACCGGGATGGCCTTCATCAGGTCGGAGTCTCTGCTGCTTGCCAATTTAGAAAGGGCGTCCACGTAACCATTTTCCATCTACGAAATCTATAGAAGTTCATATACCTCAAAGTGGGATAAGAGGTCTTTGGCCTTTGTCAAGTATGCCACCATGGACTGTTCGTGGGCTACGAAAGTCCCATTGACTTGACTAACGACCAGCTGTAAATCACTATGAATCTGGAGTTTTCTTGCATTCATCTCTTGCGCCAGCCTCAAGCCTGCTAGGAGCGCCTCGTATTCTACAGCATTGTTTGAGGCTTTGAACTCTAGGCGAAGCGCGCAGTTGAGATTGTAGCCATCAGGACTAACTAGTAAAATCTCGACTCCAGCTCCAGCCTCAGCCGAGGATCCGTCAACATATAATTTCCATGTTGGTACCTCCTGGAGGCCAGGCCTCAAGCGAGCCCTCGGGAATATTGGCGAACTCAGCCACAAAATCTACCAAAGCCTGTCCTTTTATAGAAGGTCTTGGCTTGTAGGAGATATCAAATTGGCTAAGTTTGACTGACCACTTCATCAGCCAGCTTTTGGAGTATCTGTCTCAGAGGAAGGTTCGTCAAGACATCGACGCTATGCGACTAGAAGTACAGTCGGAGTTTTCGAGAGGCGATGATCAAAGACAGGGCGAGCTTCTCCATGTCTGGGTATCTTGTCTCCGCATCTTGTAGGGCTTTTCTTACATAATAGATGTGAAGTGCAGACCGCCTCTTTCCTGGATTAAGACCGAACTTACTGCCTTTTTGGACACGGTGAGTTAAACAAGTAACATTTCTCCATTCTTTGGTTTGGAGAGCAGTAGGGCCTTTCCAAGGAAGACCTTGAGATCTTGGAAGGCTTTCTCGCACTCTTCGGTCCATTCAAACCTCTTCCCTCCTTTGATGGTCTAAAAGAAAGGCTGGCAACGGTCGATCGCCTTTGATATGAATCGGTTTAGTGCCGCTAACCTTCCCATCAGGCTCTGAACTTCCTTGGGAGAAGATGGTGACCGCATCTCGATGAGCGCCTTAATCTTCTTGGGATTAGCCTCTATCCCGCATTGGTTGACCATGTAACCGAGAAACTTCCCGGACGCGACTCTGAAGGCACACTTCAGGGGGTTTAGTTTCATGCGATATTTGCGGAGGACTCTGAACATTCCTCTCAAGTGCCTTATGTGGTCCTCGGTGTTCACGCTTTTTACGAGCATATCGTCGACGTACACTTCTATAGTGTTTCCGATTTGTCCTGCGATCATGCGGTTTACCAACCGCTGATATGTGGCTCCCGCGTTCTTTAATCCGAAGGGCATCATCCTATAACAATACAACCCTCGGTCCGTGATGAACGAAGTGTGATCCTCGTCTCTTGAGAACATCGAGATCTGGTTGTAGCCGGAGTAGGCATCCATGAAACTAAGTAGCTTATGGCCGGCAGTCGCATCAACCAGCTAGTCAATACATGGTAATGGGAAGCTATCTTTAGGACGAGCTTGGTTTAGGTCCGAGAAGTCTATGCATACCCTCCATTTCTTGGTGCTCTTTCTTACCAGTCTTGGGTTAGATACCCATTGGGAGTAGACCGCTTCTCTAATGAACCCGTTGGCTAACAGCTTGTCAACTTCTTCCATCAGGGCACCGTACCTCTCGGTGCTCAAAAGTCTTCTTTTTTGTATCTTGGGACGCACTTTCAGATCCACCTTTAGGGCGTGGCATGCCACAGATGGGTCGATCTCCACCATATCACTGTGCTTCCACGCGAAGATATCAATGTTCTCCTGCAAGAACTGCTTCAATTCCTCCTTCATCTTTTCCTCAAGTTTCTTTTCCACCTGCAACACCTGAGTTGGTTCCAAGGGATTCACTGGAAATGCTTCTAGCTCCTTGGCCGGGAAAGCAAGAGAGTCCGAGCCTATGATCTGGGGTCCAGGCTCTCGTCCAATATCATTTCCTCGTCCATCTTTTTGTGGTCAACGTCCATTAGCTCTGAATGTATGGTCATTACCGCCGAGGCGACATCATTGCGCTTTACCACTTTTCGTAATGCATTCATATAGCATGCCCTCGCCTCTGTCTGATTGCTGCGAATCTTGGTAACTCCTCTCGGCGTCGAGAACTTCATTGTCAAGTGATGTATGGACGTGACCGCCTGCAAATGCTTCAACGCAGGTCTTCCGAGGACTCCATGGTAGGTGGAACGGGTATCCACTATCAAAATTTCCATGAACTTCCTGAGGTGGCATGGGGGTTCTTCGAAGTCCACCGCGAGGGTAATCCTTCCTCGCGGGACAAGGCTATCCCCCGTGAAACTGAATAGTGGCTCTAAAATGGCCGTTAGTTTATAATCCACGTCCATTTGATCGAAGGCACTGTCGAATAGGATATTCACGGTGCTCCCATCATCGACCAACATCTGTCCTAGCCCGTTTCTGGTGACGACGGTGCGGACTACCAGGGCATCGCAGTGAGGGTAGTGTATACCAGCCTCGTCTTCTTCAGTGAACGAGATTTGCGATGCTCTTTGTTGGTGTCCATGGACCTGCCAACTCTCAATGGATTCTTCTCTTGCTGCCTTTGCGTAGTTTCACCGCGAGTTCATCGTGTGTCCTCTGACATAAGGCCCTCCTATGATCGTGTTTATTTCTCAAACTGGAGGGCTCCTGCGGGCCCATTTGACCTCGGCGGGTCCCTGTTTTTGTCATTCCTTCTGTCATTGCGGCGAGGTCCCTCGTCCTGGCGTCGAGGAGAAAGTCTTCACCCAGTCCTCGACGTCCTCGCACGGTCGATTCTCCTCTCCTTGCCCGTGGTTTCTGCGATTGATTAGTTCCCTTACGTCTGAGCAATCCTCTGTGTTATATACCATAGTCTTGTGTATACAATGTAACTTGGGTAGTCTCATTACGGAAAGAGAGGGCATCATGGGTTCTTTAGGATGGGGGCAGGGGCTACCTCCGTCTGGTTGAACCTCTTGTAATGGTTGTTCGACGGTCTAGGTGAGCACCTTCTCTAAAAGCGGTTGAAATAGGGTTCAGGAGAACGTTGTCCCTCCCTTCTGTAGCGATCTCCTCTTTCCCTTTTAGCGTTCTCCCTTTATTTGATCGTTTTTTCTCGATGGATTTCATCGGACCAAGTCTACCACCGACCGTAAGTCTTTGGTTGGACTGCTCACATCGTCTCTCGTAAGAGAGTGCGCATGTGAAGTCTAGTCGAGCGGCGCCCAAGGCTTTTTATCGATTCATGCCTCGATTTTGTTGATGACGTTGTTGAACCTCTTGAAGTAGCTCTTGACTATTTTTCTTTCTTCTTGTCGTTGAATAGTCGCTATCATCGTCGTTGCCAATGAAGATGGATGCTCCATGGCTTCTGCTTATTATACCATCTCTTCGCATCGAATGTGAGTATGGTGTGAAAATTCTGACACTTCACTACGGGGGATTGGCCTTGGAGCTTCGTCTTGTATATATTAATATGATCCATGGGGTCGCATCTCCCGCTATACTTGTCCATAAGAGGCATCTGAAAGTTCGCGGGTATCTCCATGGCCTTCATGTAATTAGTGAACGGGAGATTCTCATCGTCATCATCCTCGTAGTATTCTAGCCTTTCCTTCTCCTCTTTGGGCCTCGTATAGCTTTGATTCGGGTCCCTCATTTTCTTCGTGCGGGCCTCACTGTGCTCACTGCGCTGGCTGTGTGCTGGCAGGGGTGGTGCTATGGAAGATCCCACTCCCTAGCTTGTCAAACACGCTAGCAGCAGGAACGGACCGGTTCTCCTGCGATGGAAGAGGTCTCCCTCTCTGGTCATCTTGTGAGGGCTTCTAAGCAACGTTCGGGGTTCCGGCCTTTTGAAATGGGCGGGTCATCCTGAGACCGACGGCTTTCCATTGAGCCGGACCGTGAAGGGCTCCTCCGGGCACGACTGCGCTTCGGTCTGTATTGGAGGGATTGATTCTCCAACAGTTCCAGCGCTGCTTTTATCCGGGTATTGTCTAGCCTCAGGTCCTGGTTTTCCTATTCAACCGTCCGCTTTTGTCGTTGTCTTGTCCTCTTGCGGCGGGTTACGTTCTATTGGTCTTGAACGCTATTTGCTGCAAGTCAGTGTGGTGGGATTCAACTTTCTCATCCATGGAATGTTCGGTTGCCATGCTCTTCCTGGTAGAAAACACGTTTTTGCCATAAGTTTTAAGTTGTGCAACATTTTTCGATTCCCACAGATGGCGCCAATCTGTTGACGTCGAAACCTACACCGTCCATGTGTCAACAGATATCTAGTCACTTCTCTGCCAACTTGTATTTTACCTGCACACTCGGACAATCGTTAGGCACCAAGATCTCCGGAGAAAAAAGGTCCCGCGATCGTTGGTACTCCGACGATCAAGTCAACTGTCGGTATCGAGAATAATACACGGGAGGTGAAAGTAATTGGGTATGGGAGGGACAAGCAGGTAGAGATTTGAGCAGAGTTTAGGATAAAATTTAAATGCAAAAAGAGCGTACCTCAGAACAACCGGAGACGTTGTATTTGTAGCACAAGAGCCCTAATTGATTTAGGAAACAAATCAATTAGATACCCGATCGGATCCTCCTTCCTTGTGGGATATGGATGATTGATTGTCGGGGCAATCTCAAAGACTATCTACCTCATTTGAGTTTATCACATTGTCTAATCTTTAGGAGATTACGATTTGGTTTCCTTGTGGGGGTCCGTGTGCCAATCCAACGCAATCTGCCTTCAATTATCTCTCTCGTCATTCCAGAATATCGTGCTGCCTGCTAGTCATAATAAATGCGAAGCCCGACGAGGCCCCATGGGTCTGCCATGAACGTCGAGGCCCTCCATAGGCCTCGCAATACTTTAATTAAAGAATGCTAAGGTGTTTGATGGGCCTCCGAGACCCTCTTAAAATTTACGAAGCCCTCATTGGGCTTATATGGGACTTTCGTTGGGCCTTTTGCAAACGCGTGGAGGTCCTAACAAAATCAGGTGTTAACAATATATATATATATTATGTAATATGTAATATGTGAGAAATGTTTTGGCCAAAAAAATATGTTGACTTTTACTGATTACTATCTTTCTTTTATATATATTAAGATTGAGATTAAGATAAGATTAAGATTTTATTATATAAATCATAATGGTTGCATAGTGCTTGATGTCTATGTGTGTGTGTGTATATATATATATATATATATATATATATATATATATATATATATATATATAGGATAATTAATTGAAAATTTCATGCACACTTTTTTTCGCCATTTTTTCTTTTCAGATTTGGTAAGTTTCGCCATAAATGCTGCATAGGAATTTGTTTTCTTTAATTGGTTTCACACATTGATTTTTTTCCCTTTTTCTTGCAAAAAATGAAGTGTAATATCTATATTATTATATATTTATATATATTATAATATGATAACAGTCGAAAATTTCACGCACACATTTTTCAACCATTTTTTCTTTCCAATTTTGGTGAGTTCTGTCATAAATGCTGTATAGGAGTTTGTTTTCTTTAATAGGTTTCACACATTGATTGTTTATTTATTTATTTTTTCTTTTTCTTGCAAAAAAATAAAGTGTAACATTTAATATTATATACGATAAATGCAACAACTTTTCAGATTCTTTAATTAGTTTCACACATTGATTGTTTATTTATTTATTTTTTCTCTTTTCTTGCCAAAAAACAAACTATAACATTTAAAATCATTTTTGTAAATTATTTGTACTTTTGAATTTTGCTTTTTTTTTTTTTTACTGTGTGTTCGGATACTTTCTTAATATATATAAAAAGAGGATAATCATCAGTAAAAGTCAACACAATTTTCTACCCAAAATGTCTCCCACATATTATAGAAAAATAATATTTATTTAGATTGGGTTCATTCTACAAAATTGATTAATATATTTTTAAGCCCAATATCGAGTTCAAAAAGTCCTCAGAAGTCGACCAATCCAATATATTGTAACATGATTATAACAGGTTGTACAATGTTTTGTGTATCATGTAAGTCAGTCTAGAAAGAGTCTGTAGCGTGGAATTCTATCTCCAAATGAAGATCAAGAATGAAGAACTCAAAGATATTCGAAACTCTCAAATAGGATGTTATAAGAAGAATTCAATCACAAGCGGGAAAGCGAAGATTACAAAAGAAATTTTCAAATATTTAAAAAAAAAGTTTGTTTTTTCTTTGTGTGATATATTTTATGGTTTTAGGTTGATTTTAAAAATATTTTTCTAACAAGACTTTGCATTCTGAGCATTAAAATTTTCGTGGACAAAGATTTAAACAAAATTTTCTCTGGTTTTTTTTTTAAAAAAAAAAAAAAAAAAAAACCGATACTATGATGTTGCAACATGAGTTTCTATGTTGAAACAATATAATAGTATTTCTGAGATAACATTTTCTTAAAATCAAATCTTTTGCAATCCTTCCTCATCTCTTATCCCATTTTTCCCTCAATAAAATGAGATTTTTTTTCTTAAGAAAATGTGTGACTTTGGTGTGGACAAGATAATTGAGTTTCAATGCAAAATCATTCATGTATCTTTCTAAGCTTTACATCCAATCTTTGGAAGAGCTTAGACAACCTTTTGGTCTTTGGTTACTGATTTAATACTTACAATATCTTTTTCAAGTGATTAGAGACCCTCTTTTGTGATTTTCGAAAGAAGAAGATTTACAGTTTGGAGGGAATTCCGTAGCTTCAAATCAATAATAGGAGTGGTGCTCAATGGACCAATTCAAGAAGTGATTCTACACAATAGCGTCAATGTTAAATAGGGAATCTTTATTTGTTTAAGTTTGATTTTGTCAATAATCTGTTTTAACTTAGTTGATTGTTCAATAGCTAGACGTGGCTTCATGAATGTGGGAAATTGCTGAACCACATCAATTGTTTGTGCTAGTTATGATTTTTACTTATTTAATAAATTAAGTAATCTGACATTAATTAAATCAGAAAAAAACGGCTCTAACAATTACTAACCCACCCACTTTAATGACTATCTCACTTAATACTCCCATGCCTTTAAATATTGACCGCCCAATCTTATTCAAATTTTCAATCAAATATATGTCAATGTCAATTTCATTGATGAATTAGTGTTTATGCAAATTCTAAGAATGAAATTTTCGTGTGAATATTAATCTTTTTTTTTCTATACAAAAGATGTCTAAAAAGAAAAAATCATCTCCAGATTATGAGGAGAGTCTCGAATTTATAGACAATGTGTATGTCTGCTGATGTGGCAGAGAATGGTATTAACATAGTCGATTGATTCTCTGAAAACTTGGTCGAGTTAAGTCTGATGAGCACATATATTCCATCACATCAACTGGCTTACTTGCTAGCACACTTATCTTTGGACTTGGTCATCTCGGTTGACAAATATACTCGGCATCATTAGCCCCTACTCTCGAATTCATAATTTTATGACATGAGAATATGAAATATCAATCCTGAATCCTCCATGTAAGCAAAACGTGTGAACATCACCCTATTGATCTTGTGACTACAGGAATTAAATGTGATGCGATTTCTCGTATTTGGCAATTGAAGTGTCACTAGGAAAAGGGCGTACGTTTTTCTAAAACTTGTGTCATGATGATAAGCGTCCCATCAAATTCCAAAATGACTTTTCGATTTCCTCCCGCCTTTTCTTCCCTACTTTTGTTTTGGTTTGTATACTTCATTCTCTTCTCCACTTTAACATTTCTTTGTTTTTCTCTCAAGCCTTCATACATTCCTACAAATTTTCACTGTCTAAAACTCTGTTATGCATGAACGTGATTGTGTTGGACACCTCATCAAAATAATAGACTTTAGAGGTAGTTTCTCAAAATGACTTTTCTTTTGAATTATTAGGCTCTATTGAATAGCTGGGAGAGCTAGATATTGGAGACCAAGAAGTAAATAGCTTTATACATTTGAACCATTCTCAGACCCCTGGCTTTAGAACAACCGATAGGTTTTGTTTTTTTGTCTTTCTCAGATTCTTCCTCATTTCGTCTCTTATCATTGTGTACAGTCTTCATACCTTAGTTGGGCGTGCTTATCTGATTGAGAGAAAATTGTTAGACGTCGATCTAGTGAGAAATTCCTTAGTCGTATAGCTTTACATCTCCCGACTGATGATGTTTGTCCACTAGAGCCTATTTTAAAGACAATTACTCGTCACCCGAGCACATATAATGAGAAGACATTGAGACGTGTCATAGACCACATCTTCTTAAGTCAACATCACACATACCGCGATGATGGACCGGTCGAGTACTTGCCTGTTGGTTGCAAGTAGAAATGGCTATTTATCAAGATAGCCTAAGGGCTGGTCTTGGGTTTCCTCTTCATTCACTTTTGGTTGACTTTTGTTGTGTACATAACTTGGCTCCTCGGCTTGGCTCCTCGGCAGTTAGTTCCCAATGCCTTTAGAATTTTAAATTATTACCTTTTGATTTGTTTAAAAAACAATCTCAAACATTCAATCAATTTATTTTGCATCTTATTTGAGATGAAACTCCTCCATCGATACGATTGTTGTGTAGTCTTTTCTCATCGAGACCGAGGACTTCTAGCCAATGAACACTTTGAATACCTAACTATCCCTTTTCAAATAGTGGCTGAAAAAATAGATATTTCTTTTGTAAGTCCCGTAAATGGCATGTTCTCTTTTCCCACCGAGTAGAGTCATCTCCCACTTGATAACTTTAATAAAACTCCTATCCTTTACGAGTTGGAAATTGATTCACTTATTATTTTGCAATCAATTAAACCTCTTGGTCGATGGATGAATGATGTTTTGACTGACAATGCATTGGTTTTCGTTGGCATTGGCCGTCCTTATGGTAGGTTTAACAGTATTTTGATTTTTGATATGTTCTTTTCTTGATATTTCTTTCTCTTCAAATATGTATGCCGATCAATTCAGCGAAGAATTCCTCGAAGAGCTAGCTCGAAAGAATCAGCAATCTAAACGAAAAAATAAAAGGGTTTTGGAAATTGGTTTAAGAATTCGAGAACTTGACTAAGTGTTTAAAACAACTAAAATGACTTAGTGTCAACTTCGGCCAAATATTCAAACCCGACCCAATCTATTTAGGCAAAATAGTTTGCCACTTCGTCGCTTCGGGGCGTCAAAACATAGATCGACTTGCCCGTCAGGTCGTGGGGTCGAGGGGTAGCGCCTTGTGGGGTTCGGGGCAACGCCCGAAGAGAATTCAGATTTCTCTACATGTGTTGAAGAGTATATTTGGCATCTCAAAACCAATATAGGATGAATGAGAAATTACAGAAAAGAACAAAATCGGGTTAATTTTTGACCATGCGATCGCATGGATATTTTATCATGCGATCGCAACTTGCTGAATTTTTAAGCAAAATGTTTTTTGGTCCTACCATGCTATTGCAGGAGGCAAAGCCATATGATCGCATAGTTAGTCTTGATTAAATTCTGTCTTCAAAAGTGTACCTCGCGATCGCAGCATATTAGAAGTGTTGCACGAACATGCATGTCCTTTTGAAGTGTTGCACGATTTGGCTCCACACCACTTCATTCCCAACTCTTCATCTTCATTAAATAGGACACTATGGACGTCCTATTCAATACAGAAATGATGTGCAAACATAACTTCATCCTATATTCTTCTTCTTAACCAAAATTCTTGCATTTGTTGCATAAATTCTGGTTTTCATTCTTTCATATTCATTTTGGAGTACAAAACCATTTTTGGTTCGTTGTGCTTGTGTTTGAAGTACTACAAACACAAGTGAAAGTCGTTGTATCTTGGGAGTTGATTGCCATCAATCGTAGACACCGTTGCGGGAAAAAATCAACTTAAGGATAAAGTGTTCAACACTTGTCTCAACTTTGCATTTCATCTATTTTCGGTTTTCTTGTTTCTTCACTTCTTTGGAGTCACTTTACACAAAATTCACCCAACAAAGGGTTCCGTATTCTTCTAACAAACCTCATACCTCTCGGGTCCCTCACACAACCATACTCAGTTTTTGCGAGAGGCCTCCACTCCTTTGATCGTCCTACCTCCTATTGTTCCAATCCCTCAAACACTTTCCACTTCTCATTCTCCTAGTCAAACTCCTTCATGTAACCTTCGCCGACCGATTGAAAAAGTTAATAAATATTGCCAGTTATGGCAAGCTGTTTAGAATGGGCAGTGATCAACGCTAGTAAAGACAAGTCTCTTGAAAGTTTGGATAGGTCGATCATTGTGGAGGAACGACGGGTATTAATCTCTTACTCTTCTTGTTATCTCCAAAATCTTTCCTGAGTTTTAAGATATTTTTTTTATAATAGATCATTTCTCTCTGTCACTCTGTTTTTTGAAGAATGCGTGATCATTCGGAGAGACTTGAGCATACCGGTCGCCTTCTTCAGGAAAAAGATGAGGCCCTACAAGAAAGCCTGAAAATAATATATGAATTGGAGAAAACGGCTGGGGCAAGATAAAGTCGTCTCCAGAGCTTGGTGAGGGTTGTGGAAGAACAAGAGGAATCCTTATATTTTGGGCACTTGGTAAGTTTCTTTAGATGGGTTTTGATTAACATGTTGAATTTTTTCTTCTTTTTTCCTTTCTTGTACTGCAGCCAATTTCACACCATTTGAGTCAATTTTCTTATTTTTCTCAATAAAATGCTCAAACTATTGAGTTTTAAATGGTTTATATGCTTTTCTGAGCTTGTTCAAATTGGTATTCAGGTACAAAGTTCTAATTAATGGTTTTTGCAAAATTAAAACTTGTTGTTGAATGACATTGTTTGGGGATTTACTCTATAAGTGATTCATAGTAGGTCATTTTTTCATTTATTTTTTGTATCTTGAGAAATAATAGTATAGAGAATCGATGTTCTGTATATGATATTGAAGCTTTTTTTAAGGCGAGTACTTTCAAGTTTTCAAATGATATGATTATTAGCAATCAAACGTTTCTCGCTTGCGCACCAGTTGAGCGGGTGAAGAAATGGAACACATTTATCAATATCTTCTAATTTCTTTACACCTTTTGAATTCACAATGCATGTATTTGTATTAATTGTTTATTGCGCCATATTCACTCTATGAAAGTGCTCATCAATGTGCAATTATGAGTGTAGAACCTTTACTTGATGAAATTCACAATAGAAGAACTCTTTTACAATAATTCTTTGGTGCAAGCTGTGTTTTGAACTATATAGACATTATGAGGCACTGTATTGGATATTTACATGGGTTTTATGGTTTCCCTCAATTGTTATTTCAATTACTAAAAGGAAAATTCTTTTGCACGGAAAATGAACCATTTCAGCAACACTGGAGGTTTAGGAAAAATGTTCAAATACATAGCACTGTGTTTCTCTCAAATGGGCTATTGTTCTTCTTATTGGATTGAACACTAGTCTAGTTGGCTTCTTCAATAATCTCGCAGTTGAAAATTTAGCTGGTTTCAAGCTTCTACTCACCAACAACCATTGCCGGTTTCAAGATTTTGTTAGATTAAATATTTGTGATGGCAAGAAACTTCCAAGACTAGTGTGTTTTGTCATATTTTGGTTCAAACATTTCATCATATTTGAAGAAATTTCCAAGCCATATTTTGTATGACTAAATACAAATTCTACTACTTTATTTATATTAAATTGGTTTAGCCTTGTTCATATTTATTACTATTATTGTAAAAATTTTATTTAAAGGTTAATGTGGTGTACGTATTGAGTTTTATACATATACATATATCTACAATGCAAATGAATATATATAATATTTTTTTTGAAAAAAAAAAAAGAAATTAGAAACCACAACATACAGGGGAATATTGTCAAAAACATTACAATTTTAGAAAGACAATGTGCGAAAGATTGTTTTTAAAAACTAAAGACAACATGCGGAAGAATGTTGTTGAAAAAAAATTATAACAATGCGCAGATGAATGTTGTTAAAAAGAAATAACAACGTACAAAAGAAGGTTGCTAAAAAGAAATGACAACGGATGTTTGAACGTTGTTAAAAAGTAATTAAAATGTACGAATGACCATTGTTAATAAAACAATAACAATGTATAGTTGAATGTTGTTAAAAAGAAATAACAACGTACAAATGACCGTTGCTAACAAAACAATAACAACGTGCATTTTAACGATCATTCGTCCAGTCTTACCACTACAAGCAATGCCGCACGTTGTTAAATTCCATGGGTACGTTGCTAAAATATAAATGACAACGCGCTTTTTATTTTTGACAACGAACATTACCTGTTGCCGTAGACATCTACTTTTTGGAAACATCAAGAGACACAACATACGGCTGAACATTGCTAAATCTCTATTGCAACGTATTCCGCCCGTTGCTAAAAGCAAATTTTCTTGTAGTAGGGACTACTTGCCCTTGATAAGTTTAGCCTTGCTTTTTCACTCGACCACAAGAATGATTTGACCGAGAGATTTTGATCACCTGATATATCCAGCATCATAGGTATTGTCTATTAATTACATACTACATACAATTGGTCAAAATTTTAGGATTAGACGAAATTAAGGAAGAACGTCATTCAAATATTTGTTAAGCTATTAGAGAGATAACAAACTTATTATTAAATGTCTTCAAAGTGCCTCTCATGGCCATGTTCATTTTTATCATCATAAGCCTGACATGTTCACCATTTTCATTAATGAGTGATGGTGAAGATTGTTGGTAAAAAATAGTGCATTATTTATATTCTGACAATTTAATTACGTGTATGCAAAACAAGTAAAATAACGACTTACAAAAATATCGAGAAATGAATAAATAGATTCGGTCGAGGAAAGAGTTTGACTCTTTCTCCTTAAGACAAAATTGTCCCGCACATGTGCTTACGGTTTCTCGGCACATGTCCCCCAAGATACAACGACCACTTCTCGTAATAGTAGCACTCCAAATTACGAGAACAACAAACCGAACAATGTTTTGTTCTCTCTTTAAATGAAAACTGGACTTGAACTTTATGCAAAAATTATTTCTATACTAAAATGATTTGTGCAAAACGTGTAGAGACATTTAGTTGAAAGTAAAGTAATTTTAATTTCCAATCATAAGGGGCCTATTTATAATATCTGAAAAGTTATATATCAAAAGACACAACTTTCTTAAAAGGCACGTCCAAAAGACATGTCTTGTTGAAAAGGCGCATGTCCAAAAGACATGTTTCTAAGTTGAAAAGATGTGACTGTTAAAAAACGACACATCCTAAAAGACACGACTTTTCATCCAATCAGATTCTAAAATATATATTCCGCAATATTCTAATCTCATTTTTCAACAATATTCATATATTTAAGCGATTCACTTTGGGCCATAATTTCTCATTCACTGAAATCGATTTGAGTGACTAAATATAATATGTTAATCTACTCGCGTAGTAGAACATGTTTGGCCTTACAACTCCCGTACTTAACTAACGGGCTCCGCTTAAATAATTGGTCAAAACTAACATTACTAAAAAAAAGTCCAACAAAGATTGAATTCAAGACTTTTCTATGTTCAGATAGTATGTTGAATAATTTTATTTAAAAGCTTAAATTATTAGAGAAAGAACAAACTTATTTATTTACATGTTGATTTTATGTGTTTGGTTGTGACGCCCCAAATCTCTTTCTAATTTCTGTAAGACCTTGAGTCTTAAGATCTGGTCCTCTTCAAGTCTTCGCTTCAATTCTTCTATGGGTTCTCTTTTGGGTCTTCATCGTCCTCTCCTTGGCAGCCTAATTAGTTGACTAACCTCATCCTCATTTGTCGTCATGTCTAAATAAAACCTAAATGTGAGATTCCATCTCTAATATAGGCGTTCCAATTCTCTATGAAAGCATCACAAAATTCCACGAACTCAACATGACAAGGGTTTCCCGACGGGACCATTGATCTCCTCTAAAATCATTGCGGTATCTAAAGGGCTGTATGTCACCCTAATATTTAATTGACTTAAAAGTCCACTTAACAATAAAAATAAGTAATACTCAAAATACATGTAGGGTCTTGAACTAAATAAGACCAAAAAATAAGCATAACACATATTTCTATTCTCTAATCCTATTCAACATAATATTATACCAAAGCATGCTAAAAACTCTTTCAAAATTCATCTTGAATTGGTAGTCGGCCGATGGACTAGAAATCTTGAGCATGCACCAAAAACTTGAAATCATCTGATGGAGGCTAAACAGGGCCTTGCAAGGGCGGATTTTTTTTTTTTGGAAGGGGGGAGCCCTGGGCTGAAGTCCATGGCTGCCCAATCCCAAGCCCAAGTTAAAAAAAAAGGATAAATTCAGGGCTGGTCACTGTTTGGGCACTTATGGGTTCTAAAGTCATATGCTCAAAACTTAATTCAATTAAAGTCACCTTTTAGAGCTAAAAGACCAACATACCCTTAATTGTAAAAAAAACGCTAATGGTGATATTGTTTTGTGGTGATCTTGCTTTTGTTGTGATCTTGTTTTGTGGTGATACTATTTTTTTGATGATCTTCATTAAACCTATGATTTTGTACTACTAATGAAACATTTTAAGAACAATATTATTCTCTTGTTTATTCTCTCTTGATTAATTAGTCTACCTACCATTAAACACCTTATATATTTATACTTATCTATCCAATGAGAATCTATGTCCTAATTGAATCTCAAACATGTTCCAATTCAAGAGAAGAATTAGAAACATTGTTCATAGTTTTAAATGAGAACCCTTTGCATGACTTTCCATTAACTTGAGAATAATTGGCGCTTCTTCTTTCTTCATCTTGGCATTGCTCAAGTATGTGTTTACTTTTAAGGGACTCGAGATACCTTGGAAGAGCTTCAATTTGCAACAAAAGAATGTACATTAATCCGTGATATTGTTTTAGAGGATTTGTGATACTGTTTTAAGAAAAAAAATTAAAGATTACCATTTTAAGCTAAAGAGACGACTTCAAACAGGTAAAATCCATCATACGCAGTTGCAAAGTGATCGGTCTTGACCGTCTCATCGAGACCATTCTGAAAACATATTATAATAAAAATTCTGAGCACGTGTGCAAATTCTATGATCATTTCTATTGTGATACTATTTTTTGTGATACCGTTTTGCATAATACAGTATCAAACAACACACATGACTATGATATCATGCTTTTATCTATGATACTGTTTAATTAGTCATATGTTTTGTTTGATACCAGATATAAAATAGTATCATAGATTAAAACATGGATTAAAACAAGATCAAATTATATTAATGCACATTACCTAAACAAAACATTATCATGGATTAAAACTAAGACATTCAAATAGTATCACGTGTTCAAACCTTGCCATAATTAAACAATATCAAAGATCACATAGATTCAAACAATATCACAAGATAAAAACAGTATCATGGATTAAAATGGTATCAAAATATACTAATTACCTAAACAAAACAATTATCATAGATTAAAACTAAGACATTCAAACAAGATCACGGGTTCAAACTTTGCCATAATTAAACAAAGATCAAAGATCACATAGATTCAAACAAAGATCATAGGATAAAAAGCGATTATCATGGATTAAAACTAAGACATTAAAACAAAGATCATTGATTAAAAATAAGACATTCAAACAATTATCACATGTTCAAATCTTGCCATAATTAAACAGTATCATGGATTAAAATAGTATCATATGATTAAAACAGTATCAAGGATTAAAACATGTTTCAAATGATAGTGAAATATTATGACAAAGTTTCAACCTATTAAACCTTGCCATAATTAAACAGTATCGTGGATTAAAACTAAGACATTAAAACAATATCATGGATTAAGTCTAAGACATTCAAACAGTATCACAGATTCAAATCTTACCATAATTAAATAGTATCATGGATTAAAACTAAGACATTAAAACAGTATCATGGATTAAATCTAAAATATTCAAACAGTATCACAGATTCAAATCTTACCATAATTAAATAGTATCATGAATTAAAACTAAGACATTAAAACAGTATCATGGATTAAAATTAAGACATTCAAACAGTATCACATGTTCAAACCTTGCTATAATTAAACAGTATCATAGATTAAAACAGTTAGAATTAAAACATGTTTTAATCCATGATATTTTTTTTATTTAAGTAATGTGCATTAGTATACTTTGATACTGTTTAATTCATGATACTGTTTTTTTTTAGATAATGTACATTGGTGAACTTTAATCCATCAACATAAGATACTGTTTGTTTAAGATAATGTTTCAACTATAATACTAATATATCAAACTTTATATCCGGGTTGGATTCATAGAATTTTTATTGGGTCTTTGCAAATTTTTGCACTTCAAAGGTGTCTTTGTAAGTGACATTTATAATTTCTCGCATTTTGTTTATTCAATTCATTTACGAGTATGTTTGGTTAAGCTTAAAAGCAGCTTATTTGTGTGTATTTGATCTGATTTAACCATCATCACTGTGTTAATTCATTTCTGATTCAATTCATTTCGTCAAGCAACAATTATGATGCACCAACTTCACATTGTTATCTCGTGATCTTCGTTTTTAGAGAATTTGTGATACTGTTTTGAAAAGAAAAATTAAAGATTGTCATTTTAAACTAAAGAGACGACTTCAAACGGGTAAAATCCATCGCACGCAGTGGCAAAGCGACTGGTCTTGACCGTCTCGTCGAGACCATTCCAAAAATATATTATAATAAAAATTACGAGCACGTGTGCGAATTCTATATCCATTTATATTGTGATCTTGTTTTGTATAATACAATATCAAACAACATACCATGACTAAACATTAGATGGTAGAATATTCAAGCTCCTATTTACAGCAATTAGATGATGGAGCATTCAAGGTTCTATTTACATAAGATAGTGGAGTATTCAAGCTCATATTTACAAAGATTCTATGCTCATATTTACAAACATTCTATGCCCATTTCACATTGTGATACTTGTTTTGTATAACACAAGATCAAACAACTTTCATAACTAATTAACAACACAAAGAAATAATCTAATGGCCAACTTAATACAATATCAAGTCGCTATTTTATAATACAAGATCATCAACAACAGATGTTACCTCATTGTTTACATAACTAAAAAATGCTCATTGTTTACATAACTACGAAAATACTCAACCCAGGTTAGTCATATTGGTCAACCTTTCTTGCAGAACGGATAGATCAATGCTAGCTGTTAGATCACTAGCCTGAAAAAAATGATCAAATACAAGAATTAAGACTAAAACAAAGAAATTAATAATAATATTCCTACGTTAATTTGTTGCCTCAATCTGGATTCTATGAAGTAACTTGGTACACTCACTAGCTTCACAGCAACTTCTTCTCCAGTTTGTATATTTACTCCTAATTTAATTTGAAATCAACAAATAATTATAACAGACGTCATGAAAAGAAACTTAAGAAACCATTAATTTATAATTAAAAATGCTAATCGAAATTACCCAAAAAAAGCTTTCCAAAAGATCCACTTCCAATCTTTCTCCCCAGCTTAAATTTGCCTCCATACTTAATTTCCAAAAATGAATTAAAAAGCCCAAATAAAAAGTTAATCTTGCTTGATTATACAATTCACCATTCAACACCAAGAATGGAAAACTTGTTTCTCAACAATCAAAATCTCAAATTACGTATACACGGCCTCTCCGATCCATTCAAAATTAATTAAAGAAAATGATACTGAAAAATCTTTCTATTATGATTTACTTTTGTAGTTTCACAGCTAACAACATTCAGTCCCCAACTGAAAATTGATCCAAAATCTTCACCAAAAAACTGTCTAAAACCAATCTCAAAATTAGTTTAGCTACACCAAAATCTTTCACAAATCCTTCATTCCTTCCATGAATGCTTAGATATCATCACAATTTCAATAGCACATAGCCCAGATTTTACTATATGGAATTAAAAAGTGACACTGAGCCGTAGAAACACTCGTCGGAGGTCACCGGAGGTAGAGGAGGTTGTCGCCGGAGGTCGCCGGAGGTCACCGGAGGTGGATGGAGTTGGAAGATTGTGCAATGAAAAATATGGTTAAAATAGATGATTTTGGAATTAATATAAAATATTGCTATGAAGTATGACTTAATCACAATTTAAAAAAAAAAATTGACCTAATTTGAAACAAGTCATGTGGAGATGACTTATTGACAATTTTTCCAAAAAAAAAACCCCCAAATTTCATCAACAGTCCAAAAGAATTTATAGCCAGGCATAGAAAAAGAATTGTTTTAATCCCAATTGTGCATCCAGGTTTAATTAAACAAACAATTATTTGTATTTCATGTAAGTATTAGAAAGTTCAAAATTCGAAAGTATGCATGAATTTTTAATTTGTTGCACCTTCCACTTTTAGTGTTGAAATATCATTTTACTTTCTAACTTAGTAATACTATCCCGTTGTGTATGACTTACTTATATGTCGTTTCATTAAATATAGGATTACAATATAATTGTATATAACACTATTAAAGGGTTTAAATATTTTATGCATCGACTACATAGCTTAGTTTTTAGATAAAATAGGTATAGAATATATTATAAAACAATTTTTGTATATCGACTACATAACAATTTTTGTTGAGAGATACCTTATTAATAAAGTAGATATAAATTCTATTATAGAAGAATTTGCAATTGTAAAAGATCGTCGGGCACAACTTTCTTTAGATTTTTGTGTAATGACTTCTTGTAACATTTTCAAAGATTATGACTTATAAAAAAATATTAGATTCTCATAAAAATTGGTTAAGTAATTGTGGTTTGAGAAAAAAAAAATGGGCTAAGTAATGGGTCCCTCCTCCCCACCCACACCTTTTGTCGATCCTAGCTCACAGGGCCTTGCCCTTGTTTGTGTGTTAAAACGCAAGCTCATCGTCCACGATGGCCCTTTAACGACCTTGTAATTGTTCGTGTTGCTAACAATAATAGCTTGTTTAGTCTCCCCGATCTCTATTTGTTTCTTCATTTGGATTTTTGACCAAAAGAGCTTGGCTTTGATGAGTAGTACTCTCTGCATTGATTGTAGGTGACTAGGGTAATAGAAATCAGTTGGAAAGCAGTAATATTAAACGCCTGCCAAGTCTACAAACTCTGGAACTTGTTGAAAACACTGTTTTTATATTTCCTATGATAATGGACTTGTTTCTTGATATATATTTATTTGAACAAATAATTTACAAAACATTTTTTTATTCTTAAAGAAATCGAAGAAGAAAGTTATAAATTATGGTTTCTTGGGCTCTACGCAATGGTCAAGCTCATAGAAATTGACTAATATATTAGGTTGCATTGTCTGTCAATATTCTTGAAAGAATCGGGATATATATATATATATATAGAATCTTGGAAATTAATTTGAAAGTTCTATTATAAACAAGAATATTTTCTAGAAAATCAATTAAATAGGCAAAAAAGAAACTTCCTATGGTTTTCTTGGAGAAGGGTGAGCTTTTTGGTATTAATTTATAGTTAAAATTTTGTGCTAATATTGTGAGTTTGTGAGACTGTTTTTATATGTTTAGGTTGTGTTGGTACACTGTAATAGATCATATGAAGAATTAAGTATAAAATTAGAGTAAAAATACTACGTAGTTAATACTATTTTTTAGTTTGTATTCAAAAGAATGTTATTTTTGTTGGGAACACGAATTCATTACTGGATATATCTTATATCCGTCGCTGGAGCCATAAAATCGGTCGGTAAAGATAAATACCGACACCAACGTTGTCAAAAAGATAGTTGGTGAAAGCCTTGTCGGCAATTATTTCCATGGAAATTCCTGTAGTCAGAAATAATTACCAACGGCTTCAAAGTAGTCGGGGAGATGAGTCCTCTTCAAAGTCAAGATGTTCCCTCCGTTCATCTCCAGTACTTAGACCATTAGTTACTGTTCTTTTATCCAAGAAGATGCTTAGCTATTAGTAATCACTAGCTATTATCAAGATGCACGTATATTATGTTAAAATGGGTTAATACTTATAATATTTTTTGCTACCAACAGAAGTTAGTTACATATAGGTGTACTCTTCCACTGCAGGGCTAGTCCTTATATTTTGGATGTCCTGTACAACAATTTAAAATGGTGTCCCTTTCATTTAATTGAGAAACATATTAAGAAATATTAAATTATATTTCAATACTAGTATTTTATTTTTAAAATGTGACATTTAAATAGTTGTTTATTTTTACACGTCATTAAAAAAAAGTACAAGTAAAAGCAGTCGAGGTTGCAAGTGAAGTCTCTTCAAGCGCTTGAGATCATGTCGAAATCAATCATGGCGAACTGTTATAGACAGTCCAATCTTCATCAAGTTGCATATGGAATGATCCATGAAAATGTGCTCCAGTGTAGAGGTAATTCATCGGGGATATCCTAATAAATTTTACTCGCAACACTTGGAAATAACATAAGAGATCCCGAGGAACTCCTGCGCCCCTTTTATTATAATGGAGATTATAGAGAATATAAATACGGTTATGAGATTCATTTGGTAGGTTCTTGCAATGGTCTGCTTTGTTTTGTTGATTCAGATCATTATATCATTTTGTGGAATATAGCAACTCACAAATACTTTGAGTTACAACGTTTAGATATTAAAATTCCCAAGTTTACTGGTCTTCCCTATGATGTGAACTATGGCTTTGGGTACGATGATGCTTCTAATGACTACAAGGTAATTAGGTTGATAATCTCAACTCGAAAATCAGATTGCTTTGATGTTGAGTTTTATAGCTTGAAATAAAAATCCTAGACGAGATTTGAAGATTTGGCGAGTAGTATTCGTTCGGATCATTATGGCATTCTTGTTGGTGGTGCCTTACAATCGGCTTCTACGAAGGAGACAAAATGGGATGATGATGAGAGCTCAAGGTTATCACTAACTTATTTGAAGGTTCTAGATTGTTTTCTTTGGTTTCCTTTCTCTAGAACTTTCTCTTGTGCCATATAGATGAAAAGGATCTAGAACAATGTGGGTGCTTTCATTATTAGAACTAGAATTTTCTAGTTTTTTGTTAACCTCCATTATAGATCATTCTAGAAATATTGTAACCAAGTATAAATAGGGTATGAGTGTATTGTATTTGTCATTAGTGTGAGAAAGTGTAATGAATGAGATCAATTAAAGTGAGGTGTTGTAAAATAATAGTGGTATGTCCAAATTGTGTAAGTAAGTTATATAATAAAATACATTCCATTTGTGTTCCAAATTCAACAAGAGCCCCATTGTGGCTTTTGATCTCACAAAGGAAGAATTCATCTTGGTTCCTTGTGTACACTTACCCCGTAAAATTACTTGGATGAGCTTGGGGACTTACCATGGTTGCATTTGTTTGTTTTGCCATTTTCACGAACAGGTGGTGAATTTGGGTGATGAAGGATTACAGAATCAAGGAATATTGGATTATGGTTTATACTAATAATAGTAAATATATTCCTTACAGGAGAGTCATTGATCATTCAAAGAGCAAAAGTACAATGATTTTGCAAGTAAACAAGACGTTCTGGAGACTGGTATGGTGCAATGATTTAGAAAAGAATAGTCTTAAGACAATCTATAATTCTTGGTCATCAAGATGTGTAGAGGCATGTCATGTTTATTATGAGAAGTATGTTTAGAATAGTCTTAAGACATAGCTGTAGGTTTGCATAGTTGGAATGATGAACTGGTTGGCGTGTAGCGGAAGATGAAGCCTCCAAAGACTTGGCGGTGGAAACATCCTTCGATGGGTAACCCCGAGCTGAATATTGAAGCTTGGGTAAGGGAAAGGACGGGATTTTTTTACCACTCGTGCAGTAATCCGGGATGACCAAGGGATAGTAGTGGCGATGCAATTCAGGAAGATGGTAGGTCAACTCTATGTTGAAGATGTTGAAGCGATGGTAATCAAGAGCGGCTTGATTTTGGCTCGAGATTGTGGTCTCCGACTTGAGATTGTTAAATCAAACTTTAGATGTGCTTCTAGTTCTAGTACTCATATTATGTTGGATATTGTTTCTTGTTGCTAAAAGCCGTGAGTGGTTCTGTTGTTAATCGAGGAACAAATAGCCCCACTAAGTTACTTCTTTTGGGTGTTGTGTTTTGGTACTTGAGTTTGGCATGATTGTATGCCTCCTTTTGTTTTGAATGTTGGACTTGATGATTTAAATGAATAAAAGTTGCTATTTGATGTATTAAAATATAACATTTCTGCCAACATGTTTTCATTTATCCATTCCTGGCTTTCATGGCAAAGTTCCTATTAGGCGTAGGCGGTGTAAATACCAAGGAAAACAATTAAACCATTAAGAAATATTTCACAACCCATAAAGTTGCATTGCTCTTGGTCATGTTGTGAGTCGACTCACAATGAGCGAACACAATGACCAAAAACAATTTATTTACCCGACTCAAATTCATGGAGAACAAGTTTAGTTCATTGTTGCTTCTATTAAATCATGATAAGAGACATCACTGCAAAGGCGGAGAGATTCATTCAACTATAACCTTTTTTTTTTCATTTTCTTCCATCTATGCTACAACATGGTGTTCTACATTTTCTCATTACTAAACTAAACGAGAGATTCCATTTGTGCGTGTTGCTACCAATAATTGTGTTTTTAGTCTCCCCTTGATCACTATTTGATTATTCATTTGAATTTTTGACCAAAAGAGCTTTGCTTTGATGAGTAGCTCTGCATTGATTGTAGGTGACTTACGGTAATAGAAATCCTTTGGGAAGAAGTAATATTGAAGGCCCCGCCATGTCTACAAACTCTGGAAAGGCTTAGACGTTACAGTTGATCGGTATATATAAACGGATTTGGTCAAAATTATTGGTAGCAACGGATTTCTATTACCCTAAGTCACCTACAATCAATGCAGAGAGTACTACTCATCAAAGCCAAGCTCTTTTGGTCAAAAATTCAAATGAATAATCAAATAGTGATCAAGGGGAGACTAAAAACACAATTATTGGTAGCAACACGCACAAATGGAATCTCTCGTTTAGTTTAGTAATGAGAAAATGTAGAACACCATGTTGTAGCACAGATGGAAGAAAATGAAAAAAAAAAAAAAAGGTTATAGTTGAATGAATCTCTCCCATATTTGGAGTATGTCTCTTATCATGACGAATAGAAGCAACAATGAACTAAACTTGTTCTCCATGAATTTGGAGTCGGGTAAATAAATTGTTTTTGGTCATTGTGTTCTGTTCATTGTGAGTCGTACTCACAACATGACCAGTAGCAATGCAACTTTTATGGGTTGTGAAATATTTCTTAATGGTTTAATTATTTTCCTTGGGTATTTACACTGCCTACGCCTAACAGGAACTTTGCCATGAAAGCCAGGAATGGATGAATGAAAACAGCTGGTAAAATGTTATTTTTTAATACATCAAACAACATACTTTTATTCATTTAAGTCATCAAGACCAACATTCAAAACAAAAAGGAGGCATACAATCATGCCAAACTCAAGTACCAAAAACACAACACCCAAAAGAAGTAACTTAGTGGGGCTATTTGTTCCTCGATTAAGCAACAGGAACCACTACTGGCTTTTAGCAACTAGAAACAATATCCAACATAATATGAGTACTAGAACTAGAAACACATCTAAAGTTTGATTTAACAATCTCAAGCTGGAGACCACAATCTCGAGCCAAAATCAAGCGCCTCTTGCATTACCATCGCTCAACATCTTCAACATGAGTTGACCCACCATCCTCCTGAATTGCATCGCCACTACTATCCCTTGGTCTTCCCGGATCACTGCACGAGTGGTAAAAAAATCATGTCCTTTCCCTTACCCAAGCTTCAATATTCAGCTCGGGGTGACCCATCGAAGGATGTTTCCACCGCCAAGTCTTTGGAGGCTTCATCTTCCGCTACACGCAAAACCGCCCATCATTCCAACTATGCAAACCTACAGCTATGTCTTAAGACTATTCTAAACATACCTCTCATAATAAACATGACATGCCTCTAAACATCTTGATGACCAAGAATTATAGATTGTCTTAAGACTATTCTTTTCTAAATCATTGCACCATACCGCCTCTCCTGGCGCCTTGTTTACTTGGAAAATCATTGTACTTTTGCTCTTTGAATGATCAATGACTCTCGTGTAAGGAATATACTTACTATTATTAGTATAAACCTTAATCCAATACTCCTTGATTCTGTAATCCTTCATCACCCAAATTCACCACCTGCTCATGAAAATGGCAAAACAAACAAATGCAACCTTGGTAAGTCCCCAAGCTCATCCAAGTAATTTTACGGGGTAAGTGTACACAGGGAACCAAGATGAATTCTTCCTTTGTGAGATCAAAAGCCACAATGGGGCTCTTGTTGAATTTGGAACACAAATGGAACTTATTTTATTATATAACTTACTTACACAATTTGAACATACCACTATTATTTTACAACACCTCACTTTAATTGATCTCACTCATTACACTTTCTCACACTAATGACAAGTACAATACACTCATACCCTATTTATACTTGGTTACAATATTTCTAGAATGATCTATAATGGAGGTTAACAAAAACTAGAAAATTCTAGTTCTAATAATGAAAGCACCCACATTGTTCTAGATCCTTTTCATCTATATGATGGAGCAAAGGAATGAAGCAAATGATATTGTCGCTGCCGCGCCACATCGAAGATCTCCAAAGACAGCTCGAAACTTTTGGCGTGGTCACCGATTTCGAACTTTTATTACCTTGTATGGTATTTGCATTTGTCATCTCCTCGGCTTTTTCACTTCAATGTGCCCTCATAAGATCTTCACAAGGACTACACAATGGTGAATCGAGAAAGACATGGAGGCTTCTTTCAATTCTTAATATTTGGTGGCATTCTGCATCTGTTTTCACACCTTTCGCTCTAAGGACTCTAATCTGCTGCCGTGTTGTGTATATTAGGTATAGCTGTCCAGAAAACTTGAACTTTGTGTTGTATTAGATATTTTGTTGAGGAGAATATCCTTCTTATTGTAATTTAATCCCACTGCTTCATTCCTATATATATACATGATGTCTTTTGTTGTTTTACAATGTTGTTTGTTATCAACGGTGCCTTTTGATGTGCAATCTCTTCCGAGTTGCACAAATACCTTTAGGTTTAATTTCTTGATACACTTTGGTGTTGACCACCACTCGAATCGACATGACCCGTCCCGAGTCACCCTAGTGGACCCAAGATGTGTCGTCTTGCCGATGATAGATGCCAACCGGATGTCGGACCCACCATTAAGGCTACTTAGACTTTTTCTAGAATTTATTGACTTTCTTGGACTAAAAATATCTTATAAAAATTTTGGCAGAGTTCCCTTTGTAAAGTGAGCTAAACCAAACACGAAAAACAATAAAATTTCCCAACAACATATTTAAAATAACCAACAGGGATCACCTATCCCACTACATACATAATAACCAAGCTCGAGAACCCGACAACTCTATCATCTCCAATATCTTTTACAAACGGCTCAAAAGCACATGAATTTTACAAAATGAGTAATGAGCCTAACCAACCATATACATATGATCCAAAATCAATCATCAAAAGGACCTAAGACATATATCCCCAAAAATGAATGATGACATGCTCGATAGAGATGAATCATACAACTAATCTTCGTGTGGCTCTGGCTCAACAATCAACAAACTCTTCAAAAGCTGCTCAAAACTCAACTACTACCTGAGTAAGAAAGTATAGAAAATACGTGAGCTAATAGCTCAGTGAGTGGAGAATTCGTAATTAATCATACTTTTCAAGAAACTGCTTTCTCATGTTACATGTACATACTGAGTAAATGTAAATCGTAAATCATAAAGAAACTGGATAATCTGATAATTTTGTAAATCTACAAATAAGTGCCATGTGATAACAATATACGTAAACATGTGTTTACGTAAACTAAATAAGTCATATATCTTGAAAAATCACACCGAGTATCCACTCATAATTTGTAACTTTGAAATCAGTAATCCAAAATCGGTCATACACTATGGAAACACATTCACACCAAAGTCAGAGCGGGCGGGTAAAATCACCATATCTCGTCATACGCGTGCGTCGGCCGAGCACTCCGTCTGGCTTAGTGCCCCTCTGTGTACGAAAGTGGGTTCCAAAGACCTCTGAAATAAGCACCCTTATACACGGCCCAAAGCCTATCTGTGCATAAGAGTGGGTCATAAAGACCTCTCATAATATACCCTAGTACATGGCCCAAAGCCCCTCTGTGCACTAGAGTAGATAACAGCATCATCAAATACTTTCTGGTGGTTTTATAAACCGTATCTAAATAATGGCATTTCTCAGGATAAAACATAACAATAATTTGCACTGATAGAACTAAATTTATTTATAAAATCTATTATATTAAAAAATCATACTTGTCTTCATAATAATTTTATAGCTAAAACATATGGTATTTAAATTCTTTATATTTTGAAAATTAAGTTTTTCCACTCACGAGCTTTTGGCTAGGACTAAGTTGGTCGATCACGCACCAACTTCCTCGTCACCTCACTAAATAAAATATAATTGCTCGAATAAATAAATAATCATCCCAAGTAACACTAATTATTAGAATCAAGGCTAAGCTTAACTTACCATACTTAAGCAAAACTTATTCAAAATTCCTTTACTTATTTGGATCTCATCCTCATTCTAATTCACCACTCATTCAATAACATATAATTCTCCTTAACATTCTCAACATTTTCTAATCTTCCATAAGGCCCTCAAATAATCTCATTTACATCACATTCACTTAAATGACCCAAATAGAAATTCTAGAGTTTACTAAAATCATCATTCCAAGCATATAACATAAATAAACCAACAATAGCCTTAATATCCTCAAAATAGCTTAAATATCTAAATAAACTCACTAAGTCAAGAATCCTAAAATTTCATCCATAAATCCTTCATTTAACATGCAAATATAGCTCATAACACTAAAAATAACTTATCTCCTTTCATAACGTTCACATTTAAGCCCATAAGCAAAAATCCTAATTTTTAACCTCATTTCTAAAATAAGAGGGTTCTTGCTTACCTCTTGAAAATGGAGAAGAAATGGAGAACCCAAGCTTAAAAATCGATTCGGCCGGCGACTTCTTCTTCCTCCTCTTCTTTTCCCTTTTCCTTTCCTTTTCTTTCTTCTCTTTTTCCCTTTCCTTTTCTTCTCTGGCCGCATTTATCTCTCTCTCCTTGCCTCTGCGTGAAATGTCAAGAAAAAGGCCCAAATTCATTTTAGGGTTTTGAGTTAAAATGACTTGTCAAACAATAAGTTTAGTAAAATAAGTCTACTTCCACAATGTTTTGGTAAATAGCCTTCCCATTAAATAAAGTATAAAAATATTACACAATATCCAAATTACCCCAAGTGCTTAAAACAAAAAATACCCTAATTTTTTCATTTCATCTTTCGTTATCCTCTTTCTCTCTCTAGGAAAATTATTGCAGCCATGTCTCACTCGCATCACCATCTTCATTGCACTTGTTCTACCTAGAAACCCAAAAATCTTTATGTTTGTCATCTTTCTTTGTCCATTATAATTTTGAGTAGTGTGTAAACTTGTTAAATTATCTACATTTTAGATTTGTAGTTAGAAGATAAAATATATATACTAATATCAATTCTTTGCAATTTTTGGCTCAATTTTCGATTACGGTTTCTGACATTGTTCTTTGATATATGCATTTGAATAAGAATCGCCATAACGTCGTATATGCCGTTATCTATGATCTATAACGGCATCCATGCCGTTATCTTATTTTTCCACCGTCATCATGTATATAACCTTGGACCTTTACAATATTGTTGTTTGCTATATGCATTTGCCTAAGAATCGCCATAACGTCATATATGCCGTTATCTATGATCTATAACGGCATCCATGCCGTTATCTTATTTTCCACCGTCACCATGTATATAACCTTGGACCTTTACAACATTGTTTACGATATATGCATTTGCCTAAGAATCTGCCATAACGTCATATATGCCGTTATATGTGATCTATAACGGCATCCATGCCGTTATCTTATTTTTCCATTGTCGACATGTATATAACATTGGGCCTTTCTGACATTGTTCTTTATATATGCATTGCCTAAGAATTTGCCATAACGCCATATATGGCGTTATCTATGATTTATCTTGACACCCATACATTATCTTATTTTTCCACTTTCGGTGTGTTTATAACCTTTAATGTGATAACTTTCGTTAAATATATTTTTGTTTTAGTGAGTTAATATGTGAGGGCATTAAAATTTAAAATAAAGACAAGTATGTCGTTATTCACAATGTATAACGGGACCAAATGGCATTATCTAATTAGTGACTATCACCATCTACCTAGCATTGGGTTTGATATTTGGCTTTGAATATATAGACTAGTTAAGTGCTATTGGGCGTGGGTTAGTAGTTAGCACTCATCTATAACGGCAACAATGCCGTTACGGGTATTACTAAAAAGCGGCATACTTGCCGTTATGGTCCTAAAAGTTCTTATCTATTGTTCACTTAGACATTGAACATCTTATTTTGATAAAATCACCGTAACAAGTTAGTTTATTAGTTTGAAGTCATTCCAGAGCAATTTAAAAATATAACGGCAAAGAATGCCGTTATGGAATACACTAAAGCGCACGCTTGCCGTTATGGTCCTACAATACTAATTTCTCGCTTAATTCGGCTATAAAGATGTTATTTTTTAACAAATAAGTTAATATGTGTCATATTTGTTATAATGACCTTAGTGATACTTAATTTAGTTGATTTGTTAGCAAAGAACTTTAGTATGTGAAAAGAATTCATGCATATTGTGTTCATAATGGAGAAGATGTCATAGAATAGTTTAGAGGTAGAGAGATTGCTTATGAATCAGTATAATAACTATTCTAACATTGAATAAGCATATAAAGCGCTTGAAAATATTTGCGAAAGAGATTTGAAGCATAACGTGACATGTCTTGAGTTCACGGTATCACTAGAACGCACGCCTTTGCCGTTATAGAAACTACTTAAGTATTTACGTATTCCCGAACTCTCAAACATCATATTACTGTTCAAATGTACCTAAATTTACTACTTTAAGAAGTTAGAACATGTTCGAGTTCATTTATAGGCATAACGTCATGCATGTCGTTCTGTTATCACTAGAACGGCATGTCTGCCGTTATGAAAACTACTTAAATATTTCTCTATTCTAGAACTCTCAAAGATCATATTGCTGTTCAAATGTACCTAAATTTACTACTTTAAGAAGTTAGAACACATTCGGGTTCATTTATAGGCATAACGCCATGCATGTCGTTACTCTATTACTAGAACCGGCATGTCTGCGTTATGAAAACTACTTAAGTATTTCTCTATTTCGGGACTCTCAAACATCATATTGTTGTTCAAATGTACCTAAATTTACTACTTTAAAAGTTAGAATCTGTTCGGGTTCATTTATAAGCATAACGTCATGCATGCTTGAATTCTGGTATCACTAGAACGACATATGTCTGCCGTTATGAAAACTACTTAAGTATTTCTATATTATGGAACACTCAAACATCATATTACTGTTGAAATGTACCAAAATTTATTACTTTAAGAAGTTAGAACTTGTTCGAGTTCATTTATAGGCATATGACGATAAGTGCGGATTTTGCATTTATTTTAGCTACTACAATGGATATTTGTGAGTTCTTTGAAGTATTTTACTATTTATTTATAAATTTTGGGACTGAAGTATAAAGAAGCAAAAGATGGAGGACATGTGCTACAATTTATGGAGGACTTATCCGAAATAAATAAAAAATTCAAGGACTAAAGTCGATTATTCCACAAAGTTTAAGAATTTGTAATTGTTATTAGTCGAAGTTTAAGGAATCAGTAATTGTTTAAGGATGAAGTCATATTTTCAAATTTTAGTAATAAATTATTAATTTATTTTTATTTTGGTTTATTTGTACTGATTTATTTTTGTAATTTATTGAGTTAGTTGTAATATTGTTAACAATTTTTATGTTTTTAACAATTTGCACGTTATTTTATTAACATATGATGCACGCTTTAACTCTCGTCGTTAATTTATTATTTCTATTGTAATATTACTTTCTTCTTTATATATAAATTATCAATTGGAACAAATTTATTATACACACTTTATTTATTTTATTTTTAAGTAAAATTTAATTTGTTACTCAAATATAAACTAATTAATTAGTCTCAATGTAATCTTAATAATAAAATTAATGTTAACTATATTATTTATTATATTATATAAATAATATATAACTTATATATTATATTTTTAAAAAACAAATACAATTAATATAATAATAAAAATTTATTTTTAATTTAATAAATTTAATTATATTAATTATATTAATAATGTGGATATAAATTTGGTAGTAAATAAATAGGTTGGGATTGAAGAAAGTGGGGGTTAGAGTATAAATAAATGAGTGGAGGGTGGGGGACATTTGTAATTTGTTTGGATTTTTACAGTTTGGGGTGGGGGCGCTCTCACAGACGGGGAAATGTCCAAATCTTTTCATCATGGATGGAAGAAGAGATGAAAAAAAAGTGTGCAAAGTGGAGAGAGAAGGTGAGTACGTATATTTGGAATAAAGTGAGGAGATTTATGTCGTTTCCTATTATTCAATTCTTGACATTAATTTTATTTGTTTATTTTTGGTCAAAGGCCATTTGCCAAAATATTTTGTCTGCAAAGGTCATTTAATAGTATTCCCCTTCATTTTACATTATGCCAAATTGCAGCCTTAGTCCCCGACTTATATATACATAGTGACATTTAAATCCTTAAGTAACCATAATTTATAAAATAGCCTAAAATAATTTATTTACTTAATTAAAGTCCAACTTTGATTATTTGACTTAAACTTGACCCAAAATTTCATTGACTTTGACTAGAATAAAATGGGTCGTAACACAAACCGTTTCGATTTTTAACAGGTGATAGAGAAGAAAGTTCCCCAACTCTTTTAAGCCAAAAATTTTGTAGTTAGATAAAATTTATGATAGAATGTTATACTTTCGATTAACAGGGTCAGATCTCCTTTCCTTCTTTCATGAGAGAGAGTAGCAACCCTCGACAAATTAACTGTGTTACACCTGTGATGATATAGCTGCGGCACTTGTGTAAGTCACAATCTTCCTCTTCCGCCACCCATTTTCGGATTTGGCGCTTCTTCCTTGTGATCTCTTAATTTGCTTAATTTTAATACTATATATATATATATATATATATATATATATATATATATATATATATATATATATCCTATGATAATGGCCTTGTTTCTTGATGTATATTTACAGGAACAAATAATTTACTAGAACATATATTTATACTTAAAGAAATCGAAGAAGAAAGTTAAAATTAATTATGGTTTTTGGGCTCTATGCAATGGTCAAGCTCATAGAAATTGACTAATTATATTAGGTTGAATTGTCCGTCAATATTCTAGAAACAATTGGGATATATAGAATCCTGGAAAATAATATGAAAGTCGTAATATAAACAAGAATATTTTCTAGAAAGTCAATTAAATGGGCAAAGAGAAACTTTATAGGGTTTTCTTGGAGTTGGAGAAGGGTGGGCTTTTTGTTATTAATTTATAGTTAAAATTTTGTGCTAATATTGTGAATTTGTCACTTTGTTTTTATACGTTTAAGTTGTGTTTGGTACATTGAAATAGATCGTATAAAGCATTACCCTCCCGGAAAAGCATATTCTTTGTTTGATATGTAACTTTCTCATTTTACTTAAATTTCATATTTTCCATTTTTTTGGTTGAAAATAATATTCGTTATTCACGTTTTGAATCCAATCCTAATTGTATGCTTTCTAGGGTTTTGCTTAAGTGCATATTGGTGGGGTAGGATTGTTTTTATTAAAATTTGAAACAGTATATGTAATCACATTTTACATTTTACATTTTATTAGTAATAATAAGTAAATATGAGTAAACTGAAGTATGTGATAAGGATTTAAATAAGAAGAAAGTTGAGGAAATTCACTTTGCTCGGTAACATATCCAAATGTTTATTATTTATAATTTAATGAAAAATGTTCAAAATGGTTCATGGAAACTCTAAATTTACCTTTTTCAGAAGGAAATTGGCACAAATGGTCCCTTACTGTTGTCTTCAGCACAGAAATGAGCCATAACGTTTATTTTGGCACAAAAACCCCTAACCTATGTGTTTTAGTGCGTGATTGAATCCTTATTGTGAAAAAGATAAATATGCCGCTAATTTTTTTTAGAATATATTGTAATTGGATTCTCAATCTTTGCAAAATGTGCAAATTGGTATATTTATTTTATAAATAGTTAAAAAAATATACAAAACAATTTAGTTATTTTAAAATAATTAGTAAAATATAAAAAAAACAATTTAGTACATTATTAATATGGTCAATAAAGTGTTAACTCAAAAAAAATCATTAGCTTTCTTTAATTTTTTATAAAAAATAAAATTATCTGACATATTTGCATAACATAATTGCCCATATTATCGTTCCTAGGAAATGCCATTTAGATGAAGTCAATCATTTCGACCTCTTCCTTCTCGACTCATTCTTAGTTGGGCGAAAAGTTGATTTTCTGTTCATTATGTTAAACTATATGAACACAATTCGTTGCGCTCATAGGTTACGGCATTACCATACGGTATGATCCTTACCAAAATCTTTCGTCATTTCGAAATTTCCTTTCATGATGAGGTCGTAATTAATCCAAAACCCACCGACACCATCAATATTCATACCCTTAAGCGCATGAAAATTGTGAAAGAGGATGGGCAATAGGTGGTGAAAACAAAAGGCTTTGATGCCGAGTCGGGACCGTCTACTTTACCATTTGAGGGCGGTGAGGCAATGGACGAAGACGATGATGAAGATGCTCCTCCCCCATCTCATCCTCGTGATATACCAAGCTCACGTATGCCATCATCCTCCACCTCCAGCTTCTCCTCACCGAGGACCATTATAATCTCCTTAATAACCATATCGACTCTCTTACCTCCACGGTTGAAGGCTTGCAATCTATGCTTCAACTAGTACTAGTCGCACAGCAAGCACTCAACTCTCGCTTTGACATGGTGCTTTCTCCTCTCCCTCCTCTGCCAGAGAACTAGTGTTTCTAGTTTTAGTTTATGTGCTTTTAGAAACAATTTTAATTAATGCTTATTTTTGTTTGAACTATAATTGTCTTTAAATGTGAGTTTATCAATAAAATGCATCTTTTGTTTCATTTAGAGGAATTTGTCTATATCACCTTAATGCATTGATCTTATCTTTTGTTTATGCCAAAATGGGAAGACGTGGGATGTGTAATGAAATTGGTGAATAAGTCGTGATTAACGTATGTGATGAAATTGGTATAATGGTGAAATGTATGATGAACTAATCAAATTTATAAATATTATGATAAATTAAATGGAAAATATAACATGCTATAAATTTATCAAACTATGCATACTTTAAAAAAGGAAGGGGAAATATATATACGCTACCATTTATCGTATTATTTGTTATATTCTCAACTACACATCATATTGTTTGTCATAATCAAAAATGGGGAAATTGTTGACCTATGGTTAATTTTAGTACTAATGTTTTGATCATAACAAACAAATTAGTATTGATTACTAACGATCTATTTTCAAGTAATATTCATAACGCTACCTATCATTGTCAAGATCAATAATATATTACAAATCGAACTCTCAAACAAGTCAAAATCAAAGTCAATCATCAAATACAAGAGTTCAAGTGTTCAAGATTCGAAATTCAAGATCGAAGATTAAATTTCTAAATGAAATGTAAATGTGTTAATTCTTTTTTGATCTTTAGCATTAAATAGACGAAAGCTCAAAAAAAAATTTATACCCAAAAACTATTATGATATCACTCGCATAAAATGTTTTATCAAAGTCAAAAAAAAATTAATTTTTCAAAACTTTTCAAAAACAATTAATCCGGTCATCTGTTTGGTAAACCGATTCGATTGTTTAGTCCGAACCGGTTCGACCATTTGGACATAAAGGTCGACCGTTTAAACTTTTTTTTTCAAAAGTGACCGTTCTGATTTTTATTGTTTCAACGGCTATTTTTGGTCATCCGACATGTTGTAGGTCGACCGTTTGGTCATCCGTTTGAACAAAAAATTCTGAAAATTGATCTTTATAAACTGCCCTTCATTTATTATCATTGAATACACTTTCAAGAGCATAAAAAGAGAAAATCATATTGAGAAAAATCATTTCAAACTTTATTGCACTTACATCTTCAAAATCATTCATTGAAAAACTTTGATTGATCAAATCAAACTTTTGAATCATCATCATCATCAAAGTTTCTTTCTAATATTTGAGCTTTTTATTTATTGCTATTTATTGAAATGTTAGCCTCTCTTAGTACTAAACTTGTATCTATCATTTAGTAAGAGATAAATACTATCTCAAATCTAATTCTTCATATTTTTAGGTCATATTGAGGTCCCTTAAAACTCAATATTGTATAAGAATCGGTGCTCCTTGTTTGTAAGTCACCGAAAACATTGTAAGGGTTTGGATTGCACCATAAGTCAATCAAGATAGTGGAAAGTCCGTGCTCGTGACGGAGAGCTTGGTAACGGAGGACGTAGATCATTGGTTGGATCGAACCACCATAAAAATATCGTTTGCATTCTCTCTACTCTTTTATTTACTTACATTGTGCTTATATTTTTACTTGCTTAATTTACATCTCTTAAATTTCTTATTTTGAAATTGTTTTACGAAAAAGTTTGTAAAAACCAATTCACCCTCCCCCCTCTTGGTTAGTTGTTCTTGGGTTATCAACATCATCTTTATACCCATATCTAAGAGGCTCCCCAATCTGTTTCGTAGTCATATCTCTAGAAAGCTAATAAGTTTCTAAAGTATGATCTTGGTCAGTTTGTTCTCCCATTTCAATTTCATCAATTTCAGGTTGAGGTGTTTCTATTTGTTAATGATCAAGGGTCTCCACCTCAATTTGTGTGGCCAGATCATGAGTACCAAGGTCATTTGCTTCTATCTGAAGGTTTATTTTCTCACAATCTCCATCTACTATGCCCTTTCAAACACTACAGTCAGCCAAACATGGCATTTGAGACTCTTAAAGGCAAAATCTCTGCTAATGATTATTCCAACCCGGTTTTAGTTTCTAGCCCACAACCCCCTTTTACCCTTCAGGGTAGCCTAAGAAAATACACTTCAAAGCTCTAGGTTCTAGTTTATGTAACACTCCGAATCTTAACAATTGGATTGTTACTTAAAATCGTAAATTCATCACTTATTTAACTTTTAGTGCAAAAAAAATAAAAAATAAAAGCATCCTATGATGCACTAGTCTATGCCAACACTTGTTTGACTCACCAAACAAACTCGGATTAACTTGGAATTTTTATAGAAACCAAGAACTCATTCAAGTTTAACATGCTAAAAATTCATAACCTAACTTGATCAATTGGCCAGTCAAACTGCTTTCAATCACACATGAAAAACTGCTCTCGGGTCCAACCGATGCAGCACAATAAATTCCACTTACCTCCAATTAACTTGATTCCAAGTGCTAGGGTTAGAAAACTCATAGAGCTACCAAACACAACTAGTCTTGTCCAAAAACTTAAATAATTCATAACATAACGACATTTTGAACAGAATGCTGGAAATTTGTTATCTATCTCTAATGGTTCTATCACAACATTTCATTAAACCTTTCAAACACCTAGCTTAACCTTAAACATTCATGATCACATGGATACATTTAGAAATAATAGTTCAACATGTTTACCAACAAAACATGGTCCAAAACCTTAAATTCAATCTTGCCTTATTTACTTGAATTCCAAAATATAAATTGACATCCAAAAGTTATTAAACTATAATATTAGAACATTGGCATAAATTATTCATTGATTTCTCCTACTTCTCAATTCTACAGCATCCAATCATTTGATGCCATCCTCAAACCCCTTTAATCTATAGAGTGGAGAGTATGGAGGGAATGAGTACAAAATACCCAATAGAGATATTTCATTAGTGAACTCAACATATTATAACATGATTTACATAAACAAAACCATAATTCATATTGTAGAATCATAACATGTTGATGGATTACTGACAAAATTCCTTGATTCTGAAGAACTCTTTATAGTTTCGAAGAACCCCATTGCTCGTAGATACCCGTTATGAGCATAAATTAACTTTTTGGTTTATAATTTTTATGAAAAATAGCATATTTATATGGAATCACACATAGATTGATGAGTAAATCAACGGCACGTATCTCTCTACCTCGTTTCTTGAAATGAAATTGGAAAATTCAATGATTGAACAACCAAATTCCAGCTTTTCCTCCAAAACTCAAACAACTTTTCCGCCTTTCTTCTTTGAAAATAAGTAAAACATAATGTAGAGAGAAAAGAGAAAGTGGGTGAGTTTGGGATAAAAGATGGGGGATTTAGATAGTGTCCATTCTCTTGTAACCTCCATTTTCCATTGATGAAGACTTAAATAGAAATTATGGCAAAGGAGAAAAATATCTGTATGGTGATTTGAACATGTAGATGACCATTGTGCTAACAACCTAGTTATTCGTTTGATAATTGAAATAAAAATAATTTTAACTTAAAATGACTTAACCTTTGGGATTTTACCAACTTATGATTTGGGCTTTTATTTTTGTGCGTGGGCCAAGCCTTCAAAGCTCATCTCTAGAATGGACCAAAACACCAAACAATACATAAAATTTCAGGACCTTACAGTTTACCCCTCATTTTGATGAGAGTAAGTTTGCACAACCAAATGTTTTTTTTTTTTTTTTAATAAACACACCATCACAACTCCAATGTGGTTTTATGCCTCCATCGTGGAAGGACGGGGGTTAAGGAAGCCCCAACCATATATAAAAAGCTCATAATAGTACAAGGAGGGGGCACAAAACCCGACCTCCAAGCACAATCGAATGAAAGAGTAAATGCAAAAGCAATCAATAAATAAGGAGGTACTACCTCCCATACAAATCTCTAAAAAGAAACTATAAGCCTCTAACGTGGGAAGTCCAAATCATCAATCTGGACTAGACCTGCGATGTCGTCGTGGAAGATCCTAAGAGTCAGTACTCATAATAGTAGCGTCGATCCCAGCCCTCCGATGCAAGAAGATCAAGCAACACAGGTTGCCCTCTCGGAAGATGTGGTGATAGTATCCCCATCTAGTGCTAGTAGATGCACGATGTGCCGTAGAGTAGCTCGAATGTGCCAAGGTCCTCCTCCTTGGTGATGCGGTGGATCGCTAATGTAGAGTCGACTCCACCCATAGAACCGATAACCCAAGTCTCTCGAGCCGTAATGATCCCGTCTAGTATAGCTCGTAGCTCCGCCTCGAGAATGGTGCGATCGCCATAGAAAGAGAAGAATGCCCGAATGCACCGTCCCCGACGATCTCGATAATCCCTCCGCCACTAGCAATCTGTCCTTGACGCATCCATCGATGTTGATCTTGTAGGATCCCACCGTGTGAGTACGCCGAAAACTAAAGTGGGAGGAGGTGGAGGGGTGGTAATAATGACACCAAAAGCGGGCGATGTCCATGTCTCCACGCCAATGGATGTCTTAGAAATAAGCGGCTGTGTGCGAAGCGAGATGGTGTGGTAAACTCTCCAAATGATCCTCCTCGGCTCCATAGCTATATCTCTGTGCTTCGCATCATTCCTCGCAGTCCATAAAACCATAATATCAATAGAGGAATGATCGTGCGTATATGTCCCGTGCTGACAAACTGACCCGAGAATCTCCAAGTCTGGAAGCGATACTGGAATCCCTCGAGCGGCCTGAGGGTGATATGAAAGATGTCTGCAAAGTATCTCCAAACATGTCTGGCACGCTCGGACTATCAATGAATAAGTCTTGAATAGTCTCTATAGCCGAACAGCACTGGCACCTCAACGCCATATGACTTCCTATCTGTCTCTGGATCACCACATCCACTGGTGTAAGCCCCTGCCACAATCTCCAACGAGAAAAAGGAAACCGTGGTCGGAATAATCGAACTCCATATCAAATGATATACACCGACTAGTGCTCCTGTCTGATTTAACAGCCGCCATGCGAGACTTGGTAACAAATCGCCATCCGCGAAGTATCGGTCCATACAATCGATCATCCACATGTGGGGTGATAGGGATGCTCCCTATCTGCTCATCCATGGTAAGTGGAACGATCTGACTTAGTCTGTCAATATTCCATCCAATATCATCAAAGAAATCGTGCACCTGGATGGAAGAATGTGGTAGCTGCGGAGGCCGATCGGCCAAAGTAGTATCGCCCATCCAAAGAATCATGCGAAAAATATGTGACCCATACAGCTTCCATGCAATGTAGGACTCGGCCTGTGGTCCTATAAGCTTCAGCCGTCTCCAAACAGGTGAAGCATAATAAGGAACACGATGCTGATGTCGGATGTGTGCCTTACAAGATGCCACCCAGTAAAAGCGAGCCCAAAGAGATCTCTGAGATCTGAATAGCCACCATAGCTTCAGCGAGAAAGTGTCAACAAGGTCCTGTGAATCGCCTAAATCCCAGATCCTCCCTCCTCGATTCGGAGACATAAGTCCTTCCATCTCTTCCAATGAAGGCGATGGGTATGATCTTGGAATCCCGGAGGAATCTAGTAAAGATGCTCTCTAGCTTCTTCAAGACGACGCTTGGAGACTTCAAAATCAAAGAAGGTAGAGAGGAAGAGAAGCAGAGCAGGCATCAATCGTCAGAGTAATCCGTCCTCCAGGTGAAAGTAATCTCGAAGCCCAGCCAGATATCCTGCTCCGTACTTTCTGAATGAGATCATCGTATAGGAATATCTTACGATGCCCTTTGAACAGGGGCACTCCAAGATAAGTGAAAGGCTGCTGCTGGTGACGAAAGCCTGTCAGATGCTCAAGCTCGTGTCTCGAATAATAGTAGCCCGTCTGGGTAAAATAATCCCGCTCTTATCTCTATTCACTAACTGGCCCGAAGCTCGCTCATAGTGCTCGATACAATGTAGGACCCGTCTAATAGACTGCTTCTGACCGTTAGCGAAAATGACCATATCATCTGCAAAACATAGATGTGAGATAAGAGCATCCCCTCCATGTCTGTAAGCCATCGAAGCTATCTGCGATACTGCCGAGTAAGGATGCGCGAAAAATAATCAGCCGCTTGAATAAATAACGATGGAGAGATGGGATCACCACAGCGTCAAGTCCCCTGGATGAGGGAAAAACCACATGGTCTACCATTGAGCGGGGCTCGAAAGTGACACTCGATATGCACCTCCGTATCCGATCTATCCATATAGCATCAAATCCAAAGCCCTCCAAAACAGAGATCAAGAAACCCCAATCCAGTCGGTCATAGGCCTTAGCCATATCTAGCTTGAGGATAGCATTACCCTCGCACCTTCATATCCGGTGTGTGTAGAAGCTCCCCGCAAGGAGGATGTTATCCCCAATGAGTCGTCCCGGGATGAATCCGCTCTGAGGTCTTTGAAATAATCGAGGAAGTATGTTACTCGATCATGAATTCAAAGACTTTGTAACCAACTTATTAAAAACTATACATAAGTCGATAGGATGAAACTCGGACCATCGACATGCATTATCCCGCTTAGGGATCAATACTATAGAAGTAGCTGAAAAACCTCTCGGAAAATGCCCCCCTGCGAAGAAGTCCAAGATCGCTGAAAAACATCATCTCGAGATAATATCCCAACACTCACGAAAAAGTGTGAAGAAAATCCATCCGCCCCGCTTACACCGTCGGGATCAATCTCGAAGATAGCCTCCGAATCTCGACCCAAAGTCGGTATTCGATTGAGCTGCAAATTATCCTCATCGGACACCGCCTAGGAATAATATCGGGTCGAATAGGATCGACAGTGAGGAGCAAATTGACAAAAGCTCTCGAAAAAATGACCAAGGAAAATTGAATAGTCTCCTGAGTCAAACACTTCTCCTCGCCCTCGGAAGTAATAGACCTAATCCGAGATCGGATCCTACGCCCTGCACCATAGAATGAAAATACCGGGTATTGTGGTCTCCTCACAAACCCAACGAGCCCCCGCCTTTTGTTTCCAAAAAGCCTCCTCAACAGATAAAGTCTGGTTCAAGCCTGCCTGAGCCTGGTGTAACGTATCACGGTGGGCTGGAGTAGGATCACTATCATAGACGGACTCTGCCTCTTCCACCCTACACTCTGCATCCCTAACTCGCTGGAAGATGTCACCAAACACATGTCGATTCCACCAACGAAGGCCCTGTTTGAGCCTAAAAATCTTCTCCCAAAGAGCAGTCATTCCTGTATGATGAGTCGTGAAAGACCACTTTTGGGATACGAAGCTCAAGAAGTCATGATGTCTAGACCAAACGTTGAGGAATCGAAACGGACGAGGTCCTAAATCGTCATCAAAGACCACCAATCAAGAGCGGAGAGTGATTCGAAGTACTTGGTTCGATGTCTTTGAACCGAGAAGCTAGAGCAAGAAGAACCAATCACGAGTTAATCAACACTCATCCAACCGTTTCCACACTCTCCCATTAGTCCACGATAATCGATTACCATCAGAACTTTGCATTAGTCAAGCCACAATCCATCATCATATCTCGCAAAATCGATGTACCTCTGTCTCGAGTGTTATGACCAAGACGCTCACCATTGTGAGCAATCACATTAAAGTCTCCCCAACCATCCATGGCCCATCCACTACAAGAGAAATCGGTGGAGTCCCATCCATAAATCCTGCGCCTGCCGTGAACAAGAAGCATAAACGGAGTAATATACATCGGCTGGACGATCTGGGATCTTCAACTCTAATGTGGAGGAATTGGGGATGATCAACACATGAAGCAAATCTGTAGTCCCCAAATTCCAAAAGCACCAAATTTTACCCGACTCATTCTCAAGGCCCACATCAAATGCGAGAGATCGTTGATAAAGTCAAAGTTTTCTTGAGAACAAATGGCTCCAAAATCACTAAGAAGTAAACCTGGTGAATCAGAACCAATTTCTTAAGACGTCTACGCGTGGCAATCCTGCCCACTCCCCTCACATTCCAAATGATAACACACATCAAAGGGATTGGTTATGTGACGAAGCACCTGCCTGACTACGAGTCACCCGCGTGCTCGGGCGAGGAATATCAACACCTTTCGAGGACTTCTTCCTCTGAATCGTAGTGAACCCATCTGATTCTTGTCTCTCTCCTAATCCCACCAAGTCCTCCGAAGAATTACGTCGAAAGTGTCCCTGCTGGTGACCCCCGAACTGGATAGAACTAGCAGTGTCTGCAGGTATAGGAACCTCAACGTTCTCATGGCAGCTAGGATCTGGGAGGTTATGTGGAGCAGGATCAAACACTGGCTGTACTGGCTCTGATAGCATAGGATACTCACGAGGAACTGCCATTATATGGTCAAGCAGTGGATCAAAAACAGTATCTGCAGTGACTGGCTTTGAAGCCAAAACATTAGCAACCGGAGGGACATACTCGGAAGTAGCTCTCTCAAATTCCTCAGGAGGAGGTGTTGAAACAGGTGGTGGAATAAGAGAAGAGCTAGCAAGTGGGACCCACTGCTTCCGTGTCTCAACAACGACCTCCTTACCCTTCCCCTTCCCTGGCTTATCAACCAAAGGCATCTCAACATCAACTGGCAACTCAACAACAACTGGCTTAGGAGCCGTGGCACCAACTGTAGGCTTAGGAATCACATTAGCAATAGGCTTAGTAGCCGGGGCACCAACTGGCTTAGTAGCCTGAACAGATCTGTCAACATCTAGAGGAGTCATCCCAACTCTACACTTGTCAATAAGATGACCCATATGTCTACATTTCGCACAAAAATGAGGCATCTGCTCATAAACAACAGGCTGCCAAAAACTACGAGATTCACCCCGTTCAATCCAAACCCTCTCAGGGAGCTTATGCTCCAAATTCACCTCCACACAAACCACAGCTTCGCTGGGCCTCAATAAATCCGCATGATCGCCTCATCAATTCTCAAAGGAATCCCCACAAGTTTAGATAGAGCATATAAAAATTCCTTAGCACGTAAATGAACAGCAAGAATGGAAAAAGAAATCCACACAAGGGCAATGGGGTTTCGACATCGGGATGGAAATCACACGTCCATTTAAGCACACGCATAGGGCATCCCATAATAAACCACAAAGGTTTCAAAAATAAGCGACTATAATCATCCTCATGCGTCAAGTGAATAAGAATATGCTTAAAATCGATAAGCCCAATTTTAAAATCACCAAGAAACCCAAATTTCGAAAAAGAATTGCGTACCTCCACCATCTTTGGGTTTACGATGAGAAAATTTGCCTACAAGTGTGAACTTGAAAGGCTCGTGAGAGAAGCTTCCTCATCGCCAGATAATAGTCAAGGCCGGTTCTCCACGATGCAAAAAGGCTCCTTAGCCACAAATTGATGACAAAGTAATCGAGGCGGTTGGAGGGACCAAGCAAATGACTTACGATCACTGCGTTCGACGGGAGATGGTCTGCATTTTCACGATCCAGAAGAGATAAGTTTTTTTTTTTCCAAGATTTAAAGTAGACCGAGCCTCTTGGGGAATACATGAGGGGCCGGAGCGAGGGGGGCTGAAAAATTAGGCAAACGGAGGGGGACGAAAAAATTAGCCGGAGTGGCAGCATCGGGCGACCTTTGGCTGCTCGCAAGACGCCTGCAGCGGTCTGTGTCGCTGCAGCACGATCTGAGGACCGTACATTGGCATCGGACGGGTCTTGAATTGGGTCAATCGACTTGCTGGGCTCAAAATTTGGTTCAAATGGAGCCCATCAGAACTGGAACGCCCCAATGGCTCTTGGTTTGACGCTTTGAAGGTGCACGAGGGGTGGCGTGTGTGTGCGCCGAATCATCGCCGAGAGGCGGGGGCTGTTCGATCTTTGGGACATTCAATTGAGAGGAGGTAAGGGAGGCTGAGTATGGCACATCTGCAATCGGAGGAGAATTGGCCAAAACGAAAGGGCCTGAGGGGGCGGGCATAGGTGCACGCGATTGCCCAGAAGGCAGAATCGCAGGCTCCAAGTTCTGGCAGGTAACAAATCCCTCAAACTGGCCGTCCATGGGTGGCAAATTGATTGAAGATTGTCCGGTGACCAAGCCACCATTGGGAGGAGCCGCGGCATCAATTGTGTCCAAGTATAGGGTTCCGGCAGTTTGGGGGCAGACGGGCAGCGTGAGGCTTGATTTTTGTGGCGTGGGGCCGGTGTTGGGTATGGGTATGGCCGGCGAGTGGTGGCCGACCATGGAGGAGGAGATATCCGGTGGTTTTGTGGGTTGATTTGGCATATTTGGGTTGATTGGAGGGAGATGGCTCATGAATCACCTAGAGAACACGGCTGCACAACCAAATGTTCTAAGGTAGGAATAAACAGATGGTTCTCCTTAATATCTTTCTTGAGATGTATCTCCACCTAAAACACTAGATGGAGTTCTATTTACAAGAAAGCAAGTTGTCATTACAACTTCTCCCCACATGGACTAGGACTAACCATCATACACCTAAATTTGTCAAGCAAGGTCCTATTCATCCTTTTAGCTACCCTATTTTTGTCGTGGGATGTAAGTGACAATTTTGTGCCTAGTAATACCAAACGTATTACACATCATCAAAGTTAGTATTACAAAATTCAAGTCCATTATCAATTAGGAACTTTATTTTCTTTCTAGTTTGTAAGTATTTGTTTTCTCTATATGTATTTTTCAACTTTTAAATTTTTCGAAAGTATCATATTTATTTTTAAGAAGGTAGACCCAAACTTTTTGTAAAAACCATCATGGAAAGGAAATAGTTGTTTCCTTTTATAGTGAGGTCACCGCTTGACCCCATAAATCAAAGTATATATACTCTAGGGTGAGGAAGATTTGAGCACACCAATAGAAAAGTGCAATATGTGATGTTTACCAAGAACACACTATTCACAAAACGGAATTGAGAAATAATATCTTTACCAAAACACCATTTTCATTCAAAATTTGAAGCCCTTTATTCTTGACATGCGCAACTCTATTGTGTCATTTTTATGTTTCATCCTTTTTGCTAGAAGAAACAGAGGCATTAAAACCTTTAATTACTTCTGCATTTAGGACATAAATTTCATTTTTCGAACTCCTTTACAAATAACAAGAATCTTTGACATTTAATTTTCAAATTTGCCTAAAAACCCTATATCATGTAAAAAAGCAATAGAGATTAAATTTCTGGTCATTTCTAGAATAAAGCTAACTTTTTATAAAGTACAAACACAACCAATTTGAAATATAAGAGCCTATTTCAGCTACTTTACAATCAATATTATTAGGCATGACCCATTTCCAATTCTTGCAAATTTGAAAACCACTCATTGTTTCATGTGATTTGAAAAGTGGAGTCTAAATCAAATATCCATTTATTTCAATGGGATTTATTTAGGATTAAATTTACTACATTTGACACTAGCAAGAATTGATTAGTGCATAAACTTCTCTAGAGTTAGGACTTGATGAAGTTAAATTTGCTTCATCTTTGCTTCTATCTTTTGTTCATTTTTTTCCCTCTATCAATCTTTAATAAAGTGACCCAGCTTTCATAACCATAGAACTTCTTTAATGATAGTGATCGAAGGTAATCACTTATGTATGTTGTGATTGAAGGCGGGGGATTTGAGCAAATTTTCTCCAAAGTCTTGCTAAAATTAATAAATTGATACATTCATTAAGTTTAAAATAAATTGATGCATTCATTAACTTTAGATTCACTCGATGTATGGTCCTCTTGACACATTCATTTAGTTTAGAATACGGAGTTGAATCTCAATTCCAAAATTGATGCCTTGGTCTTTGTAAACTTTTAACATTAAATTTGAACCATTTGAAAATTTCAAGAAATTATTGTGTAATTTCACCAAATTATCCACCTAATTCTACTAAACACACGTAATATATAATATGAAACAGTTCAATATGAAAACCATGATATAAAACCCATCAAAGTTAACTGTGCTTTTCAAAATTCATAGAGCCCATTCGATTAATATTACAAACAAAGTTGCGGTGCATATCATATATGCATAATCTCCACATATGCTTTTCAAATTTTCTATACTAGACAATAATAAGCAAAACATAAAGATTCAAAATTAGTTTTGGTACCAAAAACAATCGCAGATACAGTGGAAGATAGTCCCAATTCAATAAACTACAAACCTTCATGATTATGAAATTCAATTAATAAAATGTTTAATACCTTACTTCAATGCATGAGTTTTTTTTTTCGAAATGGAGACCGATTCGTTTTGTATAATTATTTCTTGAATGTTGAGTCCCGAGGAGATCATGAGTCAAGAACGAACCAAAACGAGGGTTTTTTGTTTTTGTATTTTTGCAATTGGATTTCTGTTAAGAGGAAAGGGGCAGAGGCCAGATTGATGTTGTTGGAAAGAAGCCAATGAAATATGGTTGCTGTTGGTCTTGGGAGTATAATTTGTTTTTAAAAAACATTTGGCATGCCAAGTCCAAATTCAGTGCAGGCAATTGAATGGACTAGCCCAAAGTCCACTGCTGGCATGTGCCTACATTGGACTGCATTGGGCTCCGTCCCTAATTGAAGGTAATCACTTATGATTTCACGTGGTGTCGGTTATCGAAATTATGTTATTCCTATGTATGTTTAAGTGAATGGTATATTGCATTTAATTTCATATCATTTCTCTTATGTTAGTATAATTTGCTCTTGAGTATTTTTTTTTTTTTTGAAATACTCACCCCAAAATGATTAAATTTTCAGATTGGTATTGCAACGGCGTAGAGTAGCGACCTTGAAGAAAATTGTATAGTTTGATACTGTTTATATTTTGGCATTGATATAATCAAGCATTTATGATGTAAAATTAAATACAATGTTAAATATATTTTTCTTTAATATTGTAAAGTGCTAAAAACCGAGTTTATAATTTAGTTTTCGTTTTGGAAATATGGAGAAGAAGTGTTAATTAAGTTCTATTTTACGAAAATTTCAGCTTTGTGCCCCTAACTTTGAAATATCATAAATTTTTGTGTACTTTAAATTTTTGAGTCAAATCAGTGGCGTTTGATATATTTATAAGTTGTATAATGGTAAAAATTTGAATCACCCAAAAGAATGTCTTATGCATTTATTATGGCCGTTTTACCGGCTACGTCGATGTACACGTGACCGTTTTCAAAGCAACTTTGGCTACCTTTTTCTCATATTCAAAGACATGAATAAGGTCTGAATTTTTGATATGTTGTAGCCTAAGGCACCAAGTAACCACAGTTAAATTATCATAATTTTTGAAGTATGTTTAGATGGTCAAATAATTTGTGGTGACACCTAATGTAGTTTGGTAAAACCTTAAAGCTTTGGATTTTATTTCAAGTTTTCCTTGCGCACTTGCTACTTTTCTGCAATAAATAAAATTTTAAAACCATTCAAGAGCACGGAAAAATTTGTTTGCAGTCGTTAAATATAATTTAATAATTTTTAAGTGACACTCTGGGTTGAGAAATCCAGGGCGTTAGTGCTAGGTATCATATAGCAGTTTTACTTTTCTGTATAAACTTTAAAAAAATATTTTATTTTATATGATCTTTATTTTATTGTGTCAAGTAAAAATTTAGAAGTTAAGATTTTAAAGTTTAAGTCACTATTCGCCATTGCCGCGCTACGCCACTTAGAGGTAAAGAAAGTTTGAGAATTTTTTTTTTTTTTTGTTAAGTATGATAAATGAAACTTATATTTATGAAATATTATATTCATTTCATTTATGATAAAATGTTACTTTTGTTGAAGTGTTAATGTGGATATTAATTTTTACACCATAAATGATATGAAAAATGTGACTAAATTTTAAAAAAGTTTATTTTAGTCCTTGGAATTTAATTAAAAGATAATAGAAACCCACATATCAGACTCTTCATAATTGGTATTTCAGATATGGTTCCACCAAGTGAGTACTATCTAGAACGTCTTTGAAGTCAGAACGCCCGAATTTTCTCAACCTGGATAGTTAATAAAATAATCTTTAAATAATGTTTGACAACTCCAAATAGGTTTCTCATGCCCTTGAATGGTTTAAAAATATAACTATTGCGGGAAAATAACAAACGCGAAAGGGAAAAAGAAATTTACTTCTAAAATTAAAGGTTTTTACCTATACCGTTATAGGTGTCGCCATAAATTATTTGACCATCCAAACATAATCCAAAAATTACAATATTTGAACTGTAAATACTTGGGACCTTGGACTAGGCCATGTTAAAATTTTAGACCTTGTCTAAGTCGTTTGGTAGGTGAAAAAGTTGGCCAAAGTTACTTGAAAACTGTCTCAAGTGCCTTAAGGCAGCCCTCTAAAACGTTTATAATAAATTCTTACGATTGAACTTTTGAGTGATTCCAATTTCTACTATTAGAAAACATATAAGACTTTCTAAAGCCACTAATTTGACTTAAAAACTCCAAATACACAGAGAGTTGTGATTTTTCAAAATAGGAACAGAAAGCTGAAATTTCATAATTTAAAACAAGACAATTTCTGCTTTAAAATTGAAATGACAACTAAACCGACATATCGTTTTTCCTTATACTTTACATGATTAAATACAGTAAAAACAACATTTAAATTACAGTATTTACATCATAATTGACTCGATCATCTCGATGCCAAAACTTAATTAGACAACAATAAACATACTTCGTGATTGCTAGCCTACGCCATCGCGCTACCGCCAAGCATATCAATATGAAGAGTAAATGATTTGAGGTGTGAGTATTTCAAAGAATACTCAGTAGAAATTATGCTAACACATGAGAAAAACATACGAAATTATAAATGTGACATGCCAAACTTTCAAACATACATAAGGAACAACATAAATCGGTAGTCAACCGCATAAATCATAAGTGATTACCTTCAATCACAACTTTCCTAAGTGATTACCTTCAATCACTATCATAAAATTCCTTCATAGACATTTAACATGGCATACAATTTACGTATTAATTTTCCCAAAGTAAATTTTGTAAAATCATAGCTTAAGTAGTACAAAACTACATTGCAATTTAAAAGTTTTGTTGAGTTGAATTGGATGTCCCCTCCTCAAATTAACTCCGTAGTTGCCTTGTTGTTTTACCAAAATCCATTTGTTGCAGTGTGGTGTATAAAAGCCGGCAAGATGAAGGACTTTACTGGTCGAAAATGGTGAGGAAAAGGAAACCAAGTTGTTGACATTTTTTTGGGCAGAAAACACAGAAAAATGTAAGGGAAGAATGATGAAGGAAAAATAGACCAAGTTACTAGAATTTCTGGGACCGAAAATGGATAGTAATACGAGGAATAAATAATGAAGAAAAATACTGGTTGCTGGAGTTTGGGGCTGAAAACGATGTGGGAAGAAGGAGAATTATTAGAGCAAAAATGATTGGTAAATGTCTACTGTTGGGCCGAATCTGCTGAGGGAAAAAAAATGAGAGAGAGAAAAGTTGTTGGGATCTTTTTGGTGATTGAAATGAGGAGAGTGTGGAGTTTTATCTTAACAAAAATGAAGAGGGTAAGTGTGCTTATAAGGGGGCCAAATTCTAGAATTAGAGGGGGGAAAGTAGTTACTTTGGTGGCTAAAATGTGAGGGGATAATGGGTAGAACAAGGGGTGAAAATGGCTGAGAGAGGGAGATCCATGGGCGGTTACTTTCTTGGATTTAAGGAGCTGTTTGGGAGTTAAATTATGGTTGGGATTATGGGTTGTTTGGGTGGTTTTCGGTATGGTATAAGGGACCGTTTGGGGGTGATTTTCTAGTAGTTAGGTGAACCGTGTTTTGGGCTAAAAACGGAAGAATACTTGAGCGGAAAAAAAGGCCAATAGTAAGCTAAATAAATTTACCGAAAAGTGGGTCGGGAAGAAGAATTTTAATTCAACGATTGTCCTACAACTAATCCAAAATTAATTAGAGAAAAATCATTTGGGTAATGAAAATTTAATTAGCCTCGATGATAAATATATTTCATGTTAAATCACATAAAAATAAAGCAAGCACGTGAAAAAATTTAATGCGACTAAAATATTTAAAATGTACTAGGAAGTTCGTAGTAACGCCAAAGGTTAAAATTTATTTTCTTGAAATTTAAAGGCCGAAAAATATATGGTCGCTATAGAGGCGGTAAGGAATGATTGCATACATTTTGCTTCAGATCCCGAGCGGTCAATTGGCCATCATGTCGGTAACCATAGGAAACACTTATCAAAGACAATAGTCCAACTATCCAAGACCCAAACCAAAAGTACCATCACTCTTAAAATCAAACTCAATTGACCCAATTCCAATTATCCAAACAAATCTTAAATTCTTAATCACTATTTGATCGAATACTCAATACTAACATTGTCATATGTCTCGCACTTTCGCTCATCTCTCTCTCTCTCGATCAACACACAGTGAGACGGCGAAAGCAAAGGCGAAACTCCTCTATAACCGAAACGAATCCTCAATTTTGAGAGGTAATTTTTCTTTTTCTAACCCTAATTTATAAGTTTACAATTTTTGTGTATTCTTCTAGTTAATATTTATATCTTTCATAAATTATTTTAATATCTAACGTAATTTAATATTAATGGGTTTGAAATTTTTAATTTTTTTCAAAACATGTTATCAACTCACGATTTTAAAAGAAAATGTTATGGGTAGAACCGAACCCGAATCGGAACTGACAGTTCTAATTTGGGTTTGGTTCTAATAATTACGTAGAATCGAATGGTTCCATTTACGAAATACCCAAACTGTAACGAGCGGTTCCAGGTATTGAAATACTCGGACCGACCCATCCGACACCCAGGCCTATAAAAAGCGCATTGGCAAAATGATTTTAGAGGAGATGGCAAAGAAGGTCCCATATATCGGGGAACCCTCGTGACGTCGAGTTCGTCAAATTTTGTAATGCTCTCATAGAGTATTGGGAAGCCTACATTAGAGATAGAATCTCACATTCGGGTTTCTATTTAGACATGACGACAAATGAGATGAGGTTACTCAACCAATTATGGTTGCCGAAGGAGAGGATGGCAAAGACCGAAAGAAGACCGGAGGAGGATTGAGGCGAAGATCCGGAAGAGGACCCGAATCTTAGATTCGGGGCATTACAGAAATTAGAAGAAAATTTGGAGCGTCACGACCAAACACATAACATCAACACGTAAATAAATAAGTTTAATGTAAGCTTTAAATGAAGTTATTTAACATAGTATCACAACATACAGAATTCTTGAATTTAATTTATCACTCATTAATGAAAATGGTGCACATGTCAAGCTTTTGTTGATAAAATGAACATGGCCATAAGAGGCACTTTGTATGTGCGAATGTCCACCGGTCTCCCATCACACCACACAATTCAAGGAGCGGATTCAATATCTTGTCTTGTTCAGCTATGATGAGTACATACTAAATTTGGGCAAGTTCGTCTTGATCATGGTGGTAAGAGGATACGAGACACGATGGATTCCAGACTCATTTTCCTTCAATGACTTTCGGCATATGCATACAAGATGGGATCCCGTTGACCTCGTGTCGTGTAGCGAGAGAAACATATGGGCTCATTGGACAAGAGCATACTTGCGAGAAGAAGTGATAGAACATGACTTTACCGAGGATGAAGCGAAGACCCCAAAGACATTATCCTCGTTATCAAAGCTTGGTGGCATGCCTCTGTCATTAGAGCGCACACCTCAATCATACACTCTCCGGTAGAGTTTGATGAGGTGGTCAATATACCGAGGACGCAACACTTATAATTCAAGAGTACAAGAATGCGCAAGATCAAAGATATTTGGATTATGAGGAGCACTTCACCTCACTTCGTCGGCAGTATTCAGATCTTAGTTCTCGGTGCAGGAAGTTGAACGGCATATACATACGGTCGGCAAGAGTTGATAGACTATCAGATGCAGAGATGAGATATACAAGATGCACATTTTGCTGAATTGATTGCTCGCTTCGGGTAGTTCTTCCCTCTACAGCCTCCTCACTAACCGCATCAAACCTTCCCCATCCCCTTGGGGAGTATAGTGTTGGAAATTAAGTGAATGGAAAATTAAAGTGAAAATTAAAGTTCTTCATTTGGTTGAGACCTTCCATCTTCTCAACCATTCATATCTTGTAAGTTGTAACTCTTGTAACTCTTATGTTAATGGTGGATTTGGAATTGGAAGGTCATTCTAGTGCCTATATAAACAAGTCCATAGTTCCTCATTTCAACACATCAAAATTCAGCTTTTTCTTCTTTTTCTTTCAAGTTCATCCAAGTTTTCTTTTAGAGGTGATAAAGTTCGGGCAGTAGGTCAGTTCGCTGATACAACCAGTTCTACCGTTGTATCCTGAGAGACAGATGTTCATAACCTACGGTAGGGAACGAATCTGTTTTAAGATTGTTACCAGATTGTTAATCTATACATCAATTGAAAATATTTAAACAACATATTATAGAAAAACAATAACCAAATAACTAGTTCATTTCGAATATAAAATTGAAGAAATTTGACCCTAACTTTGGCTCCAACTGGTCATGTAAATGTTTCAGTTAATCATGGAGAAAAACCTGAGAAGTTCAATGGATTGAATTTCAAAAGGTGGCAGCAGAAAATTCAATGTTGTTAAGTTCTGGATTACCTCATAACATGTGGAGAGAAGTTGTGTTATCAGTTAATTACTTTTTAAATAAGGTGCCCTGGAAGAAAGAAGATAAGAGCCCCTACGAGTTATTAAAAGGAAGAAAGCTTTCCTACAAATACTTACGAGTGTGGGGGTGTCTTGCCAAAGTGGCGGTACCTACACCAAAGAAGGTGAAAATAGGACCAAAAACTGTTGATTGCATATTTATCGGATATGCACATAACAGTAGTGCTTATCGATTTCTTGTGTTTGATTCAAAAATTTCTGATATACACAAAAATACTATAATAGAATCGAGAAATGCATAATTCTTTGAACATGTATTTCCATACAAGTCCAAAGAAGAAGCGAGCTCTTCTAAACGGACATATGAGACTATGATTGAGAATAGTCAAGACCAAGAAGTAGAAGATGAAGTTGAGATTGAACCAAGACGTAGCAAACGAGAAAGGACAGAAAAATCTTATGGTCCTGACTTTTTAACTTATATGCTAGAAACTGAACCTCAAAGCTTTAAAGACGCTGTGAACTCTTCTGAAGGACTTCAATGGAAAGAGGCAATTAAAAGTGAGATAGATTCTATTCTGCAAAACCATACATGGGAGCTAGTGGATCTTCCTCTGGGATGCAAACCACTAGGCTACAAATGGATTTTCAAGAAGAAAATGAAAGCGGATGGAACAATCGAAAAGTATAAGGCAATGCTTGTTATAAAAGGATACAGACAACGAGAAGGCCTTGATTACTTTGATACATATTCTCCAGTAACGAGAATAACATCCATCGGGATGATACTTGCAATTGCAGCTTTGCAGAATCTCGAAGTACATCAAATGGATATAAAAACTACCTTTCTAAATGGAGATTTAGATGAAGAAATCTACATGGAACAACCTGAGGGTTTTTCTGCTCCAGGACAAGAAAACAAAGTCTGTAAATTGGTGAAGTCATTGTATGGCTTGAAACAAGCTCCAAAACAATGGCATGGAAAGTTTGATCATATCATGATGGAATGTGGATTTAAAATCAACGAGTGCGATAAATGCGTTTATATCAAAGACACTGAAAATGGCTATGTCATTTTATGTCTTTACATTGATGACATGCTTATTGTTGGAAGCAACGATAAGATGATTAAATCTACTAAAGACATGTTAAATTCAAGATTTGACATGAAGGATATGGGCTTAGCAGATGTGATACTTGGAATTAAAATTTCAAGAACATCAGAGGGAATTGTCCTAAGTCAATCACACTATGTGGACAAAATTTTTGATAAATTTAATAAGGATGATTCTAGCATGGCTAACACCGATAGATACCAGTCAGCATCTATCAAAGAACAGAGGTGAGAGTATCACTCAAGTAGAATACTCTAGAATTATTAAAAGTCTGATGTACTTAATGAGTTGTACAAGACCAGACATAGCCTACACAGTTAGAAAACTGAGTAGATACACGAGTAATCCGGGAGCTGACCACTGGAAAGGAATAATAAGAATACTAAGGTATTTGAGATATACTCGTGATTATGGGCTGCACTATACTAGATATCCGGCAGTTATTGAAGGATACAAATGACGCTTAATCGGATATCTCGATATAAAATACTCAAAATCTACAAGTGGATTTGTGTGCACACCTTGGGAGGTGCAGCTATATCATGAAAATCTTCTAAACAGATGGTTATAGCGGATCCACTATGGAATCTGAGTTTATAGCTTTGGATAAGTGTGGTGAGGAGGTCGAGTGGTTACGTCACTTCCTAGAGGATATTCCTAGATGGTCAAAGCTCACGTGTCGAAATTTGCATACATTGTGATGATAGTCAATCGCAATTGGTAGGGCACGAGTAACATGTATAATGGTAAGTCTAGACACATACGTCGTAGACATAATACCATAAGACAACTACTCTCAAGCTGAGTTATCTCTATTGACTATGTGAAGTCAAAGGATAATATTGCAAATCCGCTAACTAAAGGTTTGAATAGAGAGTTAGTTGGAAAGTCGTCAAAAGGAATGAGACTTAAGCCTTTGGAAGAATAAGTTAATACAATGGAAACCCAACCTAGTTGACTGGAGATCCCAAAATCTAGGTTCAAAGGGACAACCTAATTGTAAATACTTAATTAGATCAATGTGGAAGTTCTCTCCTACCCATTCCTATGATGAAACAATGATACCCGTAGAGGAAATGATAAGCAATAGGCTTTTAATAATTCTTACGCTCGGAGTAGAACGGGCTACTCTTAATTAAGAAATCACCTATGTGAGAGAGAAGTGGGGCCGCTTCTAAGAGAATTGTGTGGAGCGCATTCTTAAATCCTCTCGCAAAACCAGGCATATGTTCATGGCCATAAATGAACATAACAATAAGAACTGAAATATGTCAGGAAGAATTCTGTGTGAAGTATATCATCGTTTACACAAAAGGCAGAACAGTTCAAGGACATTGCATTTACTAATCGCTTAGTAAAATAAATATAATTTCATAAGGGAAGGTTCAAAGGGTAACACCTACCTATCCTATGCAGGATTCGGACGTTGAACTTTATCACCGAGTCTTTCGTGTCTCTTTCAATTTTTCATTCATGTGGGATATTGTTGAAAATTAAGTGAATGGAAAATTAAAGCTGAAAATTAAAGTTCTTCATTTGGTTGAGACCTTCCATCTTCTCAACCATTCATATCTTGTAACTCTTGTAACTCTTATGTTAATGGTGGATTTGGAATTGGAAGGTCATTCTAGTGCCTATATAAACAAGTCCATAGTTCTTCATTTCAACACATCAAAATTCAGCTTTTTCCTCTCTTTCTTTCAAGTTCATCCAAGTTTTCTTTTAGAGGTGATAAAGTTCGGACAGTAGGTCGGTTCGCTGGTACAACCAGTTCTACCGTTGTATCCTGGGAGTCATAACATATGGTAGGGGACGAATCTGTTTTAAGAAAACTGTACTTGTACAGGCCTCAGTTTGGTTTCTTCTTCAATTTTATATTCTGAAATGAACTAGTTATTTGGTTACTGTTTTTCTATAATATGTTGTTTAAATGTTTTCAATTGATGTATAGATTAACAATCTGGTAACATATAGTAACTTTTCTTACTCTTTTATTTTTGTTTAATACACATTTTGAAGGCAATGTGATATATTAGTTTGGGGGTAGTGTCCAAATTTGAAATCTATTAGTTTATTCGGTGTCGGTCAAAATAAAATAAGAAAAAAGAACTAAAAAAAGATTTTTGAAGAGTTAACTCGGTATAACGGCATACTTTGCCTATGATGAATGAATTCTTTTATTGATGATTCGTTGAAATTGAAGGACAGCACTGTGATATGTGCTTTTTAAATATTGGCACATCCATATGAGTGCTAAAATTGAGCATTTAGTCATATCTGATATTTGACTCATTCTTGGATGTGATTTTGTAGATTAAAGTGACAATTAGGTTTCATTGGACATAGATACTTTTTATTTGTACAAAATTGACTTAACCGCAGGTAAAAGTAGAGACCAACTGTGTAACATTAGTTAATTTGGGGTGAAGTGGATACGTGACTATATAGAGAGTTATGGTTCGTGATTTGCATGTGAATTATTGAATTAGTTTTGGTAATGAGGTTTGAACTGGGCATTAAACTTAGGCTAATGTTCTAATCCAGACTCTCAGGCCAAATACAAGACATTGCACTAGTCAGGCCAGCCCAAAAATATTGTTTAAACTAATGTGTGTAGTTGAGTAATCTGGTTTATATATCAGTACTAATACGTGAAGACAATCTACCAGAGAAGAGGGTTGTCTTAGTGATACAAAAAACGACCAAGTAAGAAAGAAATAATAATAATAAATCTATAATCATGCAATAGCAAGAAACGAAATAAATATTGCTAGGTCTGACTAAGTCTTGGACATTAAAAGAAGTATTTAGGTTTTTTTTTTGTGGTTTGACTTTCCCAGGACAGACATTTGAGCTAGAATCGAGACAATTAGGAAATCAATATAGGAATAACGAACCATTAACTCTCCACACATTTACCGATTTACGTCATCACTTCACTTTACCTAATTTGAAAAGAATGAGATAAAGTCAGAACTCAAGAAAATGCTTCACTTGTGATAGGGCACCTGTGGAATTAGAAAGTAGATGCCAATGAAAGGGTATGCCATATGAGTCGAGAGAGCAAGAAACTAGACCAATATGTGTTGGGTTTTGTAGTAAGAAAACTTGATAGTACTTGTATATTTACTTCAACTCAAGAATAGGTCAAAAGATTGGAGAAGGTTATTCAGACACACACATAGAGAGGGTCGAGCATTGGATAAGCACAAATAAAATTTTCAATGTAACGTTGTTTGACAATATTCCTATTGGATCGTGCGCTGAAACTCATATGTATTCTATGGCTGCTAAAATATGAAATTTGACCGAGTAGCACTTTGTGTATATTGAACTTTTGTTAGTTTAACTTAGTTTTACTCGAGAACTAGCAGAATGGTAAATTTGGAAGTGTTTGATAAGTATAAATTTTACATTTACTTGGGCCTTCGATCTTGTTGAGATTTCGATAAGTTGTTATGGATTTGAGTTTTGTGGTGTTTTGTTATTTTTAAAACATGTTAGTTGATATCTAGTAAACGATTATGTTCTATAGCGTTAGAAACTTTAACGCATTAGTTCATGCACTTGATGAAAACTAATAAAATTTGACAGGGAAAAAGTTGATGTTATTAGGTTTGTTTTCATGTAAAGTAGATTCACTACTTACTAAATTGATGTCCCAAAGTGGTTTTGAAAACCCTATATATGTCTATATTCTATGAAAATTAGAATCAGTTTGATCGAATGTTGATAGAAAGAGTTATGACTATTTTCTTAAATTGTTAGTCCGGCCCGTGCATTGGTTGATTTATTTGACTATGGCTTTAAAATTTTTAGGACAACGTTCTTGGACATGTTAAGTGTTTCAATGTGCTTAAAAATTCAAGGAAAACAAAACAAAGAAAAATGTTGTCTAAAAAAAAAATTTCAATTCCAATCAGATAAACATCATCTAGATATCATATAACAAGTTTTAAACATAGCAAATTAAAACACCACGAGGCTCAAAACTTGAACATTTAAAAGAAGCATGCCTATCATAACTTAAACATAAAATACTTGTGTTTCTTTCTTTTATTGCATTTCCATTCATTCGAACACGAATTACATTTTACCTAATAGGTGGGAAATTTGATGTGCGAGATAGCTCAGTAAAATGTCAGGTGGTATCACCTAACAAAATGTTTGTATTACTACTTGCATGGCCCTTCTACCACCTACTTGACTATGTCCTATAACGAACATATAATCCATAAGAATTAACAAGATTCTTTGAGAATTTTAGCCTTTTGGATGTAGTAATCTTATCTTTACAAATAGGGTCCTATGTGTAAGGAATTGAGGTATACATGCACAGCGGAAATTAAATGCTCAATTCCTATAAGTCCGGATCAACCTCGTACTTAGATAGGATTCGTGATAGAATATTACATTTGATGAATGTCTTGAATCTGATTATCTGATTGGCTGGAGGTGCGATCTTCAATACCACAGCTGTCCAATTGTCCAGCCTCCAATGGTGATCCACACAGCAAGAACAGATCTGAACTCCACAATCAAGAACAGATGAAAGCGGAATTTTGGGAGAAGTTGATTGGGTTGTCTTTTGCTTGTGCTAGCAAGTAATGGAAAAACAACTCTTGACCCTAATACGTTGCGCCTATGTATTTATAGGCGGGGCTAACCCTAGCCCTAGTTCTAGTCTAACTAGAACTCATCAACAATCAGGCCCGATTAAATAATCTTATTAATTAATTTGGCCCAATGAGTAATTAAGTCCGACCCAACTAATTGGACCTTGAACATAAATTCTTACAATCTCCCACTTGGACAAGGTCCAACTCCAGATGCTCAATTCTCGCCTTATGTGTGTGACCCATTAAGTTCCCTTTCACGATGGCAAACGCAGTGATATTCTCATCGATTTACCAAGATCGATCAATTCACGTCGCCGTCCAAGATTGACATCTAGCAATGTGTCAAGGCAATCCATGTGAAGGAAAATGTCATGTGGTATGATGAAACCAATATATGTACGGTTACCAGAGAAATATAATCCTTCATCAATATAACCCAATTGGTTAAGAGATATGAAAAAGCGTCCAATCTCATTTCAACCAATCATATTATTCACCTTAACTCTTTGTTGATCTAATTTAGTTATGATTGAAACATTTTCAACTCATAACTCCACCCCGCCGAGGAAATTTATATCAACTTAAGTAGGCAAAATGCAAAGTTATAATCTCCTACTTTCCAGGAGTGACGAATCCTCATATTGGACATTCACAACCTTCATATGATTCTCATAATACCCGTACGACGTCTTCCTGGTGACTCAAATCTTCGAGCCCCATCAAACGCTCGCCAAATTATAGTGGTCCTCACATAAGATTCTATGATGTCCTCAAGTCAAAGGACCAAATCCACAACCGCAAGATTAGAGATTTACCACCGACGCTTGGATAGTTATTCATGTGGAATCTCTAGGCGGATCATCCAATGTCATGTTCTCATAACAATGCATTCATGTGTTCATTCGATGTCTCTCTACATCTTAGCTTGTGAGATCGCCTACTTTCTTCAAAAGAAATACAACACATGTTAGTCTATCCGTAATAATGATATCCGTATCTCATTATTACTATGACTAGGGATATTTCAAGAATAAGTTATTTATAACTTATATCTCACAATCACAACACCTTGTGATTAATAAGTTACTATGAACTTTTCTTCGGACTCTATTATTTTAAATAATAATAATAATAATAATAATAATTAAATAATAATAGATCTGCCATTTAAAATGTAGACAAAATATTTAATTAATAAAATTTTTCATACACTTCGATGTCTAACAAAGAGTATATAAAACGTCCCATACAAACTAGATCCAATCACTCATGTATCTAATACCTATAGATTTAGCATGACTATCATGCTTGTGCTGGGACAACGGCTTTGTCAAAGGATCTGCTACATTGTCATCAGTTGGGACTCTTTCTATCTTTATGTCATTTCTCAGGATTATCTCCCTAATGAGATGATATCGCCTCAATATATGTTTGGATCGTTGATGAGACCTTGGTTCCTTCGCTTGTGCGATGGCTCCATTGTTATCGCAATATAGAGATATTGGATCAACAATGCTAGGAACTACTCCAAGTTCTGAAATGAACTTCTTGATCCGTATCGCCCTTTGTCGCTTTCAAGCAATATATATATTCGGCTTATGTAGTTGAATCAAGCAATTTTCTTGTTTGGAACTTTTCCAACTAACCGCCCCACCATTTAGAGTAAATACATATCAAGATTGAGATTTGCTATCGCCTTTATCGATCGAAAGTCGGCATCGGCATAACCTTGAACTCTAAGTTCATTTCTCCATACACCAAGAACATGTCCTTAGTCCTTCCTAAGTACTTAAGGATGTTCTTGATCATGATCCAATGTTTCTCGCCGTGTTCGCTTGGAACCTGCTTGTGACACTCAAAGCATATGAAACATCCGGTCGAGTACATAATATGGCATACATGATAGATCCTATTGTCGATGCATAAAGAATTCTATCCATGCGATCTCTTTCAATTTGTGTCTTTGGACACATCTCTTTTGAGAGATAGATCCCATGCTTCGATGGGACGAGTCCTCTCTTGACTCTTCCATGCTAAATCTTCTCAAGATTTTATCTATGTATGTAGATTGAGATAGGCTAAGCATTCTTTTAGATCTATCTCTATAGATCTTTATTCCGAGAATGTACGCTGCCTCCCATATCTTTCATGGAGAAATTTTGGATAACCACAATTTCTTCGATTTTAGCATCGGGATATCGCTTTCCTAATAATAGTATGTCATCCACATACAAAATTAGAAATACGACTTTTCTCCCACTAACCTTTTTATACACACATGGTTCATCTTCATTCTTGATAAAATCAAACATTTTGATTGTCTCATCAAAACGAAGATTCCAGCTCCGAGAGGCTTGCTTTAATCCATATATGGATTTATGTAGTTTGCATACTTTGTTTGGCTCTGTGGATTCAAAACCTTCGGGTTGTGTCATGTACACATCCTCACTAAGATTCCCGTTAAGAAATGCGGTTTTGACATCCATCTGCCATATCTCATAGTCATAGTATGCTGCTATCGCAAGCAGAATCCGAATTGATTTAGACATGGCTACTGGTGAGAAAGTTTCATCAAAGTCAATTCCTTGTCTTTGCTTGTAACCCTTCGCAACCAATCTTGCCTTGTAAGTATGAACATTACCATCCATGTCGACCTTTTTCTTGTAAACCCATTTACGTACCAATTGGTTTTACCCTTCAAAGGGTCAATCAAGGTCCGCACCTTGTTTTCATACATGGAGTTCATTTTGGATTCCATGGCTTCCTGCCATCTCTTTGAGTAAACATTTGACTTCGATTCTACGTAAGTAGTGGGTTCATCTTCATCGATTAGCAATGCATCATTGGTAATTAGGAGATCGTATCTCCCAGGAGAGCGAATGACCCCGCTCGACTTACTTGAGAGTCGATGTGTCCCTCGGACCCACGGTTCCCACTTCCAATATGTGCCTCATCAAATGCAGCTCAACTATTTGCTCATCTAATTGGTCTATATTTTGGTTTCTTGAACCTCTTCAAGATCTACTTTGCTCTCTCATCGGTCTCTCTTAGAATGAACTCTTTCTCTAAGAATACGGCATATTTCGATACAATGACTTTCATCTCGATGGGATTGTAGAAATAGTATCCAGCAATTTCTTTTGGATACCCCACAAATAAACATTTATCAGATTTAGCTCCTAGCTTGTCTGATTCTACGCGCTTCACGTAAGCGTCGCAGCCCCAAACTTTCATGTATGAAAGATCGGGTCTTTTTCCTTTCCATAACTCGTATGGAGTTTTATCGACCGATTTAGATGGGACACGATTTAGTGTGTGACATGCAAAGCAGTTAAGTGCATATCCCCAAAACGATTTTGGAAGAATCTGCAGCGACTCATCATTGATCGCACCATATCTAGTAAGGTGCGATTTCTCCTTTCTAATACACCATTTAGTTGTGGTGTATACGGTGGAGTCCACCGCGAGAGAATCCCATTCTCTTTAGATAGTTTAAAAATCACCCTTCAAATATTCTCCACCCCTCGATCGATCTAAGTGTTAGAATATTTTTCCTGTTTGCCTTTCTACTTCTTGCTTGAATTCTTTGAACTTTTCAAAGGCTTTCATGATTGAATTTCATCAAATAGATGAAACCATATCTAAAATGGTCATCCGTGAATGTGATGAAGTAAGAAAAGCCACATCTAGCATCTCAGAGACATTGGTCCACATACATCAAGATGTACGAGTCCCAAAACGTCTCGTATACTCGACTTTTTCCAAGAATGGGGTCTTGGTCATTTTGCCCATCGCATGACTACATCTATCAAATGATTCATAATCATTTGAATCCAAGTATCCATCTTTATGTAACTTGGTGATGCGTTTTTCATTTATATGACCCAGTCTGCAATGCCAAAGGTATGAGTTGTTAACCCTATTGCCTTTATGCCTTTTGTTGTCTATACTCATTATAGGACATTCCAAGTCTAGAATATAGATGCCATTAAAAAATTCCCACATCCATAAAACACATCATCAAGATATAAAGAACAACGCTTATCCTTAATCTTAATGAAAACCCATCCATGTCCAAACATGAAATAGAAATGACGTTCTTAGTAATAGCAGAATGTAATTGCGCCTCTTAATTCTAAAACAAGGCCAAGGCAACGGTAAAAAGTATGTTCCTACACCAAGGCAAAGAACTCTTGCTCCATTCCCAACGCGTAGGTCTACTTCTCCCTTTTGCAAAGAATCTACCGTTTTTTAGCCCCCGATATTTGTGCAAATATGAGATCCACATCCGTATCTAATACCCAAGAAGTCAAGGAGTAGATAAATTAATTTCAATGAAAAAGATACCAAGTAGAAGCCTCAAGAGACTTCTTTCCCTTCAAGGTAGCAAGGTATGCCTTGCGCTCCTCTTCCAATGTCCTTTGTTTCTACAAAGGAAAACAAGGATCATCGACTTGGATTTTGTCTTGTCTGCTTTGACTGCTTTTTCAGCAGATTTGGCCTTCTAGGATCCTTTACTCGAAGGTCCTTTTGATTTCCTCTTAGTGCCCTTAGAGGTATCAATAGCCAAAATTTGTCCCTTCCCTTTGTTTATATTGGGCTCAACAGCCTTTTAGCATGTTCAAAGAACTCGATTGTGGTACATTGAATCTTAATCATGTTGAAGTTCATGATGAACTCATGAAAAGCTATCGTGTAGGGACTCAGAGAACCAAGTCAATACTCACCTGTGGTCCATGGCATAACCCAATTGGTTTATTTTTTCAATATAACCAATCATTTTCAAGACATGAGCACCGATCAAGATCCTTCTCGCCATCATACATCTCAGATAACTTTTGGATATCTCATACCGCTCAAGACGTGATCGCTCATCATACAACTCTTTGAGATGAATTATAATGGTATAAGCATCCATACCCTCATGCTTTTTTTTTGTAACTCAGTGACATAGCCGCAAGCATCACACATGTTGCAAGATTTTTTCGCCATCATTGTGTTTATTATAAGCTCAGCACTTCCTCCCACAGTAGCCTCCTCAAGAGGGAGCTTCAGGCATAGGTTGCTCAACGACATATCCAATTTTTTCATGCTTGAGAACAATTCTCAAATTGCGGTGCCAATCTAAAAAATTTGGCCTTGGTAAGTTTGTTGGCATCCAATATGCCTCTCAAATTATATGGTTACTCATGATTCAATACTGAAATAACAAGACAGAAAATTAATAGAAAATTAATTTAATTATGGACTTGTATTAAATTAATTGTACTCCCACTGTTTAAATTGAATTAATGACCCTCAAACATTAATCAATAGAACCGGTCAGATTCCCAGTGGGCTAGGATCCCTTTTGTTTTATTAGAACCTTGAGCGACTCAACAAGCCCTAATAAAACATCCAGGTAGATACTCTATCAATCACATCTCCATGTGACTCCTAGATCATCAAGTAGACAACTTATTGTCGTACACATCTTATGTGTTTTACTTGATTGTGCCCCTAAAATTTTATTTTCTTAAGCGACTCAACAAAAAATAAAATTCTAGTTAAATTCGATCCATTGTTCAGAAACATTGAATGTTTCATAGTGATAAACATATCTACGAGCGCGCAACCTTGAGCGACTCAACAAACTGACATCGATAATAGACTCTGATTTTTCACTATAACAATGGAAGGCACGTTGTATTAATCATTTAATACGAATTTAATATTTTGATAAAGAGGAATTTGTCTCATCACATTTATGTACATTAACTAACATCCAACATGCAATCAATCATACATAAAATAATAATTGTGGATGATTATGAACTTTATCTATCTAATCTTCCTGAGCCAAAAGGAAGATTAGTCGGTCAATTCCTAAGGGACGTTGCATTCCTTCATTGAATGCTAAATGCAATTATCTCCATCTCCTGCTGCAACATGTATCAAATACTAGTTGCTTCATTGTGGCCCATCTGTAACAAGCATTCTATACTAGTTGGCACGCAGGCCGTGATAAATGGACACGCAGGCCCATAATAAATAAATAGCTCGAAAATTTAATTAAATAAATAATAGGCACGCAGACCCATTTAATTAAATAATAGGCTCGCAGGCCCAACCAATAAATAACAAGAATAATTAACCATACAACCAATCACATGGGTCGAGTCCATAATCATCCACTAAACATCCATTTTAATATCTAATATTAAAAATATATTAATTTCTAAATTTGCAGTTTTGACAGTATAAGTCTAAACCTTTTAGACATTTTGAAACGAACTAGATGGAATTTAAATAATTAATCAAATTAATTAATTAATTTTTCAATAATAAAATTAATCAATTAATCCAATTAATCAACATAAAGGAAATTTTTCAAAATTTATTTTATCTCCCAATTTAAAGTCATACTCTAATTGAAGATAAAATTTGTATAAGGTCAAAATTGTAATTTTATAAAGTAAAATCAAATATTTAATCCGGTCAAAAATTCAAAATATTATTTAAAACGATTTTAGTCAATTTTGAATGTTTGACCAAGCATTAAATGATTTAATATTTTTAATTTTCCAAAAAATTAAAAATTATATTTAAGACCTTAATTTTCTTTTAAAATTTGAGGACTTAATGTGTAATTTTTGAAATTAGAATCAGTCCCCTTTTTTTATTTTAAAAACAGTGAGTGCTTCATTTGCAATTTCTGAAATTGCAAGAAGCCCCCAACTTAATCCTTTTGAAATTAGGGAGCTTCCCATGCAATTTTCAAAATTGCATAGGAGGCCCTCGTCCCCAATATTCTAAAACCGCAGAAACCCTAAAAAGGGTTTCTGCAAAAAGTCAATTGCCGCAGCGCTGATTCGCGGCGGCAATTCATTTCAACTTACGGTGGTCGCGCCGGGTGTCCAACACCGGTGGCCACCGCGGGATTAACTCATCGAAAGAAAGAAATAGTCAGCTGCTCGACTTCTCGACATCATCTTGACAAAGCCGCCGCTATAAGCCACGGCGCTTTATTTCCGCCACAAATCAGCGGTGGAGACCAATAACCCATTGCGTGTCTGCTTCCTTCGAAAGGCCAAGCGCAGATTCGTCACCACGGTGGCACTTCCAAAGTATCGCCAGCGGTTGGTCAACTCACCGTCCTACTAGATTCGCTCCAAAAATCCCAAAACAATTTCAAATTTTAGTTTTATAAAATTCATAATTTTATTTTAATCACAAAACTCAAATCAAATTAATATGCCAATAACGATTATTGTTCAATTCATTAAAGCACTCTAACGAACTCTAACAAGTAACAAGGTAGCTCGATACCACCGTTAGGAATTGAGGTATACATGCACAAATGGAAATTAAATGCTCAATTCCTATAAGCCCCGGATCAACCTCGTACTTAGATAGGATTCGTGATAGAATATTACCTTTGATGAATGTCTTAAATCGATTATCCGATTGGTCGGAGGTGCGATCTTCAATACCACAGCTGTCCAATTGTCCACCTCCAATGGTGATCCACACAAAGAACGGATCTCCGAACTCCACAATCAAGAATGATGAAAGCGAAATTTTAGGAGAAGTTGATTGGGTTGTCTTTTGCTTGTGCTAGCAAGTAATGGAAAAACAACTCTTGACCCTAATACGTTGCGCCTATGTATTTATAGGCGGGGCTAACCCTAGCCCTAGTTCTAGTCCAACTAGAACTCATCAACAATCAGGCCCGATTAAATAATCTTATTAATTAATTTGGCCCAATGAGTAATTAAGTCCCACCCAACTAATTGGACCTTGAACATTAATTCTTACACTATGGAGTTGTTTTACCTGGGGCAACTTTGTGTTTGTAGGCCAATAAACATGGATTGGATTGGTGATTGGACCGTGGTCTTTGTCCCTACAAGAAGTCGTGGCTTTCCATAAATCAACACACATTTTTCTCTTCGTATTCCACCGAAACGTGACAAAAGAGAAAATTCAAATAGAAAGACTGGGTAGAGGTGACAAAGCGGCACGGCCCGGCCTAGGTCGGGCATAACGCAAATTGATCCGACCCTAGTTTTTATACGGATCAAGAAAAATGTCGGCTGGCTTGGCCTAGCCTAGCACCCTAACCCACTATCGGGCCACGTGATCAACCCGGTCGTAATTCTAATTTTATATATATATATATATATATATATATATATATATATATATATATATATATATAAGCACTTGTGCTTAGTATAAGCTAAGCACGATGACATTGAATATGTGGATCTACTATTATCTATTAAATAGACATGTCATGTCATCCGGAGCTTAGGAGATCATTCATTCATATATATATATATATATATATATATATAAGAGTCTTAAATTTTTCATCAGATTTTTTTCATCTAAAACGCACCATTTTGACATTCAACACAAATTGCAATTTTAGATTTTTTTCCCTTATTTTGGTCAAAATTCTCTGGTTCCGAATGCCCATTTTGCATTTTTTTTTTTTTTCGTCTCCTATTTGTCGAGTAACTCAACAATTTGTCATTAAAAAAAAAAATTAATTAAAAATAATAATTTTTGTCGAGTAACTCGACAATTTGTCATGAAAAAAAAAATTAATTAAAAAATAATAATTTTTGTCGAGTAAGGTTTGTCAAGTAACTTTGACATTTTTTTTTTCGAGTAGCTCGACAATTTGTCATGACAAAAAAAAAAATTAATCAAAAATAATAATTTTTGTCGAGTTACTCGACAAAACAACGCCAAGGCATTAATCTAAAAAAAAAAGACTCGTTGGAGTGTGTCGAGTAACTCGACAAACATCTTGTCGAGCAACGTTTGTCGAGTTACTCGACAAACCAAAGCCAAGCAAAATGGGCATTTTGACTTTTTCTTTTCTTTTTCTTTTTTTTTTTTTAGATTAATGCATTGGCTTTGGTTTGTCGAGTAGCAAAATGGGCTTTTTAGCCCATTTTGAAAATATGTGTTTTTTTTTTTTTTTTTTTTTTGAGATTAGAAAGCCAGGCAATACCCATTTTGAGAATTATATATTTTTTTCCTTATTTTTTTCTTTTACTATTCACACATTCGTCTATATTTTCATTCAATTTTTTACCCTTTTTTTATATGATCTTATAAGCAAATTGTACACAATTCTTTTTTCTCTTTTTTTCATTTTTTTTTTTTTTTTCCTCATTTTTTCTTTCTTTCTCCAATCACAATCCAAGTAGATTTTCATTTAATTTTTCACCAATCTTTAAAAGCAAATTGTACATTTAATATTTCGCTTTAGATATTTGGGTCATTTCACTCTTGAGTTTAGTCCAATTCAACCAGATTATATATTTAGAATTTTTTTCACTTTGTCCAATTTAAAACCCACCAATACCATTACTTCAAGTTAATAGGATCCAAATGTAGATTGTCAATTGAAGTATATATTATACAAATATGCCTTTTATTTTACAAATTTTATATCAAGTGTACCCAAGAGAACAAAATACACACATATTTTAAATAAATAGCAAGAAACAATTTTACGAAAATTAACATTCATTTATTTGTCCAAAATTCTACAATATTATAATTGCTACACGTGCAACGCACGTTCTTAAAACTAATATATATATATATGAATGATTTCCTAAGAGCATCTCCAATGCACTATGTCTATTACTTTTTAGACGTGTCACATAGACATGGCAATGGACTAAGCCGAGCGGCTCAGCCCATAAAAGACGAGCTCGACTCGTCCTTGTCGAGCTCGGTTCGGCCCACGAGCTCGTGGGCCGAACGAGCCTAGCCGAGCTCGTGGCGAGCTTTGCTCAGCCCTTTTTTTAAAAAAAAATTGAAAAATAAAAATAAAATACAATATCGAGAATCATTTATGTTAAAAATTAAATATTTAATACTCTCCTCTCTTTTTGTTTTTGTTTTTTTAAAATTTAAAAATAAAAATTAACTACCATATCGAGAATCCTTTATGTTAAAAATTAAATATTTAAAACCCTCTTCCTTTTATCGGGCTTGGGACCGGCTACTTTAAAAGTAGGTGGAGTTAAAATTGTACACGAACAAGATGTTACGCTTACAATTTTTATTAAAATAAGAAAAAAATATCAAATACATAAATACTAATGAAAAATAATACTTACTACTTAATATGATTAATCCATATTTAAATCTTCAAGTTCTTCTGACATTATTTTGTCCACTTTGTCTTGGATTCAAGTTCTAAGATTTTTAAAATATCGGCTTTGAGTCTTGACCTGATATCAGATAAAACCCTACCACTTGTACTAAATGCAGCCTCCAATGCTACAGTTGAGACCGAAGGTATTAGTAGATTACGTGCTATTTTTGAAAGAATTGGATAACTACGTTGATGTTGTCTCCACCATCGTAGTATATCAAAGTTTTTTCTCTCTTCGTCATCTAACATACTAAGCACATCATGTACAAAATACCTAACTAACTCTACACGTATATCATTAGAACGGAGAAGGAGAGAACTAGAAGAAGAACCAACTAATTGTTGACCTTGAGGTCCTAGACCACTCCTATGTGTACTGACATAACTCCATAAGTCAATGTCATCAGTTGATGACGAAGTATATGTTGGATTAGAGGGTCATACAATGTTCATGACAGACTTTTCAAAGATATACCTCATACATAGAACATAAAGTTTGTTCTAAATTAGCACACGTGACTAAATTTTCGTAAGTTAATTTATCTGAAATTGCCATTATTGTTACTTTCATACCCTCTAAGTTAAGTCGAGGATCCATGATACATGCTAATGGAAATAACATAGACAATTGTTCTCAATATTTCCTAAATTTAGCTTCCATAACATGTATAATACTAGTAAAAAGAGCAAAATTCTTATACCTATTAAAATTGTTAGCAATACAATACAAATGATTTAAAACAAGTGGAGTAGTTGGGTAATACACACCGTAACATGCAGCTTGTTAAGGTCAGTAAAAACTTTTAAAAATTTTCTAACATGACCACATATTTCCCAATCATGTATTTCTAAATCATATTCGAGCCGCAAATGTGTGTGTCGGTCATTATAATAGACAAGAATGCAATCTTCATAACCTTCACACGACTCAAGCATAAGATATGTTGAATTTCATCTATTAACAACATCGGTTGCAAAACTTTTTGATTGCAGCCCATTTTCTCGTATATAGAGCAAAGAAAAACTTGTTTTCTTGATAGTGATACCGAAATATAATTAATAGCATATCTAACTTAAATTTTAATCCATCTTGTACAATTAAATTAAACACATGACATACACAACGAATATAAAATAAAATACCATCAAATTCTGGACTGCAATGTTGCATTAATTTTTCAATTACTATATTATTTAAGCCTGCATTATCAAATGTAAAACTACGAGCCTTAGAATCACATTTAAATTCATTTAACACGCCTAATAAAACTTGATAAATATTATTTCCAATATGAGGATAGTCTATTTGTTTAAATATTATTACTTTTTTATGCATTATCTAATTATTATCAATATAGTGTGCAGTTGCAACCATATATCTTTTTTTGTTACAACATGTCCATAAGTCTGATGTAAAAGATACAACACCATTATAATTATTAATATCATTAATTATAGCTTCTTTCTTTGTATTATATCTAACAATAGTGTCTTTACGAAATGTATTTCTAGAAATACTAACATACATTGGTTGTAGATATTTTTGGACGAATGACGTCCAAAGAGGATTGTCCACCAAGCATAGTAGAAACTCAACATTTGCTATCAATTTCGGCAGTCTTTTGTGGCGCATGAGTTCTTGTGAGTATATCCAGTTGTTGAGATCGGGACTACTGGACCCGGCTCCCGGAGATCCAAACTGGAGTTGTACCTGATTTGTATCCAAACTTCCATGTTTGTATTGACACTTTTTGAAGTGTCTTTTTAGATGGGTCGTGCATATCCCCTTGTGCCAAGCAAACTTCTCCTGACAGTGTTTATACTATACTTTGAACTCAGGGACTCCGTTCACTAGTTTACGATCGGCACCAACTCAAAATGTCTTTGCAAGACCGAGCCTTTTGTTTGGTGGCTTTTCGCTTAGTGCTAGAGCCGATTGTAGTTTGTGTATCGGCATCTTCTTGAAAGTCTTCCAAATCAATTGGATCGGTCGCCACCAAATTGATTAAGAATATCTTTTGAAATTTGAATATCATTAAGACCAATGAAATCATCATCACTTGATTGTATGCCATTTGGAATAATATAATAAAGAGAATATGAGAAAATGAAGATGTAGTAGAAAATAGAAATATAGAGAATTAGTAGAAGTAGAAAATTACAACTTCAAATTATAGAGTAATATCTAGATAATGAGATACTAGATACTAATTAGAACACTAATATTGAGATAATGTAATTTGAGAATTGTTAATGGATTGAGACTTTGAGTATATAATTGAATGAGAAATAAGAGATTGAAGTGTGAAAAAATGAGTTTAGAATATGGGTATTTATAGGAAAATAATGAAAGTAAAAAAAAAAAAAAAAAAAAAAACTGCATCATTGTGACTGCACATGAGCCACGAGTCGGCTCGTTTAATGGGCCGAGCCAACGAGCTCGACCCTTTTTTTAGATCGGCCTTAGCTCGTGCTCGTCTCTCTCGACGAGCCCGAGCCCCGAGTCAGCCGTGCTTTTACGAGTCGATGAGCTTTTTTTTTGTCACCCCATATAGACGGAGTTATAAAAAATATCTCCAATACATTTTGATGAAGACTCGTCTCAGAAGTTCGCCCAAATTTAGATGACACTTCAGACGGAATTACTCAAAGAAATTTAAATCTAACTCAACATTTTATTTAAAAAAAAATGGACGAGGGAAATAAAAATTGAAGACCCATCAATTAAAAAAATTAATTTCATATAAGCGGTAATATTAGTGTTCTATTTTTATTTTGATCGTCTATTCAATAGATGAAGTGATTATACTTATATGGTGGAGTATGTTAATTATCTGTTTTGAGAATTTAGATTGTCAAAGTTTACCGATTTTTTTTAAAGTATCGAGATGATTGAGTTTTGACTCATTTTTTGTCAATGTAGAGATTGTTGGGATATTTTCTCAAAACTTGTCAAAATCAAAAGATGCACCAATTGTTGAAAATGAAAAGATATGATATGATATTATATTATATTATATTTGGTGATTAAAATTGAACAAGTTTTCAAATCTTGGACACATTGGTAGCCAAAACATGAAAGACATCCAAGTCAACTAGAATTGAACATGTTTTCAAATCTGGACACCTTAGTAGTCGAAACTTGGAAGACATCTAGGTCGACTAGAATTTAAGTCATACGTTAACTATAAATTGACCTAGTTTATTCTCTTTTGTATATGTGACTTGAGAGTTTTCTGTGAGAAAAAATCAGGTGTTCTCAATGAAATTTGGTTATTTTTCTTATTCTCTTTGTAGATTGTACAAAGAGTAGAAATTAATTGATCGCCAGAAAGTTTGGGATATTATTTTTATTGAGATACTAGAGAATTTAGGTGAGTGAAATCTATATGATTGTAACAATTTTTCATCTAGTTATTTTTCTTTTATATTTTATCTCTTTCGTTATTTTTCTCTGAACAAGAATTTTATGGGCAATAAAGAAATTGATCTCAATTCCCAACACAAAGAGCATTAAATTTTGATCTAAATTGACATAGGAATCGTTAATTTTTCCAGAAAATCAAATGTTTAAAAGTTAAAGTAGCTAGATACTAATTCAAACTTTGAATTCCCCCACCCAACATGTTAACAAAAGCCTTTATGCATTGGGTCTATTCTATACTCGCATTCCAGAATAAACATGATTTCTCTATTATCAGTCCATTCCAATTCATGTCCAAATTATCATACAAGGACTGAACGCATCTCCATCATTCAAAAAATAAAAATAAATAATAGAGTCAACACGAGTTTGGTAACAATTTACTATGTGGGCTACTTGTTTTTAATGCAAAATCATGTGGAAGACACTCGCTGAGTTAGAGAGGTCGATATTATCTATCCTTTACGACTGGAACCATCAATAGTGGCAAAAGCTGATTGGACCAGAAATTACAAGAAAAGAACCTTCATCTAGCACCAAAATGTGTGATGTCGATACAGAAAAATCAATAAAACCCCAGAATACAGACAAAATAACATAATAGATAATTTTTTTCCTCATTCTTAGAGTGAACGGCCATGCGAGTTTATATAGAAGAGAAGAAAGTTGCCATCTGTTGGTTTACTAGCAAGTTAAATCAGTTCAAAACTCGAATTTAGACGTTCCATTGCTTTCGGGAGTCATGTAACATTATCACTGAAGAAAAAGAAAAAAAAGGGTCGAAGAGAGACATTCATATTAAAACTATCTAAGCAAAACATCACCGACAAATACAGCTCTCAAATTCCTCTCAAGAAAACAAAACAATTACGTAAATTAATTTCAATTGCACTTAAAATCCAACGTTTAATAGGAAAAACAATTCATTAATGCCAAATTGAAAAAGCAATTTCAGCATAAAATCTATCGAGCAGGCTGTGATTGTTGAGCATGTTCCAAAAGCTGCGACACTAACTTATAAGTGCGTCCAGAAAGGGCCTTGGTGCGGTCAATGAGCTGCTCGTAACTGAAAAGAAAGAAATACTTTTCTCTAAGTGGAAATCAAATATTCGGAACAGAAGGCACAATAATAAAGTTTGTTTAAACTATTTACTTATAAGTACATTTATGATTTACCGTTAAGAGGAAATAAGTTCTGAAATAATTTTTTCCCCAGGTAAAATTGGATATACACGAGTGTAAAGAAAAGCCTGAACCGTAATGCATCAGGATATGAAAATTGTAGCAAAACTTACACATTGAGGTGTTTGGGTTCCATTACAATAGTTCCCGCCTGAGTATCAATCTTTGCATCAAGTTTTGAGGTCCTTATGAGATTCACAATCCATCTTTCCGCCTCGTCATAATTCAAATTCAGTTTTTCAGCAAGCACTCTGTTAAGAAAAATCCAAATTTTTAACTTGAAACGATTCAATGAGTATTTTATACTAAAATCTAGGAACGTTAACAAGATCAGTATAATAAATCCCATAATTTTGTATCACAATGTATCTTGGCTACTTATTCAACATATTACCCAAAGAAGCAAGAAAAATTTCGAGGTTCAGGAGGATCAGTCTTTATTAACTTGTGCAATGAAGAATTTAAAGCACGTACCCCATGTCAATACGCTGATGAATACGGCAATATGTCTCAAACATAAAAAGGCGAGCATTTTCAAGGAACTCGTCTCTTAATGGTACAGTTGTAAAGCCCCCCTCTTCCACTCGTTTTCCAAGGAATGGGTCATTCAATATAACCTGCATCAGTTCCATTGTTTTAGTGGATCAATGTCCAAGAAATAGGCATTTTCAGGCCTGAGGTAGATTACTTAATTCGTGGAAGGGACAAACGAAATGAATCTTGTGACATAATATGGCCTCACTAATTTACCGTGACCTGGTCTCAAGAATCAGAAAATGACACGTATCCATCAAACAAAAATAAATAATGTCACTGTACAGATTAAAACAATTTGAGAAATCTGGAAGACAGCTTTACAGAAAATTTAGCTAGCAGACATTTCAGAACATAGGACTTATTAGCATATGATGACCTTAATACTGCAGAAATAGGATTAAGTTCTAAGAAGTCCCGTCTCTTGTGACAGCTTTGATATTGAACCAACAACTGAAAATGTGTATGAAGAACAGGTCACACAACAAACATGTGAATCAACAAAACTGTGAATTCATAGTACTAAGAATTGATGCCATCTCAACAATAATCATATATTGGGCCAGTACGGGGATATAATCCTAGACAAAAAAAAATTAAAAAAATTAACTTCATGCTAATTAACTTTATCAAAGCCAAACAACTGAGAGTGCGTATGTAGAAAGGTCGCATACGACAAACATGTGAATCAAAAAAAACTGTGAATTCCTGGTACTAAGAATTGATCTATATCAACAACAATCTTACATTGGGCTAGTGCAGGGGTGGAATTCTAGACAAAAAAATTTAACTCCATGCTAATTAACATTATCAAAGCCAAAAAAGAAATATGTGCATATAATTATCCTTCTATACGTCATTTCTTACGAAAATGCATAACCAAGGAAAGACATGGTTTTGGACCAAGTTATGAATCTTACTTCTTCACACACTTTCATTTTTTTTTGAGCCCCATCAAAGTCATAATTGACATATACGCATGCCAAAAACTCCGTGATGGGATCTTCATAGGAATACTGCTCCTGCTGAATAACCTTTATAAAATCTTTGAATTGCGGCCTCCTCCTTTTGTTGACAATGAATGCAGTCGCCAGGTAACGCAAGAGATGGGGAGCATTTGTTTGAATGGTATTCAAATACCTGATAGACATTGTATCATAATCAAATTCGCACAAGGTCTTACCTAGAGGATGGGAGGTAGTAAAATATGAAAGATTATTAGGTAAAATATGCATTATCTTTCTTTGAAAATTAAACTTCCATTTTCTGGATTTTTCAAGAGTGTGATGAATCCAGGGTAAAGAATAGAAATAAAAACAAGAAAATGTAAAGTAGATTTAAGAAAAAAGCCATAAATGTGATAGCATGAAAAAGTAAATAGCAAGAATGCTAGCATACATGTATAAATTAAGCATTAGTTAAACAGCTTCAGGTGGAGCTCTAAATTGATTTTCAACTCAATTAAAAGTAACTTATCATTTCCGGAGCCATACTTGTCCTGGTTAAATAAGTCAATAATCTGTGTCCTTCCATTGTCATGGTTGAAGAAGATGAACAGACTCCAATGCATAAGCCATATTCTACCCTGAACTTGATTCAAAGGAGAAGAGAAACTCTGCAAGCCATGTGTCATCAGTATTTCAAGTTTCTCGTATCAAACATGTTACAGCCAAGAACAAGTTAATAAATCATAATATGCATTGACAGTAACCTTAGAGTCAATTATTTCCTTCAAGCGGTTGAGTTCTTCCAGTTAGGGCTGGGCAAAAAACCCGCGAAACCGACGACCCGACCCACCCGTTCGGGTCGGTTTCGGGTTGGTTTACCCAACCCGAAACCGACTCGGTTTATTTAAAAAAAAAAAAAAAAAATTTTTTTGTTCTTCAAACCGAAAACCCGAACCGACCCGAGTCGGTTCGGGTCGGGTTTCGGGCCCGTTTTTTCAATTTTTTGTGGTTTCGGTTTGGCTTTACGCCAAACCGATTTTTGGTCGGTTCGGGTCAGGTTGGGCCGAAACCCACCCACGCCCCCCCTACTTCCAGTGCAAAGTGTCCCACCCTGCATCAATATCTCAGCAGCTAGTTTTCCCCATAATGCACTCAAACTCCTTTCACTGTTCATGCTGAGGGCCCGTGCATCGATACATATAATCAGCAGCACCAGAGTAGTTTCCACATTCAAACTGAAATTTGGCATACTGATACAATGCCTCTATCTGCTCGGTACCAATCTGGAAAACAAAATTATATGTGCTTAATCAGTTAGACAATTTAATGCAAGTGATCACAAGATAGGTCTTCAACTATTCGGCGGTCTAATAAACAAGTGCAGTTTTTAACCATTATGTAGATAATGATTCATTTATAAAGGAGATTTCATGTGAGAAATGACCAAGAAGTTACCATGTTGAAGTATGACACCTTCAGTTGTATCCCAGAAATTATATGTATGCATTATGCAATTTTTTAGCAACCATGTTTACTCTCTAAGACCTCTCCACTTTCAAGTTCTTATTTTCATTATACCACTATCAACAAAGGAACTTTAATGACTTATCAATGAGTAATAGACACCTGCTATACCCTGCCATGCTACACAGAAGACATTAAATTGTCCAAACTATATGAATCCTAACCTGATAACGATCACTCAACATCTGAAGATTGTGCTGTTTGTCGGCCCTCAATTCTTGAACAGCATTTGGATTACGCAAAAAAGTTAAGATAGGAGCTGCAGCCTCCTCTTCCAGTGATTTGAGCCTAGCCAGCACCTCAACTTTCCTATCCACCATCTCTAAAGCAAAGAGAAAAAAAAAAAGTTCAGAAATCACCTCAAACACAAGCCCTCCACCACTGCATCTCAAGAAAGTTTTGAAAATTATGTCCCGGCAAAGCAATGGACTTGAACTTGAAGCCATTAGAAACAAGGAAGATGTTAACATGGAAAAAGATAGCCTCCCGTGCACAAAATCCGCAAATGTCGATCGATAAAATGAAATAAGTGAAAAATGTAGAACCAAACCTAAATCTAATCAGTTACTATCGAGTTTCATCTGCACAAACAAGCACATGAGAATATCTAATTTGAAATATTATTATTTTCACAATTCCAAATCCCGGCTCCAAATTGGACGTACTAATGTCAAAGCATTTTCGTAAATAAGTCATTATACAAGAGCCCGAGTTCGGTGTGCTTATATATTCAGACTAGAAGATCGGAAATGAGTCAACTGAACCATCTGAATTAAGATTTCCTCTCCTAAATGTACCTGACCAACCAAAGCCTAGAAACCGTATAATCTGTGTAATCAACCAGCAGTTATAAAATAGGTAAATTAGTCCTCATCTGGAGTTCAAATTCAACGTGTCTCCAAAATAAATAGTGGGTGGTAGTATTTTCAGGTGAGGGAGCAGGTTCTCCTTTTATCCATTTTTTAAATTCAGGGGGATATCAAAATCATGAGATCCAAAATAGTCATATGGCAGTCAAAAAGAGAAGTGACATTGGTCTATCATCTAATATAGCACCCTCTCCTATTCACCCAAAAATCGAAACCCTAAAAAATCCTAATTTTCTCATAACCATCTATCAAAACAGCATTCATAATACCAGGTAAAAACGGTTTGTCTAAAATATAAAACAATTAAAAAACTCTCCTCTACACACATCTATGCCTACATATACATGCGAGAATATGTGCGTTGTATTTGAAAATGCAAACAACAAATAATTAAAAAAAAAAAAAAACCCAACTTTTTCATAACCATCTAATCAAAACAGCAGCCACAACAATAGGTAAAAACTGTAGAAGAAACTCATCTGTACACATAAATATATAAATGTACATGTATGTATCTATTCGTGCGAATTTTTTACCGTGGGGGACGTCGTCAGAGTGGTAGAGGGACTTGTGGATATCCATGGCGTAATCGACAATGTTGGTGTGGTTGAGGAGCTCTATTTTCGCCTCTAAAATGTCCTCCTCCGCATACAGTCCCCTCTCCAGCAAAATATCCAGTAGTGGGAACACCAGGTGCCTGTCCAGGTGCGGCGCTATTCGCTGTGTCAAATCGTACCTCGCCGCCATTGCTTCTTTTCTATCCACCTAATCAATCGCCGGCTGCGGTGCCGGTGGTGGTGGAGGGGTTTGGGTTTTTGGACAGGATTGAATGGGTGGATCTTATTGTGAACGGTGGAACTTTACTAGGGTTTGATATTGCTTTATGTGATTTTGGAATAATATCGCAAGTCTCCCCAGACTATAAATATTTCTACTGAAGGGGAAGGGGAGAATTCTAATTGATTTAGGAATGCAATCTGATGGGATCCTCATACCTTAAAGATTATCTCCTAACCTTTGTCAATCTTGGTATTGCGCTGCTGATATTATTGGATTGAGATGGAGTTTTGTTGTGAGTATGGTTCTCTTAATCAAACACAATCCTTTCCTTAATTATCTTTCCCCAGCCCGGAAAACTGGACTGTCCATGGGGTCTAGGGATGGGCGAATTCAGTGTGGGGGCGGGGTAGCCTATGACTCGCCAACAACCCTAGATTAAAAAAAAAAAAAAAAAAATCTGCAAATTAAAAAGAAAGAATTAAATATTTTTAAATATTTGTAGTAAACAAAAAAATACAAGATTAGAATTGTATTATAATAGTTAACACTAATAGTTTATAAGTCCATCTTCGAATCTTATTTAGCACATTTTCTAACAAAAATTGTCTAAACTAATGTGTATAGCTAGCATTGAGTAATCTAGCTTATATATCACTGATATAGTAATATGTAGAAGACAATCTATTGGAGAAGAGGATTGTCCTAGTGATATAGTGAAAACTACCGAGTAAGAAAGAAATAATAATAATAATATATCTATAAGCATGCAGTAGCAACAAACAAAATAAATATTACTAGGTCTGACTAAGCCTTGAACATTAAAAAGAAGTATTTAAATATTTTTGTGGTTTTTCTTTCTCATGACGAGACATTTGAATTAGAGAGAAAAGATTTGGACCATGACATAAAAAATCCGGACCTCGTCACGGGGTCCGGATCAATCCCGTCTGAGCTGCATGTCAATCACGCAGCCCATTGAAAATCCCCCCGCCCCTTGTACCGCCAATAAAAAAAATTTCCCATCCTCGAAAAAGTCACCCCTTCCCCAACAAAAAAAACCCCCCCCCTCGTTTAATTTTACTGTCCCCTCCTCATTTAATTTTACCCCACCCCACCCCACCCCACCCCACCCCACCCCACCCCAACCCAACAAATCCATTTCCTTTCTTCTTTTCCCCATCAAATACATATTTTTCTATCTTTATCGAATACATATTTTTCCTCCTCATCAGAATACATATTTTTCTTGAAATTTGGCCAATACAATCGCTTTATTTACTTTACTCAAATTTGACCATCATCAAACGTTTCCAATCACTTTTGTTCTCTAAATTTATTTTATCGAATTTATGTCCCACTTATTGTTTTTCATATTCTTCAAAGGTTAATAATAAATTATTAATTTATTTTTTATTTTTGTTTATTTGTACAGATTTATTTTTTGTAATTTGCAAGTTAGTTGTAATATTGTTAACAATTTTTTATTTTTTTTATTTGCACATATAATTGATATGGCACCAGTGACCACGATAGAAGAACTTGTCATACGTTATAAAATAGGTAAGTTAATGTTATATATTTTCTTACTTATTGCTCCCGATTTACAATACTCGATCACAGACAGTAAAAAATGCATCATATTCCTTAGACCTACGGGAGTATGATGCACGCTTTAACCCTCGTCAGTAATTTATTATTTCTAATGTAATATTATTTTCTTCTTTGTGTGTGTATATTATTAATTAGAACAAATTTATTATGTACGCTTCATTTATTTTTATTTTTAAGTAAAATTTAATTTGTTACTCAAATATAAACTAATTACTAATTAATTAGTCTCACTCTAATCTTAATAATAAAATTAACGTTAATTATATTATTTATTATATAATATAAATAATATTTAACTCAATAAATATTATTATATATTATATTTTTAAAAACAAATACAATGAATATAATAATAAAAATTATTTTTAATTTAATAAATTTAATTATATTAATAATGTGGATGTAAATTTGGTGGTAAATAAATAAGTGAGTGGTTAAAGAAAGTGGAGATTTGCAAAATGGGTGCGGGGCGGGAAGGGGGGCATTAATTCGTAAAAGCCGAGGGGTGTGGCCTTTGGGGTGTTAATTGTTGGCGGATTTATGTGAAATGTGACTCCAAAGCAATGAATCAAACCAATGAACTTGATGGAAAAATAAATCGAGGCAAGAGTTGAACTCTTTGTCCTTAAGTCAATATTGCCCATAAAAAGTGCCTTCTCTGTCTTTGGCAATTGACTTCAAGATACAACCAGTTTCGCTTGAGTTTTGTAAAGACTTCAAAAACTCAAGTACAAAGAAACCAAAATTGGTTTTGTACTCCAATGGATGAAATAGAATGAAAACCGTAATTTATGCAACTAAAATGCAATAATTTTGGTTAAAGATGATGAAATATATGAGTGCTTAATGTTTGCAAATCGTTTCTGTATCGATCCTCTTCAAAATAGACGTCCACAGGCCCTTTTTAACGTTGGAGATTCGGTTGAAAACGAAAAGGAATGAACCAAATCGTGCAACACTTCAAAAGGACATCTCTGTTCACGCAAACATATGCGATCGCATGGTTTAACCAAGTTGCGATCGCAAGGTACAAAAAATAAAACGAAACTTCATCCAGATTTAACCATGCGATCACGGTTCTTGCGATCGCATGGAAGGACTCAAAAGCGCTCGCTTAAAATTTAGCGCGATTGCGATCGCAGTGTACATACATGTATGATCGCATGGTCAAAATTTCACCCAAAATGTCCTTTTTCGTAATTTCTCATTTATTCGATATTGGTTTCGAGATGCCAAATATACCCTTTAAACATGCAAATAAATCTGAATTTTTCTTTCGGGCGTTGCCCCGAGCCTATGAGGGCTCCCTCGACCCTCGCGACCGGCCGGGCAGTCGATCCCTCGCTTTTCCGGCGTCAAGTGGCAAACTAATTTACCTAAACGGATTGGGTCGGGTTTGTATATTTTGGCCAAGTTGACACTCAGTCAATTTCTCGATATTTTAAACCAATTTCCAACATTAATTTGCAGAGCGAGCGTGGGGCTTTTGGGATGGGCTCCATTTTCTCAGACGGGAAATGATCTGGACCTCGTCATGGGATCCAGATCTTTTCTCTTGAAGTAGAACCGAGATAATTAGGAAATCAACATATGAATAACGAATCATTAACTTTCTACACATTTATGTCATCACGTTCACTTCATCTAAATTGAAAAGAATGAGATAAAGTCAAAACTCAAGAAAATGTTTCACTTGTGATAGGGCACCTGTGGAATTAGAAAGTAGATGCCAATGAAAGGGTATGCTATATGAGTCGAGAAAGCTAGAACTGGACATCTGTGTTGGGTTTGGTAGTAGAGAAACTTGATAGTACTTGCATATTTACTTATATTCAAGAATAGGTCAAAAGATTGGATAAGATTATTCAGACACACACATAGATGGTTGAGCATCCGATAAGCACAAATAAAATTTTCAATGTGACGTTGTTTGACAATATTCTTATTAGATCGTGCGCTAAGGGCCAATTTTGGACCTAGGCGAGTGAGGCAACCGCCTTGGATCCAAAACCGAAGGGGACCCATTTTCATTAAAATATATATATATGTATATATTATTTGTGATTACTGAAATTGCTCAAAAAAAAAATAGAGAAAATTGTCAATAAGTCATCTCCATATGACTTGTTTCAAATTAGGTTAAATTTTTTTTCAAAATTATGATTAAGTCATACTTTACAGCAATATTTTAAATTAATTCCAAAATCACTCTTTTTTACTATATTTTCCATTGGCACAATATTCCAACTCCACAAACCTCCTCCACCTCAGGCAACAACCTCCTACACCTCTGGCAAGTGCTTCTTCTACGGCACAGTTAAAATTCCATGCTTCTGTTGACCTATGGTTAACTTTAAACCTTAATGTTTTGATTATTACAAACAAATTGGTTATGCTTTCTAACATTTTCTTTTCAAGCAAAATTCAAAGCGCTACAAATCGAACTCTCATGCAATGACAAGTTCAAAGTCAAAATCAATTCAAGAGTTCAAGCATCTCAAGATTCAAGATTAAGATTGAAGAATAGATTTTTAGATAAAATTGTAAAGGTATTAACTCTTTAATCCTTAGCAATTAAATGAACGAAAGCTCAAATATTTTTATGCACAAAACATATGTCATTATCATTGCATAAAATACTTTTATCAAAGTCAAAAATCAAGTTTTTTTTTAAACCGCAGAAACGGTCATCCGTTTGATCATCCGTTTGAACAGAGAGTCCAAACGGTCGACCGTTTGGATGAACCGGCCGACCGGTTGGGTCGTCCTTTTTCAAAAAGTGTCCGCTTCGACTTTTTGCGCTTCAACGGCTAGTTCGACTAATCGACCAATCGACCGGCCGACCGTTTGGTCATCCGGTTGGTCATCCGTTTGGTCGAAAAGTGACGAAAAATTCATCTCTATAAATACCACTTCATTTACTATCATTATACAACACTTACAAGAGCATTTATAGAGAGAATCATATTGAAAACTTCATCCAAAGCTTCATTGTATTTATATCTTCAATATCTCATATTGAAAAACTTTGTTTGATTAAATCAAACCTTTGATTCATCTTTCTCAACAAAGTTTTCTTCTAACACTTGAGCTTTCCTTATTCATTGCTATTCATTAAAGTGTTAGTCTCTCTTAGAACTAAACTTGTATCTATCATTCATCTAGAGAGAAATACTCAAATCAATTTCTTCATATACTTGGGTCATATTGAGGTCCCGCAAAAGCTCAATATTGTATAAGGATCGGTGCTCCTTGTTTGTAAGTCACCGGGTACATTGTAAGGGTTTGGATTGCACCATAAGTCAATCAAAATAGTGGAAAGGCCGTGCTCGTGTTGGAGAGCTTGGTAACGGGGACGAGATCATTGGTTGGATCGAACCTCCATAAAAATCGTTTGCACTCTCTCTTCTTTTATTTACTTATATTGTGCTTATATTTGAGTGAATCAATTTTATTTCTTAAATTTCTTTTTAAGAATATTTTCGAAAAGTTTGAGAAAACCAATTCACACCCTCTTGGTTAGTTATTCTTGGGCTATCGCCTTCTTCTTTATACCCCGCCAATTGATTTCTTGGTTGTTCCAAGTGCTTGAGCCAACTAGTGTCAGGATTTGTGACACAATCTCTCTCTCTCTCTCTCTCTCTCTCTCTCTCTCATTTGTGGCTCACACTTTGAAAGTCTTCAATTAATCATGCAAATATGAAACAATATTTTTAAAGAAGGACGGGTAAGCTCTTTCTGGTTTTCCATTTTGATGATGTCTGAGAGTAACTGGAAACATATAGCTTTCATTGTTATATTAGTTAGAGTTTCATAGAAGATATGGGTGTCATTCACATTGTGGCTAAAGTACTGGTACCGTAAGTTTGGGTTTATGAGTTTGACTCTCAGTTGTCTACTTCACTCTTTTATCCCTGCCTTTTTAACAAGTATGCAATTCAAAGTTATAATTAAAAAGGTAGAACCAGAGAAAGGTTATAGGTATGAGAAACAGGAAAATTTTGGTATTAAATAGAGATGTCAAGAAAGGTGAGAGTTGGAATCTTTGTGAGACTCGCAATATGTTGAAACAAGAACATATGTTGAATGCTGTAAATAGGAGCTTGAATACTCCATTATCTGATGTAAATAGGAGCTTGAATGCTCTATCATTTTATGTAAATAGGAGCTTGAATTTCTGGGAAGCATGAATGTCAGAAATATGAGGTTAAATGCTCAACTATCTTATGTAAATAGGAGCTTTAATGCTCCACCATCTAATTGTCAGAATAAGAGCTTGAATGTTCCACAATCTAATGTTTAGTCATGTTGCGTTGTTTGATATCGCTTTTATATAAAACAATATCACAATGTAACTAGGCATAGAATTCGCACACGTGCTCGTAGTTTTTATTATAATATGTTTTCGGAATGGTCTCGATGAGACAATCGAGACCGATCCGCTTTCATGATCACAGTCGATAATTTTACTCGCTTGAAATCGTCTCTTTAGTTTAAAATGACAATCTTTAATTTTTTTTGTCAAAACAAGATAATACATCCTCTAAAACAAGATCACGTATAAATGTATCTTAATATATTAATATCATACATGAAAATATCTTAATAAAACAATGATCATATGTTGAAACATTATCTTAATAAAACAATCAAAGATAAAAGTATGATATAAGTTCACAATTGTACATTGTCTAAATAAAAACAGTATCATAGATTAAACAGTATCAAAGATAAAACAGTATCATAGATTAAACAGTATCAAAGATTAAACAATATCAAAGTATACTAATACACATTACTTAAATAAAACAGTATCATAGACTAAACAGTATTAAAGTATACTAATGCACATTACTTAAATAAAATAGTATCATAGATTAAAACAATATCATAGACAAAATTAAGAAATTGAAACATTGTCATAATTAAACAGTATCAAAGATAAAACTAATAGATTGAAACAGTATCATAGGTCGAAACTCTGTCATAATATTTTACTATCATTAGAAATAAGAAAAAAATTTGGCAAATAGAAACAGTATCATAGATCGAAAGAGTATCAAACATTTTGTATTATACTCTTAGACAACTTTGTCATAATTAAACAGTATAAAAAATAAAACTAAGAAATTAAAACAGTATCATAGGTTGAAACTTTGTCATAATATTTCAATATCATTAGAAACAATGAAAAAATTTGACAAATAGAAACAATATCATAGATCGAAAGAGTATCAAACATTTTACAATTATAGGTTGAAACATTATCATAATAAATCAATATCAAAGATAAAGGTATAGTGTAAGTGTATCATAGCACATTATCTATATAAAACAGTATCGTAGACAAAATAATATCAAACAGTATCACAACAAAATAGTATAACAACTAAACAGTATCACAACAAAACAGTATCATAACAAAACAATATCACAGTTAGCATTTTTTTACAATGGTATGTTGGTTTTTAGCTCTAAATGTGACTTTAATCAATTAAGTTTTAATGACCATATGACTTTTAGAGTTCATAAGTGCCAAAACAAATGACCAAACCTTTGAATTTACCCAAAAAATATTTATGCAAAATTTGAAACCCAACAAAGCAAAGCAAGCCGCATTCTATGAGGACCATGACTATTATTAAGTAGTGGACCAAAATCGAATGGGCCCACTTTAAAAAAAAAAAAAACATTGGCTGCTAAAGTACAAAATTTGACCGAGTAGCACTCTGTATATATTGAACTTTTGTTAATTTAACTTAGTTTTACTCAAGAATTAGCAAAATGGTAAGTTTGAAAGTGTTTGATAAGTATAAATTTTACATTTACTTAGGCCTTCGATATTGTTGAGATTTCAATAATTTGTGATGGATTTCAGTTTTGTGGTGTTTAGTTATTTTTAAAACATGTTAGTTGATATCTAGAAAACGATCGTTAGAAACTTTAACGCATTAGTTCATGACTTATACTTGATGAAAAATAATGAAATTTGACATGGAAAAAGTTGATGTTATTAGGTTTGTTTTCATATAAAATAGTTCACATATAGTGTGAGAAATGAATTTTTAAAGATTGTTGTTCACTACTATAATTTTTCAAAATTTGTCGACTAACTCTAGATTGATGTCCCGAAGTGGGTTAATCTATGAAAATTAGAATCACATCGATCGAATGTCGATAGAAAGAGTTACGACTATTTTCCTAAATTGTTAGTCCCGTGCATTGCTTGATTTAATTGACTATCCTAATGAAATAATTTGGCTATAAAATTTTAGGACAAAGTTCTTGATCCTGTTAAGTGTTTCAATGTGCCTAAAAATTCAAGGAAAACAAGTGCTATCAAATATGAAATTTCCAAAATTTTGAATATCAACCCTTTTCGACTTACAGAGGGTGGATCTGCTCGGGCCAAGACTGTGCTTGACCAAAGGCGATCATGGCCCAGATGACATTTTTTAGGTAGTAATTTTTTTTTAAAAAAATTTATAGCTCGGCCCAAATTTTAAAAATAGCCTACTACTCTTCCAATTTAATTATATAGTCCACTCCTAACCTATTTTCTTAAATGAGCTAAATTTAAACTTAAATCTTTTATCCATTAAAACTCATTACCCAACCCACCTATATGGGCCAATTCCTAAACCCCCATTATCTTTTAAATTTAAATTCATCCCAACCCAAAAACCAAACACCATAGCCATGTTTATATCAATGCCTGAATCTGGAGGGTAATGTTTTGATCAATGGCTGAAACGGAGGGCTCATTTCAAAGCGCTTAATCACGTTCAGAAGGTTTTCTTGTAAGCTGTCTATGTGAAGTCCGACCGACCACCACCACAACCGTCGCCAACCACCTCTACAGCTCCAAACTGGATTTTTTTTTCTCGTTTTTGAATTTTTCAACTGCTTGAATTTATTTTTCTTTTGCCCAAATTTTTTTCTTTTCTATTTCTTTGATAATATATAATTCTATATGGTTGTTACTTGTTGTTGAATAATGAATAATGATGTTTAGTTTATTTTGAAAAATTATTTCAAATTTCAATAAGTAGAAAAAGTAAAAAATGTTGCTTATTATTGGGGATTAATATGAATTTCTTCTTGAATATCTTGAAAGCATTAAAAATTTAAAATTGACTGGTGAAGAACGGTGAACCAAATGAATTTTTATTGTAATAGCACCAAACCAAACATTTAGGTTCAATATGGGTTATTTTTTTGCTTATTTTTGTTGTTATAGACTTTTCATCTATTATATTTTTTGGATTATTGAATTTATTGTTAGTTGAATCGGGTTGAATTGTTTATTGTTGGATTATTGAATTATTTCAATTCGTATTTGTAGAGTTAAAAATGAAATATCATCAAAATTGCGCAAAGCCTTCTTTAAAAAATGGATGAATCTACTACAAGTAAAAATTATATTGAAATTGATGAATATACTTCAATCACTGACATCTAACTTTCTCCAAATTCATCTCTTGAAATCGAACATCATTTATCTTTACAACTTGACTTACAACCATTTATTATGAATGAGTTTTATGTTATTAAAGCTCGATGAACACAACTTCAGTGAATAACGTCGTAATTAGGTTCCTTTTTGTTATATATATATATATTTGACTTAGGACATGTTCGGTTCTCATTTTTTCCCAAAAAAAACTCATTTTTTTGCCTACTATTTTTTCCTTTTCAAACTTTTTACACTACAAAAAAGTTTGAAAAGTCAATAAAGTAGTCAAAAAACTCATCTTTTGAAAAAAAAAAATACATCGAACAAGTCCTTAACTCATTTTAAATTTCAGCTCGGCCCAATATGATTTTCTGGATCCGCCCCTGAACTTACATGATACTATTTTACTTTGTTGGGCTATAAAAACTATGATGCTCCGAGTGCTACTAAACATAGACTTCATTTAATAAGTTTTTGTATCCCAACAAGTTGAAACAAATACTTATAAGTTGAAAATGGATTAAAATTCTAGCATGTTATCTTTGCTCTTTTCAGTTTTCAATTTTGTAAAATACCCAAAATTTGTTTAATATGTTGTTTTTGAAAATGAATTTTCAAAATCAAGGTTAATGAGGGTGTCCTCAACTCAAATTTTAAACGATTCGTTAATGTTTATGAATATAAAAGGATTTCATGAATTTAAATAGAATTCTACAGAATTTATAAAATTTCAATAGAATTCTATATTATAAATTTCAATATATTCATATGAATTTTTGTGGATTTGTGGTCTTTTTATTAAAAATAGTAATTTTACATTGTTTTTATTCTAAATATTCAAGTGACTGTCGTACGTAAACAAAAATTTTGAGTAGAATTTTGGAAAGATAATTATTTTTTGAAATATAAAAAAGTAAAAGCTCTTTTCGATCAAAGAGGTGAATGATCGATAGATTGGGAAGTATACCAATCCGACAATGCTATGTCATTAAGCTCCTAGGGAATAAACTAATATATAAGTCATTCGTCGTCTCTCGAACTCGAGCGCAATTAGATCCATTGTTTGGGAGGATTCCCATTATATTATCAATTTTCCGAGTTTTGAATTTTAAAAAAAAAAATTTGATAAAAGAGCAAAGCTTCTTGAAAAAAAAATTAAAATAAGGTTTTAATTTTCACTTTCTTTTTACTTGTCTTTTTTTATAAAATTTTCTTTTTCATATCCGAAACTAGATGATTGATATTTATGATTCATTCTCTTCCAAAATCAGTCGTTTAACCATCTTGTATAAAAAGTTATTTTATGACTTAAAAGAATGTGTCGAAATTGACGAGTAAATTTTTTCAAGTTCAAAAAAGAATTTTTAGTACTATACTGATTTTACAGTCCAATATCTAATTGTCCTATATTAAACTAATTATCTAATTAATATTTACCAATAAATTATTTATATTTTTCAACCCAATTATTTGATTCAACGAATGGTCATGGAGTATCAAGAATGAAATTTCAAAAACAATGTTTGACAATTGTACAAAAAAAATATTAAAATAAAAAATAAAAAATTTAATAAATTTTCATGCTAATATAAATTGAAAATCAAGAACAAGAGTTTACTACAAAAAGTAGTCGCATAAATTAAGGATAGATGCTTAAGAGGAAGAAATGCTTAAGAGAAAAATCAGATTGAAATTTTGAGGAGTGTGGATATAATTCCTACAGAATTTGGTATTCATATTTATGAGCTCGAAATCCATGCAAATCTGTTTAAAATAATTGAAATCTTTAGAAATTCACTAGTAATTGAGGATACCTAAATTTTTAAAGAATCTATTTAAATCTGAATTGAGGACACATAAATTTCAATTGAATCTATTAAAATCTGAGTTGAGTACACCTATACTTCAATTGAATCTATTAAAATTTGAGTTAGGGACACCAACATTTACACGAATTTTAAAATCTATTCAAATTTAAGTTGAGAAACCCTCCGAATTTATAACACAAAACTCAAAACAAGGTTTTTGACCTTTTTTCAATAAAAACATAGATGGAAAACATTCAAAACAAGGAAAACAAAATTTATTTAATAAAATATTTATATAAACAAAAAATCTAAAAATATAAAATTCTAAAAAACAAAAATTCTAAAAAATAAAATTTTAAATTCTTAAAAAATAAAAAATAAAAATTTAAGAAAAATAAAATTCTAAAAAATATAAAATTCTAAAAAAGTAAAAACTTATATAAACAAAATTCTAAAAATATAAATTAAAAAAAATAAAAATTCTTAAAAAAATTCTAAAAAATAAAATTCTAAAAAAATGAAAATACTAAATACTAAAAAATAATCCAATCCCTTATTGGTTATTTAAATAAAAAAAATAAAAAATTAATTTAAATGAAAATTGATTTTAAATTCTCAGTCCACATCATTAATTTTTGATTTTTGATTTTGTTAATTTATTATTTGTTTGTATTTTATTTTTGTAACAAAATATTGTAAGATTCACCGACTTTAAAATTTATATATTATTTTATCATATATTAATATAAAATTGTTTTATTTCACTGAATAATCAAATTTATTGAATAAAATGATATAAAACAATTTATCAAAAATCCAAATAGAATGTGTTTTCCATTTTTCTATTTTCAAAAATAGATTTTTAGAATGATAAACCAAAACGCTTTTCAATAATCTTAAAATACTCTCAAACCGAAAATGAATTCAAAAGTGGCGAAAACCCAAACGCAGAAGAGAATGTTATAAGATTTCGGAAAATTCAGTTTTGCTCAATTATTTTTCAAAGTCGTCAAAAAAAATCACTAGTATTCGATTGAACGAATAATTGATTTTTCCTTTCATAATTTGATAACATGGTCATAACTACTCTTTCTGCCAACATGTGATCGAGGTGATTCCAAATTTCACGAATTATTTGAAACTGCCTTGAAACTCAAAGGAAACACTTGGAGATATCAATTTATAGTCAGTGGACAGATTCTGAAAATTTACAGCGAACTGCTATCTTTAAAAATTTATACCTCAGAATCCATAAGCAGTTGTATGAACTATTTTTATTTGAAAACAAACCTCATAACATGAAATTTATCCCTGTAAAATTTCATGTTGCATTAAAGTCTTCGCCACTGTAACGAAAAAAAATGTTGCCTAAAATTAATTTTTCAATTCAAATCAGATAATCATAATCTAGATATCATATAAAAAGGTTTAAACCTAGCAAATTAAAACACTACAAAACTCAAAATCCATCCCAAATTATCGAAATCTCAGCATCTAAGTAAAGGTCTGGAAACTCGAACATTTACAAGAATCATGCCTATCATAATTTAAAACATAAAATACTTGTGTTCCTTTTTCTTTCTTTTCCATTCGTACCTATCTTCAAACTCCATGATTTGAACACGAGTTACATTTTTACCTAATAGGTGGGAAATTTGATGTGCGAGACCTAACAAAATGTATTACTACTTGGCCCTTCTACCACCTAGTTGACTATGTCCTATAAACGTACATATAATCCATAAGAATTAATAAGATTTTTGAGAATTTTAGCCTTTTGGATGTAGTAATCTTATCTTTACAAATAGGGTACTATGGAGTTGTTTTCTGGGGCAGGTTGTGTTTGTAGGCCGATAAACATGGATTGTACTGGTGGTGCAGTCCCTACAAGAAGCTGTGGCTTTCCTTAAATCAACACACATTTTTCTCTTTGTATTCCATTGAAACATGACAAAAGAGAACAATCAAATAGAAAGACAGGGTAGAGGTGACAAAGGGCATGCCCGGCCCACTATCGGGCCACCTGATCAGCCCAGCCATAATTCTAATAATTATATATATATATATATATATATATATATATATATATATATATATATATATATATATATATATAGACTAGTTTAGATCGTGCAACTACCTAATGTTTTAATTATTTTGTATGTGTTGATAAGTAATATTATAGAAATAGTTATACTAATTATTTCCTACATTAAAAATAGGTAATTGAATAATATACGGAGAATGAAAACAATTGGGTGTGGGATGAACAAGTTATGCAGATTTTGAGCAATGAGTTTAAATGTTAGAGTTATATGTAAAAGTGCGTGCCTTAGAATAATCGGGGATATTGTATTTATACCTCAAAGTACAAATTGATTTAGGAAAATAATCAATTAGATAACTGATTGGATCATCCTTCCTTATGGGATAGGATCAATCGGTTGGCAATGCAATCTCCTAGATTCTATCCCTTGTTTGAGTCGATTCCTATTATTACGTTGCATAATCTTTAGGAGATTGGTATTTAGTTTTCTTGTGAGAATCCATGTGCCAATCAAAAATAATCTTTTTTTAATTATTCCTCTGGTTATTCTGAATTATTATGCTGCCTGCAGATTACGAGAGATTCGAAGTACGGCGGTCATGAGTGTCGAGGTCCTTCATGAGCTTCGTTATACTCTGATTCAGTAATGCTAATATATTTCTGGGCTTTAAACGTATCCATGAGGCCTCATCTCCGCTAGGCATATGAGGCCTTCATGAATCTGTAAGGTCTTCTTTGGGCCTATGAGGCTTTAGCGAGGTCTAACTTGGGCCTATACGGGGTCTTTACTAAGCCCTTGCTGACGTGGAGACCTTAATGAAATCTAGTGGTAACAATAGTTCCCCAAGTCCAAGCCTGCCACTACACTCGATTCTCGTTTTATCCACCAGCAACAAAAGTCATTTGTACATTTGTAAACCAAACAAATTGTTTGTATGCAAACAAAAATCTCATATTTACTTTAATCTAGACAAATTACCCCCAACATAAGACCACTACAGTCACAAAAAGAACAATTCCCTAAGAAATTTGGAAAAAAATAACAAAAATAAAAAAAAAAGTAAAAATTGAAACTGAAACATCATATTCACTTCAATAGAAACCTATTATCATCAACTAGAGTGAAAGTAACACTCCGTAAATGTCGATTATGAGATTTGGTAGAAAGAATAAATAAAAATAAAAATTATATCAAACCAAACGAAATAAAGAAGAGCGAGAGAAGAAAAGTACAAATCCTCAATCAAACGAAATAAAGAAAACTAAAAATCTTCAATCAATCTTCAAAATTCAAAACAAATTTTGTCAACCAATTGGTCGACAGAGTAAGAGAACAATCTCGACAATCCTTGTTGAATATAAACCTAGGTTTGGTGATCCAAGAAAGGAAAAAAGAAAACAAATAAAACGAATATAAAATAGGATGCCCATGTGGTTGAATTGTTTTTTTATACAAAACAAGCCGAAACTAAAAAAATACAAGATGTGTGAAGAACAAGGCAGTAACTTGTAATTAAAATATGGAAACAGAGAAATCGAAAAAAAATTGGATACGGGACTGACCTCAGAAGTCGTGCTTCAAATTGAACCACTTCGCCAAGAACTTGAAGAAGATAACATAGCATGAACAATAATTGTAGGCAAAAAAAGAGAAATGAAAAAAAGTAGGCAAAAATGATTTCGCTCAAATCCGAACGACATACTACCGAAATTATAAAAGGAAACAGGAGAAATCAGCTTACCTATCGAAGCCCACTAAATTCCGGTCAGTCAATGGTCGCCAACATTGAAGATCCACAATGGCGATATCTAGGTTTTCAGAAGAGACGGGAATGAAAAGTGATAAATGTGAAAGCGGGATGTCACTAGAGGAAGAAAGAAAGGGAAAAAGAATTAGTACATAAATTATAAGAGGAAACAGGAGAAATCGGTTTACCTATCGAAGCCCACTATAAATTCCGGTCAGGCAATGGTCGCCATGTTGAAGATCCATGGCGATTTCAAGGTTTTCGAAAAAGACGGGAATGAGAAGTGATAAATGTGAAAGCAATGACTGTCACTGGAGGAAGAATCAAAGGCGAAAAAAATTAGCCCAAAACGGCGCCGTTTTAAATGATGATGTGAATAGTGAATACGCCATCCATACTTTAGTATATATATATATATATATAAAATAGTGGATCCCACATAATAAATAAAATAAAATATACATTGGATATACATGCCATATTACCAGTGCTTAATACAAGATAAGCATCGATGCTTAAGAGATTATTCATGTATTAATTTACAATTCAAATTTGTTCCAAAATGAAAATCTAACAAACAATTAAACAATATTGTAGTCAAACATCAATGAAAATCTCTAAATTACAAATACAAATGAGTTCCAAATATAAAAATCCATCAAACATACATCTCAAACAAAGAAAGGCCACACAAACACAATCCATCAATCTAACAATCAACACAATCATCAGCATCAAGAATGATATTTAAATCTTTTTTAGAGAAAGTTATATCATCTAGAACTAGTCAATCTGCTACAATTCACAATACAAGAGAAGTCAATAAGTAAATTCTTGCAAGTAAGGAAAAAAATAAGGTTACTATATAAACTATTAATTCAATAATTATTATTACCAAAAGGTCCAATTTCTTCGAAATCATGTAACCAATTATGAGTACAAATGAGTGCTTGCACATTTTTAGAGAGTAGACAACTTCTACACTTTGTCTAAGACACGACCATCAATACTAAAAATAATTTCTAAAGCTACCTTTGTGATTGGAACACATAAAGTATCGCAATCCATAATTGCGATATTGGGGAATTGATGTTTATTTATCTTCCAGCATTGAAGAATATCAATGTCCTTATCATTATCCACAACCTCTGCTTTATCCATGTAAATATCAAGTTGAGACTTGCCATTGTTTCTAGTCTTTTGACTCATTTCTTCTACAGAACTCCTAAAATTTTACAATTATATAGTTTATATGCAAACTTTAAATTAGATACTTGAAAAGAAAACAATAATTAATATTTTGCATAATTATCTAAACCCTAAACTTACTTCATATAAGAATGGAAATGAGTTTGTTCCATTTCCTCCCATAGTCATTGGCCCTTGTGGATGAGATTGAGTCATACGAATCATATCATATGAAGCAATTGAACATGATGCCCCATTCTTTAGATATTGGGCAAAGAGAGTATATAAAGCATTCTTCACCCTATTCACCTTCTTTTAATGGTCATATGGATAAAGTCTCATATAGCAAAAGTTCAAGAATTTGAACTTCGTGCGGGTTCAAAAAATACCATAGTGCAAGAACCACACAATAGTAACTCCAATACTTATCAAATTTCACATTTATCTTTGCTTCCACATTTTTTATCACCTCGTCTTTACTATTTCAATTTTATTTCTAAACTTGCATGAAATACAAGTTGGAAGTAGGGTAAGATGACAAGGATACCAAGTTGGAGCTTGAAATTGAAGGAATGGGGTGAAAATAGATGAAAATACTACTTGCACGGATTTATGGGCTAGGGCAGAAATTATCAATTTTGGATCATCACATTTTGAATTTGCGACCTAGAGTGAAGAAAGATTTAAAAAAAAGGAAAATTGCCTATAAGTCACCTTCACAAGACTTATTTCAAATTAGGTCAAAATATTTTTGAAAATTGTGATTATGTCATACTTTCAATAATATTCTAAATTAATTCTAAAATCACCTCAGTAATCAACCTCCCATGAGTGCTTGACCTTGGCTTCCGTCAATTTTTAATTCGATGACAATCCTTACTACATATTCTCTTCTCCCCGTAAGTCCCTCCACGGCATTAAAGAAGACCTTTCCACCCTATTTCGCGGTGTGGCCGCCTTTCTTTCACCGCCGCCGCCCAATTCCTCTTCCACTGAAACGACATCGTCATCGGGGCCTTCTACGGACATGATTGCTGGAATAAAGAATGACTTGGCAGAAATTCAGGGTTTTAAATCGGGCCTCTCTTTATTCTCCTTGAAATTCACTTCCAATTTGTTACAGTTTCTGAGAGAAATGAACGATACCGATGATGATGATGAAGATTTGGATGATGAGAATGATGGTATAGTGGGAATCACTGGGGAAATTGTGGATTTTGTTAGCAAAATTTCATCAAGGCTAGAGCTATGGACCGATTTTCCCATCTCTCTGTCTGATGGTTTACTTGCAATATAAAACCGATAGATCCAGAATTATTATAGATTCAGAATCATTTTTCTATACTTCAATGGTTTGGAACTTTTAACACTGCTAAGGAAGCTGCAAGAGCTTATGATACTGAGGCTCAGAGGATCGGGGGCAAAAAAGCTAAGGTAAATTTTCTTGAAGATGTTCCAGTTTCTGCCTCAAAACATGCAGGCAGGGTGAATCTTCGTGAAGGACTTCCTAAGGAAAGCTCAGACTATGTTCAACTCAGCGTGAACTAGAATGACTATTATTCGTTTGGCTTCCTAGAAGAGAAACCGCCAACAAATCGGTATGGCAATGCCGATGTTTCTTAAATACTCCTCCGTCCCACAAAGATAGACCCACTTTTTTTCACACAGTTAAGAAAACTCATTTAATGTAATTGAAATTATAAAAATTTCACACAAATTTTCCATTATACCCTTATTTAAGTTAAATAAAAATAAAAAGATAGATATGTATATATATATATATATATAGAGAGAGAGAGAGAGAGAGAGAGAGAGAGAGAGTTTACATGGAAAAAAACCATAAATGAAGGCTTTTAGAGAGAAAGTTATATAGATTGCAGAGAGAAATTACATTGAGAAAAAGAAAAAAAAAAATGAAAGTTTAGAGAGAGAGATATTTTGGTTGATAACAATATAAATTAAATAAGGGTATATTAGGAAAAATAAAAATTTAATATATCCTGCATAAAGTAAGTAGCCTATAATTTGGGACAGATAAATAAGGAAAACGGGTCTATCTTTGTGGGACGGAGGGAGTATTATTTTATAGAAAACAAATCTGTAAATAGCAGTTTGATAATGAATTATAAAAATAATTTGATAATCAGTATTATAAAATAGCATCTTGATATTGTATTAAGTTGGCCATTGGATTATTTCTTTGTGTTGTTTGATCTTTGTATTATGCAAAACAATATCACAATATAAATAGGTATAGAATTCGCATACGTGCTCGTAATTTTCATTATAATATGTTTTCAGAATGGTCTCGACGAGGCGGTCAAGACACCGCCTTTGCCCGCTGCCAAGCACGATGGATTTTACCCGTTTGAAGTGTTTCTTTAGTTTAAAATGGCAATCTTTAATTTTTCTTGTCAAAACAAGATCACACACCATCTAAAACAATGATCACACACCATCTAAAACAAATTGTCACGTAATGTATTTGAGTTGGTGCATCATAATCGTTGCTCGAAGAAATGAATTGAACCAGAAATGAATTAACACGGTCTTGATGGTTAAATCTGATCAAATACATACAAATAAGCTACTTTTAAGCTTAACCAAACATACTCAAAAATGAATTGAAATGAAACAAAATGCGTAAATTATAAATGTCATTTACAAAGACAATCAAGTGCAAAAATTTACAAAGACCCAATAAAAATTCCACGAATCCAGTCAGATATAAAGTTTGATATATTAGTATCATAGTTGAAACATTATCTTAAGCAAACAATATCATATGTTGATGGATTAAAGTTTACCAATATACATTATCTAAATAAAAAGCAAGATCATGATTAAACAAGATCATGGATTAAACAAGATCAAAGTATACTAATGCACATTACTTAAATAAAACAGTATCATGGACAAAACTAAGAGATTGAAATATTTTCATAATTAAACAGTATCAAAAATAAAACTTAGAGATTGAAACAGTATCATAGATTGAAACTTTGTCATAATATTTCACTATCATTTGAAACATGTTTTAATCCATGTTTCTTTGCTTTTAATCCATGATCTCATTTAATTATGGCAATGTTTGAACACGTGATAATCGCTTTGAATGTCTTAGTTTTAATACATGATCTTCGCTTTTAATCCATGATCTTTGTTTTATATAGGTAATTTGCATTAGTATATTTTGATCTTGCTTTTAATTCATGATCTTCGCTTTTATCTTGTGATCTTGTTTGAATCTATGTGATCTTTGATCTTGCTTTAATTATGGCAATGTTTGAACCTCGTGATCTTGTTTGAATGTCTTAGTTTTAATCCATGATCTTGTTTTAATGTCTTAGTTTTAATCCATGATCTTGTTTTAATCTACGACAAAACAAGATCACAATTAGCATTTTTTTACAATTAAGGGTATGTCGGTCTTTTAGCTCTAAAATGTAACTTTAATTGAATTAAGTTTTGAGCATATGACTTTTAGTCTATAAGTACCAAAACAAGAATCGAATTCTGAATTTACCCTAAAAAAAAATCCACCACCACTCCAATCCAAAATTTCGATTGACTTGTCAGGCCAATTGGGTCGACCCAAATAGGCCCAGTTCATTTTTGGGCTGGCTTTTATAGGTCTGGCTCGAAATCTAGGTTATACATGCTTGCCCCAAGGCTAAACCTATTTTTCCAACTCTAAGTTTGGTTCTAACCTTTTCATTTTTTAACATATTTGACTGAGATCGTATCACTCTTATAATTAATTGGAGCTTGTTTATCAAGTTGATACTCAATCTTTGAAAATTAGAAAGTTGGTCCCTTTATATTTTATTGTATTTGCACACCAACGGTGGAAACCATCTAAATTTTCATTAAATTATTATGTAACCATCATAAAAACAATATAACTTTTTAAGGTTAGACATGCAAAGCCTATGTGATGATTTAACATATATTTAGATTATTTCCTTCATCGAAAATCTATTGCGCAACAATAATAAGAAGTTAAAGATCAACTTACTCCTCGAAAAATAGATAGGAGACGAATAATGCAATTTTCTCATTTTTACAAGTCAAAGAAGAAAATGAGAGAAAAATGTAATGATATTAAAAAACACCTTGAATATTATCTCTCTTAATTAAGGAGGGGACATATAATCTATTAATAAATACATTTAATCATAATTACCTTCAACTTTCTGCGCTAAATTTCCGTGCTAAGCTATCTTTTGATGATTTATATTGCTAAGTTTTGTTAATAACATTTGTTTCCGACCCCCATGACCGATATGTTTTCAGAATATATATAATATTCGTAAAGTGTTATCCCATTCAAAGTTCGATGACTTGAAAGGACCAAAAGTATATATTTATCAGTGTATATAAATACTTATAAGTTGGTCAAATATTTTTTTATTCATGAGATTCACAACTTATATACACTTTTTATAATCTACAAAAATTTTAATCAAATATATACTTACTAATTTATGTTTGTAGAAAAAGTCAATTAGTTTGTCAATCCAAAACAACTAGGAGTCGAGTGCCTCATTTGTCTCAAAATCTTTTTCAATTTGAGATTACTCGTAAGAACACGTTTAACCAATCAATAATGTTAATCTCAAACAATTCAATTTTACATCGCGGTGAACAAGGACTATATGACTATTGAGTACCATGCTTCTTAACTTGCCTTATAGATATTGGAGTTTGAATTATATGAAGGGTAATGTTATTCATAATCGATCATTATTGGTAGTCATCCTACGTGACATTACTCGATTGAATAAATTATTTACTCCAATTAAATAATGTGCCATTAATGATCTACTTATAGACTATAATCAATATTAGGAGACCAGTCCGGATTGTACAATTAATTATGGGAATAGAAAAGGCAGAGTTGTTTATGATTGCAGCCAAGGATTTGGGTCCAATGTTGTAAAGAAGAATGTACCACGGTGGAATGCATCATTCCATTATTGCTTTGGAAACAAGCACATCTTTACATTATTAGACTGATTAACATTTGATTTTTTGGTTGCATGCGTATATGTTTTTAATATAGATTATAATTATTTATTGTCATTGAATTAATAGTGAAGATATTATGCACTTAAAACAAATTTGATTATCAGTTTAGATCCACTTGAGTTTCACCAATTGTTCAAACGAAGATGGGCTTCTCATCCCACCTCCTTTCGGAAGAACTATCCGCGCTACTTTCATAATTGGATTTAGAGAGAGCCTTGCTTTCGCTTTCATAATTGGATTCATCGGCTCTGTCACGACTTATCCACGAAATTCCAACACCTATACCTAAAAAAAAGAAACTTAAAACTTTTAACGTCGAAATTTGTCACTGAATATAGTTATCGGAAGCAGATGGTGGCTAATTCGACTTTTATCCTGAAACACCATATTTTATTGTCACTATCGATAAGAATTGATCGTTTTTTGCTCATAAAACGTAGGATCTCAACATTTTACCATGGCACAATGTCAAGTAACGAAAACTAATTTCCTTTAAATATTAAGTTTGTTTAATCCCCATGAAGCAATAGAAAAAGGAACTCTTGACAGCCTATATTGGATTAAGCATAATTTCCAAACTTTCCTTCTTCAGCATGGCAAAATGCTCCTTTTCGATGCATGTTGTCCCGTTTTCAATCCAAAAGAAATTCTTTGATTAGTCGGAAAATTGGACAGGAATGAACAACATGGTCCTCACCACGAACCCATCCACCCCTTACTATATTTTTAAATTTAAATCTTATTTAAAATAAATGATAAATAGGAAAATGAAAATTGAGATATTTTAATCTATACTTTATTGATCCTTATAGGACAACAAAAAAGGACATCTTTTTAAAATAAGATTAATTACACTAATGGTCTCTATTCTTTCAGGTTTGTAACGATTTTATTCTATTTTTTTTTTTTTTTTTTTTTTTGCAGATATCATCCTATCATTTCATTTATTCGCACAGATGGTCTCCAAATCACTATTTTCACTATTTTGACAATTTTACCACTGACTTAAATAAATTCAAATGATAAAAAAAAATGCAATGAAAATATTGCAATTGGAACCCTAATCTTTTCAAAAATACCAATAAATCCCAAACTTTTTATTTTTACAAATTAAAATAAAAAATAAAAAAACCAAAAATAGGTCTTCTTCCCCCACCCCACCCCACCCCACCCCACCCCAAAACAACTTTCACTACAATTCAAATGACAACACTACCCTCATCCTTTTCCCAACATTACTCCATCTTCAACCTTTCTACAGACAGGCATATAGTGGAATCCAAGCATGATCCATATCTTCAATTCCTTCAGATTTTCATCAAGTCTGGCTTAAGTTACTCATAGAAAGTAACTTTAAGTGAATAAGTGAACTTATACAATTTTTTTTTCTCAAACCTTGAGAATTTTTGCAGTTCTAACCACCGAATTTTCCCTAGCTATGGCTTCCCGACCGGTTGATTTGTAATCGTAGCTACAATCGTGACGATTTTCCACCTCTTTAACTACTTTTTGTGCAACAAATGCCATATCGGTTCTCTCCAGTAGCGTTGCCGAGGTGGTTCTCGAATGGTTGGCGCCGAAAAGTTTTTAATCTGAACTCCTGGCGGCCTCGTACAATTGCTAAACAACACCTTTTGTCGTAAACTTTTCTCATTTTGGGGGGGGGGTGGGGTGGGGTGGGGTGGAAAACCTATTTTGGTTTTTACCCATGACGACAAGGAGTGAATTGAAACGCTCTAGAGTTGATCATGCTCGTCTTCTTTCTTTTCAAGTAATTGGAATGGAAAGTTGTTCTTGCGGCGGCGATGGAGATGATCATTGCCTCATTCCATGATTAAGAGCTAAATCCAGAAAAAGATATATTTCTTTCTCTTTCTAAAAAAAAAATTGATTTTCTTAAGCTTAATTCTATGTTTCAACGGAATCTGATGCAATTTGGTGGCGGTGGTGTGGCGGTGGGCAAAGATGATTCCTTTTTAGTTGGGAAAAAACACTTATCTTAATAAAATAAAATAGTTTAAGATTTATTTGTACTTTTGAAAATGTTAAAGGCACAATTACAATATTTTCATTGTATTTTCTTTTTTGTCATTTTAATTAATTTAAGTCAATGAACAAAATTGTCAAATAATTGTCAAAATAGTGAAAAATAATGATTTGAGGTTCATTTGTGCGAATAAATAAAAGGATGGGGATGATATTCGCTAAAAAATTGAATGGAGATGAAATCGTTACAAACCTAAAAGAATGAGGACCATTAGTATAATTAACCATTTGAAATATTACACTGTTGAATACTTGAATGTTACCACAATATTTTTTAGTTCATATAAAACATTTTCACTCGATAAGACACCTTAAGGCGATTATATTAGTTTAGAGCATTTAGAATACATTGTTAAGACAAATGTAGATCGTCCAAATGTCAATTTGACACTATTTATGTCAAAAAATTTGTACATAAAAGTTGTTAACTAATTCTTTTTCCTTTTTCTTTTAGAGTATATTTCATCAACCTCTAAATTGAAGAGGTTGAAAAATTTTGTTAGTTTTTGTTTTTTGGGTAATTTTCTTTCAATTTTACTCTCTAAAATTATGATTTTCAAATTTACCCTAAAATTAAAATACATTTTTTATTCTTTCTTTTCTCGTCAAACAAATATTTTGTCTCTTCTCTCTAAACAATTTTTTTTTTTTTGCTATTGAACTATGTTTTCACGTCAAATATATATTTTCATTTCCATATATTAATGACTCAAATATGATCTTTTTAATAAACTTTACTGTAACTAATCAAAACCAAAATAGGGGAAAAAACTTAAGAAAAATTAGTTCAAATATTAGTCCATACACAATAGAAAGTAAATTATATAAAGTTATATTGAATCATAATATATATATATATATTTACTCAATTTTGATGCCTACATTTTTAAAATATAGACACATATGTAATTTTATTCTTTAAAAACTATTAGAAGTACATGATATTAAACCATCACTCATGTGTTTAACTGTTTTAAAAACTGATACTCAAAATCAGACTCTTCATAAACACACAAAACCAATATTTAAAAAATCCTCATAATCGGTACCCCAAAACTCTTAAACATGTCCTTATTATCTAAGAAAAAGTGGAACCTTAGCTAAACAACCTAGTACAATGCTGTTTGGTAAAGGTAAAACTTTAATTGTAGGTTAAATATTTTAGCTGCTACTAAAATTTTCTAAATGTTTTCTAGTTGCCATTAAACTATAAAAAAAAATTTCGAATTGCTATTCAACTTTTCCAAATATTTCTTAGTTGCCATCAAATTAAAAGTTTTTCGAGTTACTACTAAATTTATTAAACTGTAATTTTAGTCACTTGTCATTTTAAAAATGCACGTCACTAACGTCGAAATCATGCTATGTGTGAAAATTTCATCTACCATGTCATCAAGTTCATTTACTTTTAAAAGGATCAATGAAGAAGTGACAAATAGAATTATTTTGGTAAGTAGAGTAACAACTCAAAAAAAAATTCAAGTTCAATGACAACTGAAAAGTAATTTGAGAAAGTTCACTAGCAGCTAAAAAAACATTTCAAGTTCAATGACAGCTGAAAAGATTTTGAGAAAGTTCAGTAGAAACTCAAAAAAGTTTTAAAGTTGAATGGCAACTAAGAAACATTTGAAAAAGTTTAGTACCAATTGGGATACGTATTTAACCCTCAATTGCGAGAAAAACCTATGCAATTGACATCTCATTAAGAAACTGTTTGGTGGATTTGAAATTGGCATCACATTGCCCTAAGGCCGAAAACAAATGTGTAAAAGAACCAAAAGTCGGAAAAAAAAAAAAATTTAAAATCTTGTTTATTATCTTCTATTGTGTTATTTAGTACTTGTAGAGTTTTAACTTTTAAACAATATTTTGCAGTAAGGTATTGGTCGTTAAACCTCGAGTTTGACTTGCAACAACAACAAGATTTTTTCAGCTCTAAAAAAAATCTTAATTAATCAAGAAACGTGTTCTTTTTTCACGATTTACGCACTAATATGAAAATATAAAGAACGAATAAATTTAATATATTTATTATTCAAATTTATAAGCAATGGTTTCTCCAAGAAAACATGTGTAAAGGTTGTTTTTAGTAACAGACATTGGAAGTGGTCAGCAGCAGTTGTGAAAATGACAATTAGAGGAGAGGAGGAGAGGGAGAGGGAATTAAAGATAGAGGGCCATTTGATGTTAAAAGCACTACCACATAAGTCACTGTAAAAAGTACTTATAAAGCATACATAATTGAAAGATCAATTCTTAACTACTTTTTCTAAAGTTGCTTTCAGTCTCACTTTCCATCAGCACATGATGTGCTTTTGAAAGCTTGACTAAACAATTTCTTATACTTTGAATATTATAAGTTTTAACAGGGAAGAAAAAAGAACCCCATTTGTACCTACATCATTCAAGGAAATCTTTAATTTTATAAATAAGTTTGGGTCCGCTACATGAATTCTTTTATGTCATTCTCTTCAGTTTATTCATAAATTTACTGGGAAATCCAAAGCAACTAGACTATGTTAGCTCAGGTCTGTCCGTCCCTATTCCGACTTGTTCTAACGAGCCTGTGTTACTCTCGTGAATAGAAGCCTCTTTAGGTCTATACTAAACATGATCCCTTGCCCGAGCCATCATTTCCTTAATATAAATTGATGTGTGAATCTTAGTTTTCTCCTGCAGTTTTGACATGAAGTTTTCCAAGGTACTATTCCATTCTCATTAACAGTCATGAGAAGTCTTCAACTCATCTCTTGATTAGCTTACGATATTTAATGAAAAAACTGCATAAATTTTCTTGTAATATCCATTCATTGAGCTGTTTTTGATGTATTGATAGGAAAGTTCTTGCTTAATTATCCATAATTGTAACTGAAAAAGATATAGATACTTGATTTGGATACTACAAATTTCATCTTCTTGGAATGTCTTCATAGGATTTGACAGAATTTTGTATTGTTTTTGTAATTGTGGTTTTGATATAATCTTTTCTGTTTCTTTCTCATAGAAAGAGAGATGATTCTGAAGAAAAAGGCTAGTGTTGGATACGGCCAGACCTCGACGGGTTATCCCATCCTCGAGTCTCGACTCATTAATCCTAGAAAAAACCAGCTTTCATAGCACTTTTGGTTGCTCAATGGGAAAGAAAATCAGCTGGTTCACTTGTTTGAAAAGACTTTTCATTCCTCAATCAAAACCAAAAGCTGAAAAGGTAACATAAATTGGTTTCCGAATATCCATTTGAATTTCATTTTCAGATAGGCGTCTATTATTGAATTCACCCGGCCCTTACTTAAACCATGATCAGAAATCAAAGGGATGGAAATGGATGTTTGGAAGGTTCAAGTTCAGACAGCTTCCTGCACTTGAAGCACCTGATCAGAAAACGCTAACTCAGGCAACAGAAGAGCAGAGAAAGCGTGCTTTGGCTGTTGCCATTGCAACGGCAGCTGCAGCAGAGGCTGCCGTGGCTGCAGCAAATGCTGCAGCTGATGTGGTCCGGATGACAAATATTCCTCGTCAATTCAAAAGGAAAAACCAAAATTCTGCTGCTATTAAAATTCAAAGTACTTATAGAGGACACCTTGTGAGTTTTTCCAAATTCTTGTTTCTTTAATTTTCATAGTTGATTTATCTTAGTGGCTTCTGATACAAATGAACTTTATGTGATTTTGACTTGTTTAAGGAAATTTGATACTCTCAAGTCTCGACCATTCCTGCTTCTAGCTCATTCTCTTTTTTCATCGACTGCTTGTTTGCAAAACCAATGGAGTTAGAACCAATTTCCGATCATCGTGGCACGTGTACTCCTGTGCTTAAGTTTGGAATCGAAGTTGGAAAATTGGGTAGGAATGTAAGAAGTTTTGTACTAAAAGGAATTGCCAAATGACCTGTACCTTTGTGACTCACCTCTTTATATAGTGAGCCTAAAGGCTATTCTCTCCTCAGTTGTTGGGATAGAACTCCAGGAGTCCAACTTAGTTGCTACAAGTGTAAATACTTCTATCCGAGATTGACAAGTCTAGTTGTAGGAAAACGACGAGTCCTCATAGTATCCTGATCCATTTTTAGACCAGATAACAGGATTGTAGATATTCAAAGTCTCCTTCTGACATCGTAAACTCATCCAGATCAACTTCAGACACAAGAAGTGCTACTTCATATGCCACAAGTCCTTGGACTCACTTCCGCATTCCCTTTTTAATGTTTTTACGTATCTTAGATTTTTTTTTTTTTTGTTTTTTGTTTATTAGGCTGTCAAACTATATATTATTTACTAAAAGTACGAAAAATATCTCTTTATCTAGGGAAGTAATGATCTAATGTAGCTAATCTGGAGATTCAGACCAAACAACAGTTTCAAATTTCAATTTCAATTTTTGCAGGCTAGGAAAGCATTAAATGCACTTAAGGGACTGGTGAAGCTTCAAGCAGTGGTTCGAGGCGAGCTCGTGAGACGCACAGTGATTGCAAAATTGAGGCGACTCTCGTCGTTAGCAAAGACACAGTCACAACAGCATCAAATAGCTCTTCCAACTCTTAATCATGATCTTAGTCATGATCAAAAGAAGCAAAGTTTCACCCTAAAAGAAGTGTTAAAATCTGAAGAACTAAAGGTAGGTGAACAAGTTCAATTGCAGTGGTGGCATGATTGATAAGGCGGGTTCAAGAGAACTGGACAGTTTTGAGAAAGAAAAATATATAAAATCTTGTCTAATGTAATGTCTAATCTGGTTCAATACTATACCAAACATATCCCGGATGTTTTTCTAACACTTACTCTATATCTTTTGATAGCCAATCTTCAGCAAGTTAAAACCATGAATATCAAATAAAAGTCCCCTAAAATTGTTTACTTTATGATTCCTATTCTAAACTCTTCTTGTAAAGTTCAGTAAAGCCATGATTTCAAGTTAAACATTCTTCTAAATTTATGTCCATTTGCAGCTTGAATGCAACAGTCACAGGAGTTGGGATTTGAGCTTGTTTTCGAAGGAAGATGTGGAAGATTTGTCGTTAAAAAAGCAAGAAGCCGTTGCCAAAAGGGTGAGGATGAAACAATACTCGTTTTCTCATCGGGTAATTTGGGCACTTTATTCTGTAACGTCATTCAAACTTTTGTTGGAACTTGAGTGCTATATATAACAACCAAGAAATTTTTCAGTTTACTTCTTGACGGTTGACACCACAATTAGGATAATTTTCTATTTTTTGAGTCTCGTAAGAGATCTTTACCTCTTTTCTCAGGAGAGAAGAAAAGGCCTAACTCTGCAAGAATCAATAGCCTACAGGGAAAGCAGAAGACAGATAAGCCAAAAGGAAGAAACAGAGAAATTGAAGAATTTCCCTGATTCATACACTTCTGCAGGCGATACAAATCGGCTGACACTACTAAAGCTGAGAACTGCACGTAAACAAGAACTGATAGAAGAATTAAATTCACCATTTTCACTACCAAGGAGATCATTTTGTCACATAAAACAGAAATCAATTGGAGACGAGGGCTCTTTACCAAACTCTCCTGTTTTCCCAACTTACATGGCTGCCACGGAATCTGCTAAGGCCAAATCAAGATCAATGAGCACACCGAAGCAGCGGCTAAGATTATGTGATACATACTCAGGTCAACATTCTCCACATAAGCTTAGGCTTTCTTCATGGAGCTCGTTTAATGGAGAAATGAAGAACATTAACCAAAAGTGCAGTATTTCTCAGTAGTTACTCACCAGAATGAAAGAGCCATTGTTGAAATTATTTCTGACTCGGCTCGTGTTACCTCATGTACATGTGTGCATATACAGAAAATCTTCCACAATTTCATGTTTTGTGTTTAAGCTCCAAAGGGTGTCTCTGTGTGTGTGTGTGTGTTTTTTTTTTTTTTTTGGGAGATTCTCTTCCCCTATCGTTGTCTTTGAAGAAATTTTGGTCGAGAAATTACTTCTTACTGATGCCAATTCATCTCTTTCTGTCTGTCTTTACCATCCTTGTACTTTCTCCTTTCTGGCGCATGTTTGGTACACAAGAACAAGAATGGATAGTATAATCAATAAGACTTTTGACTTATTTTTCTTGTTAAATATTGATGAATTCTATCTAATCCTCCGTCCTAAACAATTTCTAAAACTGTCTTGTCAATTGGCATCTTTGTGTATGGCTTGCAAAAGAAAAATTACAGAAAACGGAAAAGTAGTCCACTGTTTGATGCAATTCCCTTTTGTATTGGTATTGTATTTGGCTATGGATATTGCTTTACAAGTAAACTATAGGGACCCTTATTTAGAAGTAACAGTTCTGTAGTAGTCCTTTATTTAATTGATACACTTTTATACACCGTACTCGACACTACTGTAGAATCTGTTAGAAATATAATCTATATTTTTTAATTATATATACATAATTAAAGACACCATTTATCATGCTAAAATTATCAAGTATAATAATTTAGAAGAATACATATCTCCATTGGTGTTGAAATCGAAATGGTTAGATCTTCCGCAGTCTAATTACCTCAATAATGCTCAATAGAATCTCTGTCTATAATGGTGTAGAAGAGAAGAATAAAAGTTGTGATTGACCCGGGGACTATAACCCTATTTATGATATTCTGTATACCCTAATTCAATTAGAAGTCCATCAATCTTAATTGGACTAGGATTCGGTCTCTACACATTACAAAGTCCGTACTCAGTTCAGATGTTTCGAGGGCCCAATCAACAGATCAGTTAATAGCCATATTAATTAGATAGCACATATAATTGTAATATAATATGTAGCCCATTATAGAGATAAAAAATTCAACAATCTCCCACTTGAGCTACATATGTTATCCGAAATAATTATATTTTAAACATTATGTGTACACTTAAATTGCTATCTTGCTTGAAACATCTCCGTACAATCTGGTCCATCTACTATATCAGTATGAGACCAAAGCGGCCTTCGTCACATTAATCGGTAACCAAACCCATCAATGGTCATCATACCAACATATTCAATGACATAGATCGAGTATGGATGTGTAGCATGGAAATTACATGAACTGTGATCTTAACACATGTCTATTTCCAACTGGTCCTACTTTATTATTTAATGAGATCATACCAGAGTTTTCCAATCTTAATGTCAAACCATATTTGGAATAAAATTCAGAGACTGAAATAAATTATTTATTATTTAAAATAATCATAAAACGTGTCTATTACATCAAAATAACAAATTTCCACTAAACCAGCACATAATCAAATAATACAACACCCATATGAGCAGTGTGCTCATGAAACACCTTGGGCGGTAAACCCTTGGTGAGCGGATCCGCAATCATGAAGTTTGTACTGATATGCTCTATAGACATTTGACCGCTCTGAGCTCTTTCTTTTAACAACAAGAAACTTGATGTCTATGTGCTTAGACTTCGTAGAGTTTCTATTGTTGTTGTAATACAATACAGCCGATCTATTGTCACAATGTAACTTCAATGGTCTTTCAATACCATCTACAACACGCAGCCTAGTGACAAAGTTTCGCAGCCATATCCCATGATTTGATGCCTCATAACAAGCTATATATTCAGCTGCCATGGTAGATGAAGCTACGAGTGTCTGCTTAACACTCTTCCAGAAAATAGCTCCTCCAGCCAGCAGATAAATATAGCCCGATGTGGATCTCTTACTGTCTTGCCATCCAGCAAAGTCAGAATCAGAATACCCAATGATCTCCAAATGATCTGATTTCCGATAAGTGAGCAAGTAATCTTTTGTTTTCTCGAATAACGCATAACCCTCTTGGTCATAAATTCAATGATCCATCCTGTGGTTACTTAAATATCTACCTAATAATCCTATTATGAACGCTATATCCGGACGCCAGACATACATTTTGGGCATACATAAGACTCCCTATAGGCGATGCATAAGGGATCTTCGCATTTCTTTTACTTCAAACTCATTCTTTGGGCACTGATTGAGACTGAATTTGTCTCCTTTAGAAATGGGTGTATCTCCCGGTTTACAATCTTTCATGCCGAATCTCTCAAGAATTCTTTCGATAAAGATCTTTTGTGATAACCTAAGAATACCTCGAGAGCGATCTCGATGTATCTATATACCTAATACAAAAGAGGCGTTCCCAAGATCTTTCATTTCAAAATTCTTAGTTAGAAATCTCTTGGTTTCGTGCAATAAGCCCATATCGCTGCTAGCAAGCAATATATCATCGACATATAAGACCAGGAAGATGTATTTACTCCCACTGAACTTGTGGTACACAAAATCTTCCACTATATTTACTTCAAAATCGAATGAAGTAATGAATTAATGACTTGATGAAATTTGTAATACCACTGACGGGAAGCTTGCTTGAGACCATAGATGAATTTTTTCAATTTGTAGAACATTCTCTTTGGATCACCTGATACAAAGTTTTCTGGTTGCACCATATATATCGTTTCCTCAATATCACCATTGAGAAACGCAGTCTTTACGTCCATCTGATGTAGCTCCAAATCAAAATGAGCTACTAATGCCATTATTATCCTGAAAGAGTCTTTCGATGAAACCGGAGAGAGAGTCTCTTTGTAATCAATGCCTTCTTTCTGAGTAAAACCCTTGGCAACCAGACGAGCCTTATATCTCTCAACATTGCCTTTTGAATCCCTTTTGGTTTTAAATATCCATTTACAACCAATAGGTTTCACACCAATAGGCAATTCGACGAGATTCCAAACGTTATTGGTTTTCATAGATTTCAACTCATCTTTCATGGCATCAATCCACTTTTGAGAATTAGAACTTTGATTGGCTTGATGGAAGGTGATTGGATCATCTTCCACCACTCCTATATCACCATCATGTTCTTGGAGAAAAACGATATAATCATCTGGAATCGCCTTTCTCGTTTCTCTAGTGGATCATCGCAATGACATTTGTTCTTGAGGTTGTTGAGTTTGCTCACCAAGAGCAACAACTTCATTTTGGATAGGAAAGTTGTCAACATTGTCTTGATATTCTGGATTCGCTTGAACAATGTCAGTGATCTGATCATTGTCAATAGCGATAGTAGGAAGAGAAACGAGTTCATCTTCAAAGACGATGTTCCTAACCTTATCTTTCCCTCCAAACTCAACATTCTCAAAGAACTTCACATTTTCCGTCTCGAAAAAGGACCTAGTCGAGGGATCATAGAATTTATAACCCCTAGACCATTCGTAGTATCTAAAAAATAGCGACTTCGCTTGAGTCCAGCTTTTTCATTTGGCCTATAAGGCCTCGCTTCAGCTGGACATCCCCAAATGTGCAAGTGCCTAAAACCAGGCTTCTTGATGATCCAAAGTTCATGAGGGGTTTTAATTACTGCTTTACTTGAAACCCTGTTAAGGATATATGATGCAGTCTTTAGTACTTCTCCCCAGAGTGATTCTGGTAAAGAAGAATGACTAATCATACTTCTTACCATGTCCTTAAGCGTTCTGTTTCGCCTCTCAGCAACACCATTCATGCTAGGTTTCCCCGGCATTGTGTATTGTGGGACGATACCGCATTCTTATAGTATTTAGCGAAAAGTTCTGGATGTTGTTCACCAGATCCATCATATCTGCCATAATATTCGCCACTGCGATCAGATTTGATGGCTTTAATCTTCTTGCCAAGTTGATTTTCAACTTCAGCTTTGAAGGCCTTAAACACGTCCAGTGATTGAGAATTTTCATGAATTAAATATAGGTAGCCATATCGTGAATAATCGTCTATAAACGTAATAAATATTGTTGACCATTCCATGAGGCTTTAGGGAATGGTCCGCAAATATCAGTATGAATTAGTTGTAAGACGTCACAACTTCTGTTGGTACCTAATTTCCTGATGTTTGTTTGTTTTCCCTTTATACACTCGATACAGACTTGAAAGTTTGTCAGATCAATAGGTTCGAGAATCCCATCTAATACAAGTCTTTCAATTCTCTGTTTAGAGATATGCCCTAAGCGTTTGTACCACAATGCAGCGGAATCCTTATTAGTTAATTTATTTATTGCACTGTGTGAACTTGTATGCAAAGTTTTGGTATTTAACATATATAGGTTATCATTCAAACATAAAGAACCGATACCAATAAGATTCGAATTTCGAAAGAGAGTAACTTTATTGTTTCCAAATGAACAAAGAAAACCAGATTTGTCCAATTCAGCGACAGAAATTAAATTCAATCTAAATGACGGTACAACATAAATCTCTTCTAAATTCAAAAAATGACCAGTACTTAATAAAACCTAAAATTGCCAATAGCCTCAACTGCAACTGTATTGTCATCGCCCACATAGATGAATCTTTCAACATCAATTGTCTTTTGGCTCCACAGACAACTCTGCATAGATACACTTACATGAATAGTAGCACCAGAATCTATCCACCATGTATGTTTAGGTATAGAAGCTAAATTAACTTCAGAACAAACCAAAGCGAAAAGTTTACCTTTCTTAACACGCCAATCTGCGTGTTTGGAGCATTCCTTTTTCATGTATCCACCTTTCTTGCAAAAGTAACAGGTGAATTCCTTATCATATTTTTTTTTTGCAATTTGTGTTGTAGTGCTCCAACTGCAGCTTCCTTTTTCCTTTTTCTCTTTTTATCCTGAGGATTAGTGGATAAATGAGCACTTTCAGTCCTATCTTTCTTAAGCCTTTCCTCTTCTTGCACACAGTGAGATATGAGCTCATTAAGAGTCCATTTGTCTTTTTGGGTGTTGTAACTCACTTTAAATTGACCATATTGTGTAGGAATCAGACAACTCTAACTTTAGTGCCTTTAGTTTGGAAGTGAGATTAGACATTTCCATAATGTACTCCATTACGTTCCTTTTTCTTTTATACATTATTGAAACAATGTGATCCAAAAGAGGACTTGTTTCAACTTTTTGTTTTTGACAAAACGCTTTTCAATTTCTTTAAGAAACGTCTTAGCATTTTCCTCCTCAGACTTAGTGCCCCTAAATGTTTCTGGAATGGAACGTTTCATGATCATAAGACTTATGCAGTTAGAACAATCCCAATTTTTCAAGTCCCTTTTATCCTCAATGAAACTTTCTAAGTGAGAGTATGGGGTCGTTCTATCTGAAGCGCAAGGTCAAGATTCATGTAACCGAGAACAATCATAACGTTCTCTTTCCAATTCTTGAAATTTGTGCCATTAAGCACAGGGATGAAATTAATGTTGGCAGATATTGTAGAAGCAGAAGTAGAAGTAGAAACTGAAAACGAGAGAATATATCAAGCTCGCAATTAATGATCATGTCATAACATATATATGAAAAATTATATAACGGTGGGCCCATTACAAGATACCTAGCACAACATTGATATTCAGTCTTTGGACAGAAACATCAACTTGTAAGTGGTACTCTCTGTGTAGTAATCAAATATAGATAATTAATATGTCAAACAATAAATCTTTCTTTGGACCGACTTATTGTCCACATGAAAACTTTATAATTGTCACATGTTTATTACTATTTATTACCACAAGTATATGTGCCATTTGGTCAAACAGGAACCTTTCTTTGGACCGGTCATTGTTCGCATAAACAACAGACACACACATCTTAATAATCCAAAATAAGCAAATCTACACGATAGAAGTTACTTAGGCAACGTATCGTTTCAATTGATTTATTTTAAAATATAAGACGATTAATTCAAGGAACTGAAGATATTTTAAGGATTAAATTCAAAAATTCCAAACGTTAAGGGCCTAAGATATTAATATTTGAAAACTTGAAGGACCTAAGATTTAAAATCCAAAACCTTAAGGACTAAATCTTAAAATAAAAAAAAACATGTATTTTATTGATATGTGATATGCCCATCACAAGATACCTAATACAACATTGACATTTAGTCTTTTGACGAAATATCAATTGTAATTGTACTTCCGCATGGTAATCAAATATGATAAATCATGCATTTCTTTGGACCGACTTATTATTCACATGAAATTTTATAATTATCACATATTTACAACATGTATGTTCATTTATTTGACCAAACAATAACCTTCTTTTGGGCCGGTCATTATTCGCACAAGTAACAAATATACTCATCTTTATATTGCAAAATAAACAAATCAACACAATAGAGGTTACTTTGGTAACGTATTGTATTAATATTATTTACTTCGAAATATAAGACATTTTAATCAAGAATTTTCAAATTTTTGAAGAAAAACTTTATGATTTAAAACTTAAACGACCTTAGAGTTGAAATTTTAATACTTTAGGAATTTAAAATTTAGGATTTATAAAGTTTTGATATTGAATCCTAAATTTTAAAACTTTAATGGCCTTTCTTTGAAGAAATTTGAAAACTTTAGAGTTAAAATTGCAAAATTTAAAATTTTAGTGGCCAACTTATGAAAAATTTCAACTTTAAGGGCTAAATCATTAAAATCCCATAACTATAGAGTTAGATTACTTAATTTTTAAAACATCAGGGCTTAGTTTTAAATTATCATAACGTGAGAGATTTTAATTAATTAAGTTTTAAACTTAAAAACTTAATGTGCAATATAACCTAAATCTCCAAAATTGCACACTAATCATTGAATTCATCAAATTTACATTTGAGGTCCTGTTTCCAAAAATTGCAGCTAGGGTTTCAACCTCTAGGCCAGCCCACCGCCCCACTCCAAATCAGGGTGCGGCGGCGCCACCCAAAAGTAGCCGACCGACCTGGCCGCAACAAACAAACATATAGCACCGCCACGGACGTTGTCGCTCTTCCAAATGTTTCACCCAAAGCAGCCACCAAACCCGACACTTCTTTCCAGTTGTGCCTGTTGTTTCCTCCCGGCATACCGTATTCACCGATCTTCACCGACTGCTTTCTTTTTCAACAAAGACCACCGTGCTGCTGTTTTTCCTTTACTCAAATACTAAATACACATACGATTCAAGAATTTTCAGTAATAAGAAAAAAAAAACTTTTCTTTATGTGTACGATTTAAGCATTTAATAAATTGACCAAAACAATTATCATACTGATAATTCAACATGATATTGGCTCTGATACCAATTGTTAGAAATATAATCTATATTCTTTAATTATATATACATAATTAAAGACACTATTTATCATGCTAAAATTATCAAATATAATAATTTAGAAGAATACATGTCTCCATTGGTGTTGAAATCGAGAGGGTTGGATCATTCGTAGTCTAATCACCTCAATAATGCTCAATAGAATCTATGTCTATAATGGTGTGACCTGGGACCCTATTTATGATATTTTGTATACCTTAGTTCAATTAGAAGTCCATCAATTCTAATTGGACTAGGATTCGGTCTCTACACATTACAAAGTCCGTACTCAGTTCAGATGTTTCGAGAGCCCAATCAACAGATCACTTAATAACCCTATTAATTAGATAACCCATATAATTACAATATAATATGTAACCCATTATAGAGATTAAAAATCCAACACAATCTACCCGACCAAATGAGCCATCTTTTTATATATATATATATATATATATATATATATATATATATATATATATATATATATATATATATATATATATATATATAACTAGTTAAAGCTGATTGGGTACTTAGCTTGTTTGTTTGGTGGGTAAATTTAAGAAATACACACTCAACTTTCAAAATGTTAATACTTACTCACTGAACTTTACCGTGTCACTGGTTACTCACTGAACTTTTGTTTTTGTTAATCATCCATCATCCGTTAAGTATCCGTCTGAAGATGTTAACGGAATTAACCCACGTGTATAACAGAATACATGTGGCACCAACCACATTGGGTTATTTGTCCAACTCAGATATATCTCCATAAACGCACGCCACATCATTTATTTTTCAACCTCCAAACACGCCAAAATGGAAAACGTATTTCACAAACTCAATCCCTAAATCTGAATCCCTAAATCCCCAAATTTCCAAATCATCAAATCAGCAACCCAACAAAGTGAAAGGAAGGAATTTGTGGTCCCGGTCGTTATTCGTGGCCAAAGGAGACCTACATGCTGGAGATGGACCACACCATAGTAGACGAAGCTATTTTGGATTCACACGAACGTGGACCAGGTATGGGTTTTTTAATTAATTGATACTCTTCTCTTGTAATAAATAATTGGATTATAGCTGTATGTTCCTGTTTTCATCAGTGTATTGCGAAAGTATACCCAAACCCTAATCCTAAAATATCGCACTGCAGAGCATGAAGAAGATGATGTGGAAGAGCCAGTTGTAAATTTTAATGACTCCGAAGATGATATAAATGACGATGATTTTGTGTATGACCGTAATGATCCAGACCGCATCGCAGTAGGTCTGAACTCTAACCCTATTGTAGAAGAGCAACACGTAGATGCCATTGGCGAAGACAGTGACTCAAATGATTCATATGATCCAACGGCGGAGGAATTGAACACTGATTATTCATCTGAAGAGGAGATTCCTGTTAGATACCCTATTTTTAATGAAGAGAAAGAGTTGTGGGATCCTCAATTTGAAGTGGGAAAAATATTTACAGATGTACCTCAATTTAGGAAAGCTATACAGAACCATGGAGTTGTGACGGGGTGTAATTTGAGACTGAAAACAAATGATGATAAAAGAGTGCAAGCAGTTTGTAAACTTGGGTGTAATTGGAAGATATGGGCGTCTGAGAATAAGAAGTTGAATTGCATACATATAAAGTCTTACAATCCCAATCACAATTGCATTAGGGATGGCACAAATAGGCATTGTACAGCAAAGTATATTGCCGAGCGATATTTGGAGACATTTAGGGTAGATCCTGGATGGAAACCTAGTGCAATTAGGCTCAGAGTTTTGCAGGATTTCAAAATTAATATTGTTAGACAAACTGCGTGGAATGCACGGAGAATTGCTAGGATAATGATCGAGGGTAGTGATGACCATCAACTTGGTTTGCTTTGGAGTTTTGCCGAGGAGTTGTTGAGGACAAATCCAGGTTCCACTTGTAGGATTGTTGTCCATGACTCAAAATTTTAGGGAATATACGTTTGTTTAGGTGCTTGCAAGAATGGATTTGTGTCAGGTTGTAGGCAACTCATAGGTCTTGATGGTTGCTTCTTGAAGGGTACATTTGGGGGTCAAATGTTGGTTGCAGTAGCGCTAGATGCCAATGATTGCATTTATCCTCTTGCTTTTGCTATTGTGGAAAGGGAGAACACATCAAGTTGGAGATGGTTCATGAGGAACTTAGGTGGTGACTTGAAGACTGTGAATTGTGATGAATGGACTTTCATGAGTGACCGATAAAAAGGATTGCAGAATGTGATAGAGGATATGTATTCCAATGCCGAGCATAGATTTTGTGTTAGGCATATGTATACTAATTTCTTTAGAGCAGATTTTAGGAGATTGGCGCTTAAGGAATTTCTTTGGAAAGCTACGGTTGCAGATCACATGTTCTAGATGCAAGAGTTGGAAAAGCACTCCAAGCCTGCTTATATGTGGTTACTCAAAAGGGATCCCAAGGAATGGAGTAAGTCCCATTTCATGACGAGGGTGAAAAGTGATATATTGTTAAATAACTTGTGTGAGTGCTTCAATAAGTTAGTCTTGGAAGATAGGGAGAAATCAATTGTGACAATGTTGATAGATTTGCACATTAGTTGCATGAAGAGGATCCAGTGTCGAAGGGATAAAATGCGGAGAGTAGTAGGACCTTTGTGTCCAAAAATCTATGGGAAGTTAGTCCACAATATGGAATTGGCTTCGGGTAGTTAGGTTGATTGGTCGGGGGGTTCGCAATGGTATGTACGTAGTAAGGATGGTGAGTTCGTAGTCGATATTGACGCCCAAAGCTGTACATGTAGAAAATGGGATTTGACAGGCATTCCATGTGGTCACGCTTGTGCTGCAATTGTGGATAAAAGGGACCAACCAATTCATTATGTGCATGCATGTTATAATGTCACCACATATTTGAGTTGCTATGAACATTTGGTGATGCCTTTAAATGGGAAGAAGTTGTGGGCTCCGGTAGATAGAGAACCTATAAGACCACCAGGTTGGACTACGGTTCGCAGAGGTAGACAGCAAAAAAAGAGGAGACTCCAAGCCAAAGAGGTCGTGAGCACAAAAGTGGGACGAGCAAGATGAAGAGAGTTGGGACATTGACAATGACGTGTAGTATATGTGGTCTATCTGATCACAATAAGCACTATCACGACGGAAGTAATGCATGTAGTCAAGTAGTTCCATATTGACTAGGTTCCTGTTGACAAAATTGATGCACAGATTTGTAGTATTAATTGATGCAAAGGGCAAAAATAAAGCATTTAAGATTGATGCGATTTGTAGTATTAATTGATGCACAGATTCAGCTGGAAGTCAAATTGATACAAATTCCTTTATCCCAGTTTCCTTAAGTTTTAATTGATGCACAGATTCCTTTGTATTACACGTTTAATTTATGTACATGTCTCTTGTTTGTAGTCTAAACTTCAACCACGAAGATCTAATCAATCAGCTGGAAGTCAAAGTCACGCGCATGAACAAGCGGAGTTCCAATTTATGCCTACCCATGCATCATTCCACAACACAACATAGGACCGGGCGGCGTTGACCGGGAATGATTTGCGCAACAACGTTGTCTTTAACAACTTAGTGGAGGATTTGCGGTGATCGATCAAATGAAGAACAATCGAGGAAAAAAACTCAAAGGGCAAAAAATAGAAGTGTTTTAAGAGACTCAATCCGTTTCCTACATGCTCCTCAGGAAGAAGGCAATCTTGAAGTCAAATTAGGAGTAGATCCGATTGAAGACATTGATTTGTCTGTATTTTGCTATTTTCGCTTATGTTATTTGTCCCGGATGAATGAGATACAATGGTTGTATTATCGCTTAGGAATTCATGTTTTGTTTGCTTGATCGGTGGTTGTATTATCGATTAGGAATCTTGATGAAACGACACATACATTATATACGAGCGAGTTTACATTTGCACGTTTTAACATATGTATGTAATGTAATTTATCAGCTTTATGATCAGCTTCAAATTGTGACTTCCTGTCTCAACATATACATGCACACATAGTTTATCAGCTTCAAATTGACTTCCTATCTGAAAATTAATACACAACAATGAATTAACACGAATGCTAGAATGCTGATGCACAATGAATTCATCAGATACCAGATTCAAGTTTCAGTTTATTTTTTGCAACATATGTAATTTCTCAGCTTTATTATCAGCTTTAACTTGTGACTTCGTGTCTGAACATATACATGCACACACAGTTCTGAACATATCTAAAAACTAATGCACAACAATAAATTAATACCAATGCTAGAATGCTGATGCACAATGAATTCATTCCAAAATCATAGCCCAATGTAGTAACAGACACATTTCATTCCAAAATCATAATCCATTACATTTCCACTGATGCATTAAAACAGTGGTGATACATCCTACCATTACAATCCAAAACAAGAAGATGAACATTGGCTAGACCTTTAACTACAATGGCTAGACCTTGGCTAGACCTTCTGGTAATACATCCTACCATCAACTACAATGGCTAGACCTAGACCTTTAACATGAACATAAACTCAATACCATTTGCACATCATAGTCCTTATGCACAAAGCCACAAACTACTAAACCAAAAAAAACCAAGCCGATCAACAACCAAACCCACCACTTCAATTCCCATGTCATCACAAGACGTAGTGAACCAAAACCGCCACCAACACAACAATTGCCAACACAATCCGATGATATAATACTGTTCGCTTCCACTTTTTCTCCAAAACACCTTCCCGGTTAGAATTTCGCAACAGCCCATTCATCACGCTCTTATATCGTGGGTAGAGAAGAGGAGGATCTACCCATTTGAAGTAGTCACACGCATCTGGACGTCCGTAATAGCTGCACCCTAAGAACCTCCTTCCCGGGTTGTTCTCCGTCCACGCTGTCCTCATCGCAGCAATCCGACCACACATACACAATGTCTGCTCATTTACTTCATTAGCACCATCATTTTCCATCGCCATTTGTAGCAACAATGGATTATCACAGGGTGAACTGAGACTTATGGAAGTTAGGGTTCTTGGATTTCAATTTGGGAAAATGCAGAACTCCCCAATTTATGTTTAGGCATGTTTGGAGGTTGAAAAATAAATGACGTGGCGTGCGTTTATGGAGATATATCTGAGTTGGACAAATAACCCAATGTGATTGGTGCCACGTGTATTCCGTTATTCACGTGGGCTAATTCCGTTAACATCTTCAGATGGATACTTAACGGATGATGGATGATTAACAAAACCAAAAGTTCAGTGAATAACCAGTGACACGGTAAAGTTCAGTGAGTAAGTATTAACATTTTGAAAGTTGAGTGTGTATTTCTTAAATTTACCCTTTGTTTGGTAGAAGAAGTCTCCAATACTTATCATCTTTAGGGATCTTTTGATCTTCATCAAACATAGCAAAGATATAAGTTTCCATATTCCTTCCAGGCCTTTTAGGGCTCCCTTCTTTTACACGCTGCACCAAATTCGTATTATACGTCCTTCCATTATCAATTGACACTGCATCTCATCCGCCTGATGGTCAACCATTCTCTGATACAATGATTTTTAGAGGCGAGCCACCACCCTTTTCAAGTGCAGCATACATTGGCATCTAAACTGGCATAAAAAAGATTTTGATACCACGTTCCATCAGGCATTACAATTCCAGACGACGTAAAAAGAGCATATTCGAGGCTCATCTGTTGTTTATTATAGATGTATGCAAAATATGGGTAAATGTTTACGAGTAAAGGAGCCCCATTTTTCGTCAAGAAGTCAATGATCGGATCAATAAATGATTGAACATCGAACCTAAATTCACTGTTAGATGGACGATAAGAATTTCCCAGTACTCATGTGTCAAAAGAAGTGGAAACCTGTGTCAAAAGAACTGGAAACCTTAATCTGGTTGCCCAGTCCAGCTGCACAAATCACATTTTGTACATTTTGCAAGGCAAGAAATATAAATTACACATACTTTGCTGTGTCATCTGGTCCATTTTTCAATGTATTGACTTCATTTCCAACTGCAATGTATCTAAACCTGACATTAGGATAGTTTATTGCATTGTTTTGGTACCATGAATTTGCATTTTCTTGGCCAGAAGCAAGATTTCCAAGGTCAGTGTTTGGGACACCTAGCATGAGCTCAATGTTAGTCTCGGGTCGTTGATTTGCATTCTTTGGGTGTTATTCTCATTGTATAGGGTTACAACTTCTGATAGAGGTGGCTATGCGTTTTCGATGCTTCCATAACAAACTCATTGTACCATAAAATATTACGGATTATTCATTAATCCATACTTATGAGAGCAATAATAAACATAAATAAATCAAAACAACAAGCAAAGCACAAACATCGACTTATAGTTACAAGGAGATCTCATGCCTCTCTAACCTTAAAACCGGCCTCTTGAAATCCTTTTCATATAATAGGAAGATTACGGTGACCTCATATATGTAAAGAATACCCAATATACCCCTAATAAATTTGCCTAGAAGGCTCCAAGTAGGGACCCTACCTCCCCCCCGTTTTCCTTACCACAAAGATCGTTCTGCATTCGAACGAATAAGTCTATAATATGATTAGACTCCACATAGTCTGACACGACTAGCTAAAATATGCAAGCTATTCCACAAAAGATTATGTGAAAGGTCCCAACGTAATTGCAAAAACGAAAATAGCAAAAATAGTAAAGAACACAAGAGATTTTTCACCCACTAAGGGTCCGGATGTTCTCGTATTCTAAACGCTAGTCACCCGTTGAGCATCTACCAAAAGTAGATATACCTCCAGCACTAAAAATACCACACTTTCAAGGTTCTTTATAGTTACAGAAATCACACAAATCCCTGAGTTTATCACGTTACGTTCACACTCATGTGAACAATCTTCCCTTCGTATTTCTTACAAAACCACTAAGATTCTCATAAGTAAAAAGAAAAGAATGAGAAGATGAAGTTCTATTCTACAGAAGAATCTTGAAGTCAATGAGGGGGTCCAGCCATATATCTCACTCTCGGATATTCATCCGAAGGAAGATGGAGATATATATATATATATATATATATATATATATATATATATATATATATATATATATATATATAAGAGATACCCCTTGATCCAATGGTGCTTACCGTGCCACGTGTCTCCATCTGAACTTAAGTAGCCCAATAACATGAAAAGGCTGGATTAGATACAGAATGGGCCTTGACAAACAATAAAACCAGACGTTTCAATAGAACAGTGAAGCCCAGATTATCTTAGCCCATCTCTGAGGCAGATTTCCTAACAAACTCCACCTTGCTGAGGAGATGGATGAACCTTTAGTGTAGTATTCCTTAGTGCATGAAATTATATCATGTTTTGATTTCATTTGCTCGATTTTACCTGAAAAATAAAATTGAAGTTAGTTTCCAAAACTTAAACAAAAATTAAACAGAAAGACAAGAAAAATATTTATTACCTTTAGAACTCAAACATCAGAAATATTCAAGATATTTAAGCAATTCTTGAATTTATTCAAAGGAGAACTTTCGTACCAATATCAGAAGGATTGAATTAAGTAGGAATTTTAATCATATCTACTATATTCTTTTCAGCCATATCTCTTACAAAATAGAATTTTATATCCACATGCTTGGTTCTATCATGGTATATTGGATTCTTACTAAGATGAATAGCGCTTTGATTGTCGGTATACCACCTGATTGTTTCATTTCTGCAACCAATTTCACTAAGTAGGCCTCTCAGCCAAAGTCCTTCTTTTACAGCATATTCACAGGCAGCAATGTATTCTGCCTCTGTAGAAGAAAGTGCTACAATCTTTTGGAGTTGGGACTTCCAACTTATACAACCATCACAAAGAGTAAAAACATGAGAGGAATTAGACCTTCTTTTATCCAAATCACCCGCAAAGTCAAAATTAGTATATCCATTTAAAATTACCCCTTCATCATTCTTACTGAATTTTAAACTCAGATTACCTAAACCCTTTAAGTATCTTAGCATCCATTTCATAGCAATCCAGTGTGTTTCACTTGGATTTGCCATGAATTTGCTTAAAATCCTTATAGCATGAGCCAAATCAGGTCTAGTGCAAACCATAAGATACATGATAGAGCCAACATTATTAGCATATGAAACCATGCTCATTCTATCAATTTCATTCTTTTGTTTTAGGTGATTGCTCATTTGACAGTTTAAAATGATTTGCTAAAGGTAATGTAACGTAATGTAACAGGTTTAGCATCACTCATTGAAAATTTTTCCAAAATTTTTGAAACATAAGAGGTCTGGCTTAAGTAGATGATGCTCTTTATTCTATCCTTTTTAATTTCCATTCCTTAAATCATTTTAGCTTCTCCTAGGTCTTTCATTTCAAACTCAGCATTTAGTTTTTCTTTTATAAGATCAATTTCTTTCCTTTCATGACAAGCTAACAGCATATCATCAACATATAAAAGCGTTAACACATAGTTACTGTCACCAAGGCTTTTATAAAAGAAACACGGATCAAAATTACTTTTGTTAAAGTCTGAAGTTTGAATATAAGTATTAAACTTTATATACCATTTCCTAGGAGCCTGCTTAAGACCATACAAGGATTTTTTTTAAAGGCAAATTTTTTCAGTTTTATTTTTCAACTCAAAACCTTTTGGTTGAGACATGCAAATGACTTCATCAAGATCATCATTCAAGAAAGCAATTTTAACATCTAACTGATCCAATTCTCAATTAAATTGAGCAGTTAAGGCAAGAAGAATTCTAATAAAAGTGTATTTAGCAACAGGAGAATTTTTTTTATTAAAATCAATCCCTTCCTTTTGAGTGAACCCCTTAGCCACTAATCTTGCTTTATACCTTACTCTACCTGAAGTATGCTCTCCTTCTTTAATTTTATAGACCCATTTGCAATCTATAATTCTTTAGTCCTTTGGTTTATTAACTAAGATCCAAGTTTTATTCTTTATAAAATATTTCATTTCATCTTGCATAGCATCAAGCAAAAAATTGAATTTTTTCCAGTCATAGCTTCTTCATAAGAGTTTGGTTTTTAACTAATCAGATCTTACAAAATCTTCATTATTTATTCTTTAAGAAGGAAATCTGATTTTTTTTTCTCTCTATCTCTTACAAATTGATAGTCAGTTAAGGCAATTGTTTCTTCTTGATCCTGATTTTCATTTATATCTTCTTCAGTCTGATCTAAATCAGGCTAAATATAGTCTCCACCTCAGTCTAAGCTTCTTGCACAATATCATCATTACTTTGTAAGTTCAAATATATTTGTTTGACAAAATTATTCTTTTCAGGTACATGTGAATTTCCTCTTTTCAAAAAGGCATATCACTTTCATTAAAAATCATATTTCTGCTTATTATGACTTTAAAACCCCCCTCTGTCTTTTTACCCACAATATATACCCTTTAGTTTCTTCACCATGTCCTAAAAAAATACATTTAATGGATCTAGGTTCTAATTTATCCTCATTTTGTTGAGAGAAGGCAACACACCCAAATGTTTTAAGTCTAGAGTAATCAGTGGGATTATTGGACCAGATCATTTCAGGAATTTTAAAACCAATTGCACTAGAGGGACTTCTATTTATCAAATAGGTAGCAGTTTTTAAAGCTTCCTCCCAAAAGGATTTAGACAAACCTTTAAAAGCATGCATTCGACCTTATTCAATAAAGCTCTATTCATTCTTTCTGCCACTCTATTTTGTTGAGGAGTGTAAGTTACTATTCTGTGCTTGAGAATACCACATTCTTTACAAAAAAAGGTCAAAATCATAATTGCAAAATTCTAAACCATTATCAGTTTTGAGAACTTTAATCTTCTTATTTGTCTAGTTTTCAATTAAAGTTTTCCAAACTTTGAAATTTTGAAAAGTATCAGATTTGGATTTTAAAAGAAAAGTCCACAGTTTTCTTGAAAAATCATCTATTATTAAAAGATAAAATCTATACCCACTAGAGTATTTACAGAAGATGGTCCCCAAAGATTAGCATAGAAGTATTCTAAAATAGAAGTAGACTTGTGAGTTCCAATTATGAAAGGGAACTTACATTGTTTACCTAACACACATTTATCACAGAAATCAAGTTTTTCTATATTATCTTTTCCAAAAGTCCCTTCATTCTTCAAAATTTGAAGACCTTTATTACCTATATGTTCTAATCTTTTATGCCACATTAAGAATTTTGCCTTTTCAGAACTGATAGCAGATGCAGAGGTTGCTATATTGGGGTTTAGCCTTTATAACATAGATACCATTAGTTTTAGGTGTGGATAGGATTTCTATGGTATTTAGGAAGAACTTTACAATTCCATTATATATCCTAATATCATAATCAGCATCTAATTCTCCCAAAGAGATTAGATTTCTTTTTAGGTCATGGACAAATCTAATTTTGTTTAAACTCAAAATATAACTGTTATTTAGGAGCAAAGAAATTTTACCAATTCCTTTGATCTTACAACTCATATTATTTCCCATTTGAACCTGACATTCACCGACTTCCATAAAGTCGGTAAACCATTCTTTAACTAGACACATGTGGAAGGTGCATCCAAAATCAAGAATCCAATCATCCATACCCTTACTAGTTGAGGCAACCAGAACTACCCCATTCATTTCTCCATTGTTATCACAGGCTAAGGCTGCAGACCCATTTGGAGAGGACTTTACTTTCATATCTGACATCTTTGTAAAACAGTCTTGATCATATGACATGTTTTCCCACATAGAGTAACACTTCTTTCCTTTTCCTTTGTTTTTATTCTTTGACTTATTCTTATCTTAAGGTTTATCTGAGGAATTTCTACCCTTCTTCTGAAAATTAGAGGTAAAAGTGCTATGGTTCTTACTTCCTGGTTTTTCTATCATAAACAACCCCTCACCACTCTTATTTTCTCTTAGATCTTCTCTCAATTCAAGATCTTTATTTCTTAAGGCAGAAGTAACTATGTCCACAATTAAGTCTCCCCTCCCATATTCTAGAGCATTTCTAATGTCTCTATATTTATCACCTAGGGAATTAAGAAGGGAAATAACTTGTTGATAATGAGATAAAATCTCATCACAATTTGCCAAATCTTGAATCAATTTAGTAAATTTATCAATATTTTCCTCTAAGGATGAGGAAGTATTAAATCTGAAATTGTAAAGCAGTCTTAACAGATAGCATTTGTTTGGCATTGTTTTTATCAGATATAAGTCTTCCAATTTTTTCCATAAAGAATCGGCAGTGATTGTTCCACCCACCTTTCTAATAACACTACTGATAAATGAAGAAAGATTGAACTCCAAGCAATTTCATCAAGTTCTTTTCTTCTATAAAGACTGATTTCTGCTGCCCAAGAACAATCAAGAGCAGCGGCACATCTTTTTTGTAATAAAAGGGCTCTCATTTTCTTGCGCCAGAGACTAAAATCTCTAGTTCCATTCTATAATTCAACTTCAAACTTATGAGAGGTAGACATTTTTAAGAAAAAGCTTTTTACAACAAGATCTTGATCGGTTCCTTTTTCTTTTCAAAAAAACAGTTAATAGTTACAAAAAAAAACTTATGAGAAGCTTTTTCAAAACATACAGTTCCCAAACTGAATAAAAGACATTTTTACTTCATATCAAATTTTAGATAATACCACTGAATTCAAGAGATGAAGTTTAAGGGCTAAAACCCACGTTGAGCCAAAGTTCCCTCGTATTCCCAGATCCTCATAGGAGTCTTGGACAATGGTAATCGTTGACAGGGTTTTATTACCTTAATAACTTTCCAAACACACGCATGCAATAAGAACAAAGTTTAGAGTTCACCAGATCGAAACCCTAGGTTTTAGATAGATGAGGATGTATGAAGGAAATTTGAAAGATATTCAGGCAAAGCACCAAGAATCACCATAAAAAGATGTTGAGTCATTAAGAATCACCAAAGGGAGTGATTTCACAAAGATCACTACAAAGTCAAGATCGAAGAAAGGTTAGATCACAAAGATTCAAGAAACAAGATTCTTTTCACTGAATCTTGATAAACCATAACAAATATATAAGTTTTTATATAAAAAAAACGTTTTCGATTTTGAAAAGAAAACTCTCAAGATATGTGGTTTTATCAAGGCTCTGATACCACTGAAAGGTCCCAAGGTAATTGTAAAAACGAAAATAGCAAAAATAGTAAAGAACACAAGAGATTTTTCACCCACTAAGGGTCCGGATGTTCACGTATTCTAAACTCTAGTCACCCGTTGAGCATCTATCAAAAGTAGATATATCTCCAGCACTAAAAATACCACACTTTCAAAGTTCTTTACAATTACATAAATCACATAAATTCCTGAGTTTATCACGTTACTGTTCACACTCATGTGAACAATCTTCCCTTCGTATTTCTTACAAAACCACTCAAATTCTCGTACACAAAGTAAAAAGAAAAGAATGAGAAGATGAAGTTCTATTCTAGAGAAGAATCTTGAAGTCAAGGAGTGGGCGCAGCCATATATCTCACTCTCAGATATTCATCCGAAGGAAGAGGAAGAGATATATATAAGAGAGAACCATTAACCATCGATCCAACGGTGCTTACCAGGCCACGTGTCTCCATCTGAACTTAAGTAGCCCAATAACATGAAAATGCTGGATGAGATACAGAATGGGCCTTGACAAAACAATAGAATCAAAAGTTTCAATAGAACACTGAAGCCCAGATTATCTTAGCCCATCTCTGAGACAGATTTCCTAACATTATGAAATGCTCATACAAAGTCTGATCTGATCACTCCAACTAAGCAAGTATGGATTATGAAGAAATCATAAATATTTGAATTCATAATCTGCGGACACACAGTTAGCCCACACACTAATGGCTCGTTAGTAGGTGAACTTATAGTTTTAAAGAATAAAAATAAGTTAAAAACATGTGTGTTATATTGTTGAGTCATGTCTATTATTGTATACGATACATGCATTAAGAGGGAAAGAGAAAGGGACCTGTGAAATCCATGATAGCCATTCTGAGCAGCCCAACTAGAACCATTTCAATAACGAAGTGAAGTCTCACACCAGTCATGGAGAAGAAAGACAAGCATAAGCTATAAAATTCAAAAATAAGAATAAGCTGTAAAATTTCTTGTTTATAGAGGCTTGAAGAGTATACATTGGGTTATAATTGGAAATGTTGTCAATTTTCCACACAAGAAATCACTATGTGAAACAAGGCTAAACAAACAAATTAGTGAAATTACATGAAGCTGCAGGAGAGAGAACCTATAAGGTGTATTTTGGGCTTATCCATGTATACATGGAAATCTTGAATATTATCACTCTAATGTGAACATGGAACCTGCTGCGGTGGATGTAGTTTATTTAGATCATCAAGTACGTCTAACAATAAATATAACGGAGTGAAAATAGGAGATCCATGTTGTCGACCCCAAATTGTTGATAATAAAGTTTAGTTTGTTCTCAGTCCTTGATTGATGTATGTGCAACTTGGACTTGTATAAACACATTGACTCTTCTAAATCTTTCTTGAATTGTTGAATTTACTACCCTTATTTATGCATAGATTTTCACTGAACGGGACTCAACAAAAAATATTTTGAACTTCTTTTAATACTACTCGGTATTGTACATGCCGTGGGAGTTAGTTGTTAATCCCTTCCAGCTAACTTATAAGAGCATTAAGTTTTGATATGAATTGGCATAGAAATCGTTAATTTTTCCAATGAATCAACTATTTAAAAATGTCTAAAAGTTCAAGTAGCTAGAGACAAGTATTTAAGTTGAGATAATTTTTAATCAAAATTTAACATTTAAAGTTTTTACGAATAGATAAAAACAAAATTTAAACTCGAGAGTTATAAATAGATCGCATGACATAAGGACAAGGGTATAGTAGACCAGTTCAAACTTTGAATCCTTCCCCCCAACGTGTTAACAAAAGCCTTTATGTATTGGGTCTATTATATACTCGCATTCCAGTGACTAGTAGAGAGAAGACCATGATTTCTCCATCATCAGTGATCAGTCCATTCCAAATTTTGTCCAAATTATCATACAAGGACTGAAAGCTTCTCCATTTATAAAAAAAAAAAACAAAAAGCCAACACAAGCGGCAAAAGCTGAGTTAGAGGTCGATATTTTCTACCCTCTACGACTAGAACTACCAAGAGCGGCATTCAAAAGCTGATTGGGCCAGAAATTACAAGAAAAGATCCTTCATCTAGCACCAAAATGTCCACGTTTGTGACGTCGATGCTGAAAATTCAATAAAAATCTGAGAATACAGACAAAATAAGATAATTGTTAATTTTTTCCTCTGTGAATGGCCTAGCGAGTTTATATAGAAGAGAAGAAAGTTGTCATCTGTAGGTTTACTAGCAAGTTAAATCAGTTCAAAACTCGAAGTTAGATGTTCCAATGCATTCGGGAGTCATATAACATTATTGTGCACTCACTGAAGAAGGGGGGAAAAATACGTCAAAGAGAGAGATACATATTAAAACTATCTAAGCAAAACATTACCGACAAATAGAGCTCTCAAATTCCTCAAGAAAACAAAACGAATGTAAATTAATTTCAATTGCACTTAAAATCCAACGTTTAATAGAAAAACAATTCATTAATGCCAAATTGAAAAAGCAATTTCAGCATAAATCTATCGAGCAGGCTGTGATTGTTGAGCATGTTCCAAAAGCTGCGAGACTAACTTATAAGTGCGTCCAGAGAGGGCCTTGGTGTGGTCAATGAGCTGCTCGTAACTGAAAAGAAAGAATTACTTTTCTCAAATAAGTGGAAATCAAATATTCGGAACAGAAGGCACAATAACAAAGTTTGTTTAAAATATTTACTTATAAGTACATTTATGATTTACCATTGAGTAAATAAGTTCTGAAAAAAAAATTTCCCCAGGTCAAATTGGATATACACGTGTAAAGAAAAGCCTGAACAGTAATGCATCAGGATATGAAAATTGTAGCAAAACTTACACGTTGAGGTGATTGGGTTCCATTACAATAGTTCCCGTCTGAGTATCAATCTTTGCATCAAGTTTTGAGGTCCTTATGAGATTCACAATCCATCTTTCCGCCTCGTCATAATTCAAATTCAGTTTCTCAGCAAGCACTCTGTTAAGAAAAATCCAAATTTTTAACTTGAACGATTCAATGAGTATTTTATACTAAAATCGAGGAACGTTAACAGGATCAGTTTAATAAATCCCATAATTTTGTATCACAATGTATCTTGGCTACTTATTCAACATATTACCCAAAGAAGCAAGAAAAACTTCGAGAATCAGGAGGATCAGTCTTTATTAACTTGTGCAATGTAGAATTTAAAGCACGTACCCCATGTCAATACGCTGATGAATACGGCAATATGTCTCAAACATAAAAAGGCGAGCATTTTCAAGGAACTCGTCTCTTAATGGTACAGTTGTAAAGCCCCCCTCTTCCACTCGTTTTCCAAGGAATGGGTCATTCAATATAACCTGCATCAGTTCCATTGTTTTAGTGGATCAATGTCCAAGAAATAGGCATTTTCAGGCCTAAGGTAGATTACTTAATTCGAGGAAGGGACAAACGAAATGAATCTTGTGACATAATATGGCCTCACTAATTTACCGTGACCTGGTCTCAAGAATCAGAAAATGACACGTATCCATCAAACAAAAATAAATAATGTCACTGTACAGATTAAAACAATTTGAGAAATCTGGAAGACAGCTTTACAGAAAATTTAGCTAGCAGACATTTCAGAACATAGGACTTATTAGCATATGATGACCTTAATACTGCAGAAATAGGATTAAGTTCTAAGAAGTCCCGTCTCTTGTGACAGCTTTGATATTGAACCAACAACTGAAAATGTGTATGAAGAACAGGTCACACAACAAACATGTGAATCAACAAAACTGTGAATTCATAGTACTAAGAATTGATGCCATCTCAACAATAATCATATATTGGGCCAGTACGGGGATATAATCCTAGACAAAAAAAAAAAAAAAATTAACTTCATGCTAATTAACTTTATCAAAGCCAAACAACTGAAAGTGCGTATGTAGAAAGGTCGCACGACAAACATGCGAATCAACAAAACTGTGAATTCCTGGTACTAAGAATTGATCTATATCAACAACAATCTTACATTGGGCTAATGCAGGGGGTGGAATTCTAGACAAAAAAAATTAACTCCATGCTAATTAACATTATCAAAGCCAAAAAAGAAATATGTGCATATAATTATCCTTCTATACGTCATTTCTTACGAAAATGCATAACCAAGGAAAGACGTGGTTTTGGACCAAGTTAGAAATCTTACTTCTTCACACACTTTCATCTTTTTTTGAGCCCCATCAAAGTCATAATTGACATATACGCATGCCAAAAACTCCGTGATGGGATCTTCATAGGAATACTGCTCTTGCTGAATAACCTTTATAAAATCTTTGAATTGCGGCCTCCTCCTTTTGTTGACAATGAATGCAGTCGCCAGGTAACGCAAGAGATGGGGAGCATTTGTTTGAATGGTATTCAAATACCTGATAGACATTGTATCATAATCAAATTCACACAAGGTCTTACCTAGAGGATGGGAGGTAGTAAAATATGAAAGATTATTAGGTAAAATATGCATTATCTTTCTTTGAAAATTCGCTTCCATTTTCTGGATTTTTCAAGAGTGTGATGAATCCAGGGTAAAGAATAGAAATAAAAACAAGAAAATGTAAAGTAGATTTAAGAAAAAAGCCATAAATGATAGCATGAAAAAGTAAATAGCAAGAATGCTAGCATACATGTATAAATTAAGCATGAGTTAAACACTATGAAGCACGGATACGGATACGCGTGTCCGACACGATACGTATCGGATACGTCGACACTCAATTTTCAAAAAAGTACCAACACCGACACGCCGTCGACACGTTGAATTTTTTTATTATTAATTTTTTTATTTTTGTAAAGCAAATAAAAATTTCAAATTTTCAAACTTGTTATGTAAGCCACTTAGTTGATGGCAAGGTTGTATTTTGACTTTTAAAATGGGTATTTTAATTTAATTGGGCCCAGCAGAAGGTTTTAATTAATTGGCCCAGCAAAAGCTTGTTAAAATAATTGGCCCATCAGAAAACTTAAACTAATTGGCCCAGCACAAAAGTTAATTGCCCAGCAGCCATCTTCCTCATCTTCCCGTTCTCAAAATAGGGTTTCACACCAAAATACACGCATCAAAATCTCGTTGGAAATGGTTCGCGATGGCGTCGGAAAAGTGCAAAAACATGAAATTTAATGAAAACCCAGTAACATCAGCCTTGGAAAAGGTTAATTTTTCGGGTTTTTTTTCTTTTCTTGAACGAACTTGAATAAAGCCACCGGCGAAGTGTCGGCAACGTATCCGTGTCCGACATCAGTTAAACAGTTAAACAGGTTAAACAGGTGGAGCTCTAAATTGATTTTCAACTCAATTAAAAGTAACATATCATTTCCGGAGCCATACTTGTCCTGGTTAAATAAGTCAATAATCTGTGTCCTTCCATTGTCATGGTTGAAGAAGATGAACAGACTCCAATGCATAAGCCATATTCTACCCTGAACTTGATTCAAAGGAGAAGAGAAACTCTGCAAGCCATGTGTCATCAGTATTTCAAGTTTCTCGTATCAAACATGTTACAGCCAAGAACAAGTTAATAAATCATAATATGCATTGACAGTAACCTTAGAGTCAATTATTTCCTTCAAGCGGTTGAGTTCTTCCAGTGCAGTGTCCCAATTCTGCATCAATATCTCAGCAGCTAGTTTTCCCCACAATGCACTCAAACTCCTTTCACTGTTCATGCTGAGGGCCCGGTACCGATACAAATAATCAGCAGCACCAGAGTAGTTTCCACATTCAAACTGAAATTTGGCATACTGATACAATGCCTCTATCTGCTCGGTACCAATCTGGAAAACAAAATTATATGTGCTTAATCAGTTAGACAATTTAATGCAAGTGATCACAAGATAGGTCTTCAACTATTCGGCGGTCTAATAAACAAGTGCAGTTTTTAACCATTATGTAGATAATGATTCATTTATAAAGGAGATTTCATGTGAGAAATGACCAAGAAGTTACCATGTTGAAGTTTGACACCTTCAGTTGTATCCCAGAAATTATATGTATGCATTATACATTTTTTTAGCAACCACGTGCACTCTCTAAGACCTCTCCACTTTCAAGTTCTTATTTTCATTATACCTCTATCAACAAAGGAACTTTAATGACTTATCAATGAGTAATAGACACATGCTATACCCTGCCATGTTACACAGAAGACATTAAATTGTCCAAACTATATGAATCCTAACCTGATAACGATCACTCAACATCTGAAGATTGTGCTGTTTGTCAGCCCTCAATTCTTGAACAGCATTTGGATTATGCAAAAAAGTTAAGATAGGAGCTGCAGCCTCCTCCAGTGATTTGAGCCTAGCCACCACCTCAACTCTCCTATCCACCATCTCTAAAGCAAAGAGTGACAAAAAGTTCATAAATCAAATCAAACACAAGCTCCCCACCACTGCATCTCAAGAAAGTTTTGAACCTTAAAACCATAAAATTATGCCCCAGCAAAGCACTGGACTTGAACTTGAAGCCATTAGAAACAAGGAAGAAGTTAACATGGAAAAAGATAGCCTCTCGTAGACAAAACCCGCAAATGTCGATCGATAAAATGAAATAAGTGAAAAATGTAGAACCAAACCTAAATCTACTCTGTTACTATCGAGTATCAACTGCACAAACACGCACATGAGAATATCTAATTTTAAATAGTATTATTTTCACAATTCCAAATCCCGGCTACAAATTGGACGTACTAATGTGAAAGCATTTTCGTAAATAAGTCATTATACAAGAGCCCGAGTTCGGTGTGCTTATATATTCAGACTAGTAGATCAGAAATGAGTCAACTGAACCATCTGAATTAAGATTTCCTCTCCTAAATATACCTGACCAACCAAAACCTAGAAACCATATAATCCATGTATAATCCATGTAATCAACCAGCAGTTATAAAATAGGTAAATTATCCCTCATCTGGAGTTCAAATTCACCGTGTCTCCAAAATAAATAGTGGGTGGTAGTATTTTCAGGTGGGCGAGCAGGTTCTCCTTTTATCCATTTTTTAAATTCGGGGGGATATCAAAATCATGAGATCCAAAATAGTCATATGCCAGTCAAAAAGAGAAGTGACAGTGGTCTATCATCTAATATAGCACCCTCTCCTATTCACCCAACAAATTGAAACCCTAAAAATCCCAACTTTCTCATAACCATCTATCAAAACAGCAGGTAAAAACGGTTTGTCTAAAATATAAAACAATTAAAAAACCATCATCTACACACATCTATGCCTACATATACATGCGAGAATCTGTGCCTGATATTTGAAAATGCAAACAACAAATAAATAAAAAAACCCCAACTTTTTCATAACCTTCTAATCAAAACAACAGCCACAACAATAGGTAAAAACTGTAGAAGAAACTCATCTGTATATATATATATATATATACATATATATATATATATATATATATATATATATATATATATATATATATATATATATATATATATATATATATATACCGTGGGTGGGGACGTCGTCAGAGTGGTAGAGGACTTGTGGATATCCATGGCGTAATCGACCATGTTGGTGTGGTTGAGGAGCTCTATTTTCGCCTTTAAAATATCCTCCTCCGCATACAGTCCCCTCTCCTGCAAAAACTCCAGTAGTGGGAACACCAGGTGCCTGTCCAGCTGCGGCGCTATTCGCTGTGTCAAATCGTACTTCGCCGCCATTGCTTCTTTTCTATCCACCTAATCAATCGCCGGCTGCGATGCCGGTGGTGGTGTGGAGGGGTTTGGGTTTTTGGACTGGATTGAATGGGTGGATCTTATTGTGGACGGTGGAACTTTACTAGGGTTTGATATTGCTTTATGTGAGTTTTGAATAATATCGTAAGTCTCCCCATACTATAAATATATTTCCCCGACTTTTTGCTGCCAAGTCCCAAGCGAATAGTTTTTGTAGGGGTCAAAAAATCAAATTACATATTAATTAAAGAGCTCAAGTTGAATACTTACTTGAAAAAAAAAATTTTTTTGAACCCGGGGAAAACCCGAACCAACCCGAGTCTTGTGTTTGTATACATCAAATTCATCTTGGTTTTATAATATTTTAAACACACCCCAAAACCGATCGAACCCGACCCACACACACTTGAAACTTGATGATTTCTTGTGTTTGTATACATCAAATTCATCTTGGTTTTATAATATAAACACACCCAAAATCGAAAGACACATCACTTGAGTTGAAAAGGCAACTTTTGATACCTCAATGGTCACTCTCTTGGTCATTGATGCCATGAGCTTGGACAAGAAAAAAATAATAGGGCAAAAGCCCTGCTTGCCACAATTCGGCAATAATAATTTATCGTATCCTGCAAACTCTTTTTGCATTATTTAATATAGTTGGAACAATATTTTCAACAATCCCCCACTTATTCAAATACATATATTAAACTCAGATTTTAAAATGATATTCACACCTAAAATAAAGTATCTTTCAATTTGAACCTTATTTTAGTGTAAACATCGTAAAGTAGTATCGAAATTCTAGATAGTCTTAGTTTTGAACTGGTTATTTCTTGTGATAATACCGACAATATCACACACATGAATACTCAAGTTTGCTTAGCGTGTTAATAGCCATGCACTATCATGAACTTTTTAGAAAGTAACTTCAAACTTTTCTTGAAGCGGCACCACTTCTAAGTTAATATAAGTGAAGTTGTTACAATGTTTTTGTTACAATGAAGACACTTGAAATACGTACTAAATTTTATTAAAAGTTTTTTTAACTCAATCATCCAACTGTAACACCAGCACTTTCATCATTAGGATAGCATTTGATTTATTTAAGTGATGTTAATCATTCACTTATCGAATAACTTGTTGTTACCTTTTGAACTTGTGAATTACTTATTTCGTGATAACAAGTAGGGTTGCCATTATTGGTGCATTTAATTTAGGAGTTTTAACTTCATCTTACTCGATATTGATCTTACTAACTCTTTAGTAAGTGACTTTATAAATTAATCAAGTAAATTCTCGCTTGATCTCACAATTGTAAGAGAAATTATTCTACTTTTGATTTATTTTCTTACATAATTATGTCTAAGACTCATATGTCTAAACTTTCTATTATAAACATCATTATATATTCTAGTTAATGCGGCTTGACTATTACATAGTATTGAAATAGAAGATTCATTCTTCGTATCCAATAAAACTTCATATAGAAAATTCAAGAACCACTCAGCTTCTTTTAATGTTTCTACTAATGCAACAAACTTTGATTCCATAGTTGAGTGTTACACAAGTTTGTTTCTTTGATTTCAAAGAAACGGCACATTCTCTAAGAGTAAACACCAAACCTGATGTAGACTTACTTTCACCCGTATTTGATATCCAACTATCACTTGTATATCCTTCTAAAATGGCTAGGAACTTAGGGTGTGTTTGATTGGCACATTTTCCATGGAAAATGTCACTTCCATGGAAAATGTTGTCAAATCCAAAAAATTTATTTTCCATCTTTGTTGTTTGATTGCACAAGGAAAATAAAATAGATTTTCTAGGTACAAGCATTTAGGGTGTGTTTGATTGGTAGCATGGAAAAAGGGTGGAAAATGAAAATATTTTCCATGGAAGTGGGAAAATAAATTTCACTATTTAGGCAAGAAAATTTTTTCCAAGAAAGAAGGCAAATCCATGCTTCAAATGCTTGTACCTAGAAAATGTATTTGCTTTTCCATGTGCCAATCAAACAACAAAGTGGGAAAATTAAAGTGTTGGATTTGACAAGATTTTCCATGGAAGTGACATTTTCCATGGAAAATGTTTGAATCAAACACACCCTTAAAGCACCTTTTTTGTCACTTCCATGGAAAATATTTTCCCACCTATATATTAGAATTTATTTTCCACCTTCCATGGAAAATATTTTCCTTTTCCACCATTTTCCATGCATACCAATCAAACACACCCTTAGAATATTGGAGTCCAAAGTTTTTGGTCCTTTTTAAATAGCCAGAACTCTACCAATAATCTTATAGTGTTCGGCACTTTGGTTACTTGTAAACATACTAAGTTTACTTATTGCGAATGTAATATTCGGTCTTGTACATTGCACCGTGTACATTAGACTACCAATTGCACTTGTATATTCAAGTTGTTCAATAGCCCTTCCATCATTCTTCATAAGTTTGATACTATAATCAAACGGGGTATTTATCTATTTGATGTTCAAATGTTTGAACTTATTTATCACATTCTCAATATAATGTTATTGTGTTAAAGTATAATACCTACTATTTTTTATCAGTTTTATACCTAGTATGGTATCCACTTTACAAAGATATTCCATCTTGAATGTAAAAAATAGAAACTTCTTCGTTTCTATAACACCATTCATGTGATTACTTGTAATCAACATGTCGTATACATACAAGCAAACAAAAATAATATATTTATTACAGGTTTTAGCATACAAACATTTATCTACTGTGTTGTGCACAAAACCAAAAGATGTGATAGCATTATCAAATTCCTCATGCCATTTTTTAGGTGCTTATTTTAATCCATATAGAAATTTGACTCATTTACATACTTTATAGTCATTATCGGGTAGTATAAAACATTCTAGTTGTTTCATGTATACATCTTCATCTAAATCTCTATTTAATTATGTAGTTTTTACATCCATTTGATAAACACATAAATTATGAATAGAAACAAAAGCAAATATAATCTTAATAATAGAAATTCTTGCTACACGTGCATACGTGTCAAAATAGTATATTCCTTCCCTTTGTCGATAATCTTTTGCAATTAATCTTGCTTTAAAGGTTTGAATTGAACCATCAATATTATATTTTCTTCGAAATACCCACGTACAACCGATAGGTTTTGAACCTTTTGGTAAATCGACAATTTTTCAAATATTGTTTGAAATTATAGAATCCATATCGTCATCTATAGCATCTTTTCAAAAAAAAAATTGCGGGGGATGTTTCTTCGCTTTCTTTGCCTTTAAGTAGCGCTGTTCATGTGACAAGCAAGCTTTACTTACATGCGGTTATCGTGAATCTTGGCGACATCACCAAGTGTCTGAAATTTCATCACCAAGTGATGGATGGAGGTGACTACCTGCAGTTTTTAAGTGCAGGTCTCTCTAGGACTCCATGATAGGCGGAGCGAGTATCAACTACTAAGAATTCCATGAATTTCTTTAGATGACACGGGGGCTTTCCAAAGTCTACCGCACGGGTGATTCTCCTTTGTGGGACGAGGCTATCTCCCATGAATCCAAATAACGGCTCCAAAATGGCAGTCAGTTTGTGGTCCACATCCATTTGGTCGAAGATATTGCCAAATAGAATGTTTACGACACTGCCATCATCGACCATCATTCTTCCAAGTTCGTTCCTAGCTACAACAGCACGAACTACCAAGGCGTCGCAGTGCGGATAGTGATACCGACCTCGTCCTCTTCTGTGAATATGATATGCGGGGTCCTCGATCAGTGTCCATGAACTTACCAACTTTCCATCGGTTCTTCTCTTGCCACTTTTGCGTAGTTCTGCCACGAATTCATCGTATGTCCCCAACATAGGGCCCTCCGATAATGGTGTTGATCTCGCAGACCGCATGGGCTCTCGCGGGTTCGTCTGCCCTTGGTGGGTCCATATTCTTGAGATTTTCTCCATTATTACAGCGATGTCAATCATTCTGGCGTTGGGATGGTCTTCGATGCCCTCGAGTTGGTCGATTCTTCTCCATTTATTGCTGATTTTCCCGGTTGATCAGTTCTCCCACGTCGGAGAAGTCTTCCATGTTATGCACCCGAGTTCTATGTATGCAACATAACTTGGGTGGGAGAACGGTCGGTTGGCGAACCTCTACGGGTGGTCCGATCTAGGGGGCTGGGATCATCACCGTCTGATTAAATCTCTTATAGTGGTTGTTGTGTGGCTCGAGGAAACGCTTTCCATGAAAACGGTTGAAACGGGGTTAAGAGGAGCATCGCCCTCCCTCCGATAGCGATCTCCTCTGTCTCTTTTGGCTATTTCTCTATTCTCAATTGTCTCTTATAATCGAATTTCTCATTGGATCAGGTCTACCAACTGACTGTAAGTTTTTGGTTGGTTATTTTGGATGTCTCTTTAGAAAGTGGTGCGCATGTGAAGTCTGGTCACCAGTACATCTAGGGATTTGTCATCGATTACATTTTTGATCTTGTTGATGACATTGCTATATCTCTTGAAATAGTTCTTCAATGTTTCTCCTTCTTTCTATCGAATGTCGTGGAGTTGAGCAATATTGGCTATCATTGTTCTGTTGCCAATGAAAGCATTGATAAACTCTCGTTTAAGTTGGGGCCAACTCCCGATGCTCCCTGGTTTCAGTTTGTTGTACCACCTCTTCGCGTCAGATGTGAGTGTGGTATGGAAATTTCAGCATTTTACTGCAGGGGAGTGACCTTGGAGCTTCGTCTTATATACATTGATGTGATCTGTGGGGCATTCTAAAGTTAACGGGAACCTCTATGGCCTTCCATGAAGTTGGTGAATGGGAGGTTCTCGTCGTCATCATCTTCATGGCATTCTAACCTTTCCTTTTCATCCTCGATCCTCGCAGGGACAAGTTTTAGGTCCTTCCTCTTTTCTGCACGGGCTTGGCTGCGCTCACTGTGCCTGCTGTGCGCCGGTAGATATAGTGCTATGGAGGATCCATCCCCTAACCTATCCAACACGCTGGCAGCAAGAGTCGGTTGGTTTCCACGCGTCGGAAGGGGTTTTCCATGTTGGTTGTCTTGCGAAGGCCTCATATTCACATTCTGAGGATTCCTATATTTTGAAACTGGCAGGTCGTCTCAAGATCGATGGCTCTCTATTGAACTAGACCTCGAAGGTCTTTACCAGGCACGACTACGCTCGGGTCCATGTTGAAGAGATTGATTCTCCAACAGTACAAGCGCTGCCTTCATCCGGGCATTGTCTAACTTCAGGTCTTGTTTTCTTGCTTGACTGTCCACTTCTATCGTTGTCTTCTCCTCTTACGGCGGGTTACATTTTGAAGGTCTTGAACGCTTTCCTGCTGGAAGTTAGTATGATGAGACTCCACCTCTTTTTCCATGGAGTTTTCTGTTGCCATGCTCTTTTTTGTAGAAAACACGTTTTTACCATAAGTTTTAGGTTGTGTAACATTTTTTGATTCCTACAAACAATGACAATATGTTGACGTCGAAATCTGCACTATCCACGTGTTAACAGATCTCTAGTCAATCCTCTGCCAGCCTGTATGTTACCTGCACATTAGAACGACCGTTAGACATCAAGATTACCACAGAAAAAAGGACCAGTAATCGTTGGTACTCCGACGATCAAGTCAACTGCCGATATATAGAATAATATACGGGAGGAATAACAATTGAGTGTGGGAGGGATAAGCATGTAGAGATTTGAGCAGAGTTTCAAGATGAGGATAATGCATAAAATGTGCGTCATAAAATACGTACCTTAGAATAACCGGAGTCCTTGTATTTATAGCTACAAAGTCCTAATTATTCTGTGTAATCCTAATTATTCTGTGTAAGCAATCAATTAGAACTTTGATTGGATTCTTCTTCCTTATAGGATAAAGGGTAATTGGACATTGACACAATCTCTCATATTTCGGTCCTTATCTGATTGAATTTCCAATATTGTGTTGCCTAATTATTGGGAGATTGGTATTCATTTTTCTTGTGAGAATCATTGTGGCGATCAAACACAATCTTTTTTTAATTACTTTTCTGGTTATTCTGAAATATTATGCTGCCCGCAGATTACGAAGGATTCGACGTTCGGTGAAGTGTATTGGGTCGGTCATGATTCTTGAGACTTTTGATGGCTTCGCAATATTTTGATTCATGAGTGCTAACATGTTACTGGGTTTCGCGATGCTCTTTTGAATACTAAAGGTTTTCACTGGGATTTGGAGACTTTTGCGAGGCTCAACTTGCGCCTCCTCTGGGCATTTATGGGAATTATAGAGCATTTGCTAACGTGAAAGCCTAACTAAAATCTGGTGGTAACAATACTTTACAATAATATCAATGATAATAATAATAATAATAATAATAATACAAAAGGACATCATTATAATCAATGTTCATTTTAAATACTTATATATATGCATAACAATAAAGCAGTTTTGTTTACCAGATGTTAAAATACTGATTTAAAAATCAACATTAATTTTGAAACAAACGCTTAACCGATTCTTCCTGCGATTGAAATCTGTTTCGCATTTCTTTTAATCCGTGCTAATAATTAAAAGATTACTCATATGATGTGTAAGGAACGAGACATTTTGAGACAATGTCCCAACAAAGAGTGTTTGAATTGAAAGACTATATTATGCAACTTGCCTCCAATGGGCACAAAACGTAAATTCACATATTTTTTTGTGCTTCTGTCTTCCTTTTCAATTGCTTCGCTTCATTTATATGTTGATTACCATTTGCGCAATTTGCGTCCATCACTGACCACTATTTCATAGTACTTCATCTAAAATAACTTATCATCACTTCCATAACTTTCTGTAATTGTCATGATATCTTTTTTACTAATTCATGGTTACCTTGAATTATGGGTTACATGTAAAACTGCTTCATTAACCGTGCGATGTAGTTATTAATTCATTTGTCCAAGTCTTGCTCCATTTCGCCCTATTATTTAGGCCTTTACATGCTTAGGCAATTTTGGGCCTCGTGTTGGCAATTCGCTCAAACTCCATACTTGAGCTTTATGTTTTGGACATTTGTTTTAAGTCTTAATATTGATAATATTTTGTGTATCAACAAAAACAAATTTTATTACAATCACAACAATATCATAAAAAAGAGTTTATACCTAACCCCTAGAGGTAGGTCCAAGACGATCACATATAACAACTCAACACAATTAATGTTTGCACAATCTCGTGTGTTATACTAATTAGAAAGTCAGCAAAGGACCAATACAATAATATGCAATTGTTCAGAGATAATACATGTACAATAATTAGAGCATGTTTAATATTGATCGACTAAATATATTAGATTTTACACTAGACAAATAAAATAAAGAAAAAATGTACATGAAAATTTGTTAATTTTTCTATCCAATCCTTTCTACTCTAAATTACCAAACATGTCATTAAATTTTAAGTTTTAGATTTTAGATATTAATTCACCTTTGAGGTATATTGAACCATTCTTGGTTCAGCATTATAGCACGCGAGGTTTCGAAGCTACTTTTATCGAACTTAATAATGAAAATAAATTGACGAACAACAGCCCCTATAGCTCAGTGGTAGAGCGTCAGTCTTGTAAACTGAAGGTCTGTAGTTCGATCCTGCATGGGGGCAAATTTGAATTTTTCCTCCATATTCATTAAAATCCAATTCCTTTGGGGGTTAATATCATTTTTTTATTTCAGTAAAATTTCAATTAGGTCACTCAACTTTAATTTATCTCATTCAATTATATAACTTATAAATTCTAACTTAATTTCAATATTAGCCACTTTGTAGCCACTCTTACCGAAATTTTGTTTCAATTCTACATGAATGTTAACATTGATGGAACTTTGTCGCCGTTCTTACTGAAAATAATGTTTCAATTTTACTTGGGTGTTAAAATTGATGGCATTTTGTCGTAATTTACTTTTCTAAACAAATATGACATTTATAGTATATGCTTGATTTTACTTAAAAGTTGATAAAAAATTGATTCGAAGTCATCAATTAATTTCAACCATAAATCTCATGGGATCTACAATTTTTCAACAACATATTTCTAGCTTATTTGATTTTGCTTAAAAATCTCCTAAAAAGCTATGGTCAAAATTATCAATTAATTTTGACCATCTATTTCATGAAAATCGCAATTTTTTGTAAATTTTTTAACCACATATTTTATCAACATTTATCAAGATTTACTAAAAATTAATATTTAGCAAAACCAGACAAACACCTAACCAAGATATGGATGCGAAGTTTCAAAATACTACTACGTAATTATGATTTGGCACTAGTGTTCTAAAAAGCGTAAAGCGTTGCTAGGCATGTAACAGCAGTTTCAAGCTTTTCGGACCTGCATTTGCCTGGCGATGGCGAGACAAGAGCGATGCGAGAATGAAACTTGAGACTTGGTTAAGCATCGAGACCGAGTTTCAAACATAGGCGGAGCCTAGGCGCCACACCTATACGAATTTTTTAGAGCAGTGTCTGACACACATAAATTTGTGTCACAACTTGAATAGGTGGCATATTATTAGAAAACATAATTTCTGTCAATTATTAAAGTTCTCGTAAGTTTGACACGTTAAGTTTAGTAATTAGAATTAACATAGTGACTAATATAGTAACCAAATTGAAATTTTAGTGATTTTATTGGGACAATTAAAGTTAATGACCTCTCGATGATTTCAATGAAAGTTGAGTGAACAAAAAACGAAATTAACCCAATTATTTTTTTTATTTTCTTTTCCAAAACCTTGAAAAACCCAAAAAACCAAAAAATAAAAAAAAAAATAAAAATCGTACATTGTCAAGTAACCGTTAAAACTTAAAAGGACCTTTGACTCGCTGCATGTGACCCCCCAACACACATCTGTTTATGTTTCTCCGAAAATATTTGTTGTCCACTGTCAATTTGCCAATTACCCTCTTCTCTCTCTCTCTCTCTCTTCATTATATATCTTGCAGTTATTTACGTGTGCAGGATCTGATTCTGAAATATATTTTCCCAAATATTGCTGGCTATATTTGTGTATAGAGTGAGTATAGTTGGCGATATTCTTTCGCAGTGCATTAGGATCGCCGCCGGCGGTTTCTCCACCACCTCCGGCCGTTACAATAAGAACAAACATCATGGGCTCAGCCATCTTCTCCATTTTGTTCATATTTGCCTTTTCTACATCTCTTCTCACCATCAATGCTGTTGATTCTGAAGTGGGTATGATAATATCCCCTCTCTCTCTCTCTCTCTCTCTCTCTCTCTCTCACACACACACACACACACACACACACACACACACACACACACACACATTTCTCGACCCCAGAAATGCATTATTGGAACTGGGTTAGAACGAAAAGAGTTATAGATTGGGGGGCTTTTGCTATTATTGATTATATATCTGTGCATGAGTATTTTATATTGTTAAATGTTAATTGTAGCTATGTGCATGGATATTGACATGTTGTTATAATTTCATAATTTGCACATACGTTATTGTTTATTTGTATTAAGACTTGAATTCTATCTCTCAAACATCAATCTTTTAAGAAGAGTAACTCATGTTACATAATATTTCAGTATTTAATTCATATAGGATTATTTCCTTTAAAATTTGTTATATACATAATCTTGTATTTCTTATGTTTATAGCAAGAAATAATTATATTAAATTCATTCATGAAGGACTTAAAAAAAAAAAAAAATCTATCTTTGTTATGTTGGGTACGTTGGATCGAAGAATGTTTATTTTGAGAAAAAATGGTTTTATGAGAAGAATGTTTATTCAATTCTATCTTAATTATATTTTGGATGTATCGAATGTATTGTACTAAACATGTGGATATTCATATTTATATACGAATTTCATATGTACGGTATGTGGGGGTGGGTGTGGGTGTTGGGGGTATGGACATAGTTGTCATGATTCTAGTGAAAAATAGTCCATTTTATTTATTTATTAATGGTTTGGAATTTTTGTTAATTAAATTATATTTAGCAAATTAATCTCCATAATATATAATTTAATATTAATGCACGTGCTGCCAATTAAGGTTGTTGTTTCATAATGTGCTTTTGCTTTATTCTTTGTCCCCAAAATATGCTTTGACAGTATTGGTAGATCCGTGAGAGTCAAATCCTCGTGCAGTCGTGCTTATGTTTGTATTTGTAACTTTAATTTGTTGTCTCAACTGCAAGAGGCAAAAACACCTCCTGCAGTTGAGACCTCGTGGCCACGAGATTTAAGTCGACTGCATCCACAACAAACCCAACTTTCTGTTGGTAGGCTGCGAAAATGGATTCGTTACAATGTTTCAGTTCAAATTTTGACTGAAAATGTGTCTCTAGACCTTGAATCATGTTGGTTTGTCCAAGGGGTGTCTTACTTAGAAGAGAGACGAGATAATATGTACAAGATATATAAACCTTACTGAAATTTGAAAAAAAAAAATGACAGATGGAGAGTCTCCATTCACCTATGAGGAGACCAAACTTAATGGACCACAAAACTGGGGCAATCTGAATCCCAATTGGCAAGTTTGTTCAACTGGAAAACTGCAGTCTCCAATTGATCTTCTCCATGAAAGAGTGACAGTGGTGAAGAGTTTGAGAGAATTGAAAAGAAATTATAAGGCAGCTCCTGCAGCACTCATAAACAGGGGACATGATATTATGGTAACCCCTCCAACATGGTTATGTTCTTCTTTCTTACACGAACTTTTGCTTCCCGTACAGTACTCGACAATATCAAGAAAGAATAACAAATCAAAATTTAAATTCGACCACACGTAATATATGCTTTTTGGACCTTTTACTACAGATGGAATGGAAGGCAGATGCAGGAGGCATCAAAATAAATGGTACTAAGTACAAACTAAAGCAATGCCATTGGCATTCTCCCTCTGAACACACAGTGAATGGAGCAAGGTGCATATACACACACTCTTTGTTTCACAAATTAATTAATTACTGAATATAAATATGTAATTGTAGCTTGCTTGCTGAATGCATTCAATAAATTTTACTTAATTTTTCACTAGATTAAAGTGAATAAGTTACTTTTCAGCAAATGCTCACTTAAATTTTCTTAGCAGCTATGATATGGAGCTACACATGGTTCATAACAGCCCTAGTGGAGAGATTGCAGTAGTTGCAATCCTGTACAAATTCGGGCACCCTGATACTTTCATCTCAAAGGTGATTATTTTGGCTCAAATTCACTTATTTTGAAGCTTTTTCCATGACGATGTAACTTAATAGCATCTTCATTACCTGAGTATCCGAAAAAGAAAAAGATGTAAAGTCTAATCATGTCAAATATTACATACCAAACAAAACCTAAGAGTTTTGGCTGAGAGCTCGAACGCCCCCGGGTCAAGTAGGCTCCCCAAATGATATTGTTACCTTTTCTCCCCAAAGGAGAAGAAAGTCCCGTAAAGGAAAAGAAGGGCCAGCAGGGGATAATGGGCTACCCCTCGGATTTTGTGTCCTAAAAAAAACAGACCAACTTCATAGGTACTAACAAGTATGTATGGAGCCGTTGGTTTCTATATTGTTACTTTTTCGTGTCAGACAACAACCGAGCACCGACCTGGACAACGTAGAGTTGTATGTATTCATTTTGTACCCGTGACAATTCTAATGTACTAACAGTTATGCATCTTTCTCTGCTACAGTTTTTACATCATGTCAAAACAGTTGATCACAGAGGACTTGATTTGGGGGTTGTTAACCCATGGGAAATCAAGTTTGGAAGTAGAAAATATTACAGATATTTGGGTTCCCTCACAGTTCCCCCATGCACACAGGGTGTTATTTGGACAGTACTCAAGAAGGTCAGTCCAGATTTGACAGTGAAAGTTACTTTCAAAATAGTTTACTTTTTTATTTAAGAGTAACTTAGTTTTAAGCTTAGCTCATCTAAAACTCTACTTCTTTTATAGGTGAGGACAGTCTCAAGGGAGCAAGCAAGAGCACTTAGGGATGCTGTTCATGATGTAAGTATTTTTCAATCAGAGTTGAATTGATTTTTTGTGTTTTACCCTCAGCATTAAGATAACTTATTTGAAAACTTTTAAATGGAGAAATATTCGGAAGTTTTAAAAACTTTCGGTTTGTTCAAAGTATTCGATAAGACTTGGTATATTATTGTTTTATTGTCAAGATCTTGTTTGAAGGTGTTGATTTGTTTCTTTTCAGGGGTTCGAGGACAATGCAAGGCCAGTTCAGCAATGGGATGGAAGAAACGTTTACATGTATAATTCCAGGAGTCCGTGAAATTTTCCGCTAAACACAAAAGATAATGACGAAGAGATAAGTATAGATAATTGCATTGTTAAGTGGGTTTATGAAGGCATTACTGGATTATAGTCTATATATGTGCACCTTAAGGCAAGTGGTATATATGATTGGATAGTACTCAATAATATTAATAAATAAAAAAATTTATTTATTATATTGTCGAGTCTTGTTCAGTTCTATATACGAACTGAACATAAAAGAGCAGTAATTTATGTTGATTTATTTCCTCTTCTACCAAATGTTTGCAGTTCAAGATTTCGACTCAAAACACAATTGTATAAGACATGCATATCGGTAGTAGAATTTCACCTCCTTAAAGAATTTCTATTGAGAAAACTGAAAAACGTAAAGAAAAGAACAGATAACATCAATAATAGAAGTAGAACAGCTAAATCTGAAACTCAGCAAAAAAAAAAAAAAAAAAACATTACAAACTTGATAACTCATCCGAAGTGTAGATTTTATTGAATGGTAAACTCTTATAATGTGTGATCTTGATTTTAACCGTTCCCTAAAGTAATTACAAAGCACAGTTGATGAACTCGTGAATATTGAACTCGTGAAGATTACAGAAAGCCAAACCTTTGGACCTGGTTCAAAATATAACAGCAAATCAACAACACAATAAACAATATCTTAATCCACTCAAGGAATTATTATGAAGGGTTATTCCATAGACTCAACCAGAGATTTAAAATTACTTGTACCCATGATTTGTTCCCTTTGTGATGCAAAAGAAGACACTTCATTAAAACAAAGATGAAGAAATGTCCTCTATAAAGAACACTGAAAGTGACCAAAGACTAGTCCTGATTATGTTGACATTTCAAATTCCTAAAATCGTCAAGTTTTGCACATAGTAATAATAATAATAATAATGTTATAATCTAAACTAATTGAGTCGAGGTAAAACATGGTTATCCAAAATCTGTACAATTTAATGAAAAAAAATTTAAACACAATTTAATTTAAAGTGATAAACAACTTAAGACTAATCCAATCAAAGGCGGATCAGAAAATCATGTTGGACCAACTTGAAATTGAAAATAAGTCAAGTATATTTTTTTTTTACATATAACAAAAAAATCTAATTACTACCTACTGAAGTTGAATACGTCGAGCTTTAACAACATTAAACTCATCTATAATGGAATCTACATTTATTTTTTCAATAAATTCTCGTTCATGTAGAGTATCATACAATCAGCAAGAAACTCATCCCCAATTATGTTACGAATTGCTGTCTTCATATGTTTCATTGTCGAAAAAACTCGTTTAGTAGTCGTCGTACATACAAATAGTGTCAGTATAAGACGAATCAATCTAATCAGTATAATGTAACTCTCTGACCTTCTACTTGTAACCAAGAGCTTGCATACTTCAGAAAGTGAAGGCACTTGAAACCAATGATCGGGAATTACATCATACTGATAATGTTGCAACTCATACCTTAAAGAATAAACATCTTGCTGTGTAAAATCACAAGGATAGAACTTCTCCGTAAGCTTGCAAATATCATCCCCATTGAATGATTCAAATGAATTTCAAGGATCCAAAGCAACAATTAAATAGATTAGTTCTACCGATAGCTCATTTCTATCCCCAAAATCTTGTATTTATATCTTCATTTACAGAAAAAGAACCAAAACCATCAACAACTTGGGTTTCATCTTGAAGGTAATACATGCCATTTTTCTTTGGCCCTTTCATAACAACTATAGATCATTTAACAACTTTCAACACACTACCTTCAGATTTGAACCAATACCCATCATCTTATAAAACCCCTAAGGCTATAAGGTTTCTTATCAGATTTGGGACATACCTCACATTATGAATTATCCTTACCATGCCATCATTCATTTTAATGGCAATATCTCCTACCCCCACAACAACCTAAGTGTTATTATCTCCCATATACACCTTTCTTAGTTCAATATCTTTATAATCATTGAACCGGGCTTTAACAGGACTCATGTGGAAGGTACAGCCAAAATCAAGAATCCACTATTGACTTTGATTACCCTCAGAGACAGTCATTACATGCAAACTATCCATTTCAATTTCTAAGGTAGCATTGTTTTGATGTTTTATAGGCTGATTCCTCAGTTTTCTTTTAAAATCATAACAATCCCTCTTAAAATGACCTAACTTGCCATTGTTACTTTTGTCTCTAGATTTTGATTTATCCTTAGACTTACATTTTTCTTTCTTACTATGGTTATTTCCTTCCATTTTCTTAGACATGCTTCTCACAAAGTGACTCTCTTTTCTTGCCCCACACTTAAACTCTTCCATGACTTCAAGATCCCTATACCTTAGAACATCGATGACTATAGCTTGAGTTAGGGTATTCCTAGCATATTTTATAGCATTTTTCACATCTTTATAAGATTCAGATATGGAATTGAGTAAAATTACAACAAGATCTTCATTAGAAAAATCTTTCCCATTATGGGACAAACTTTTATCATTATGCTAAAATCACTTAAATTGGCTTCCAAGTCTTTACTAGTATCCATTTTAAAACTGAATAACTTCTCAAGTAGATAAATTTTGTTAGGTAAAGTTTTGGTTAGAAATAGAGCATCTAAAGCAGATCAAAGATCTCTAGCAGTTTTTGAGTCATCAACTTATCTAACTATGTTATCAAATAGATGCAAGATTATGGAACTATATACAATTTCATTCATATCAATAATTTCAGTGGGTTTTTCTTTTAAATCATCAAGATATGTTTTTAGATCATTAAGAGCCCTTGAGAGTCTTTGTTGAACTAAAATTGCTCTCATTTTTTTGTTTCCATATTGAGTAATCTCTATTTCCATCGAATATTGATAACTTGACCTTCGAACCCATGTTGGATTCTAAAAATGAATGATTCTCTGGACAACATTGACTGATCTTTTTAAAGATCAGAGAATGTTCAACAAAAATGGTTTTCAAGAAAAGGCACAATCAAGAAACATCAATTTTAACACAGATTGTAGATAGCAATGTTTTTAACACAAATTGTAGATAAACCACAACTTTCTAGAGAAATATAATATGAACTCCATACTTAATAATAGAATAAGCAAATAGTAACATCTTCATGTCATATATTATTTGCATATTCACACATCATGCTCAATTTTATGCAAACCATAAATTAGATGTATCGTATGCAAAGAAATTATATTTCAGTACTTATCATTTTGCATTTATCATGAGTTGAGGCTATTTCATAAAAGAATCCAAGACGTTCACCATCTTAACTGAGATTGAAGAGTCTTACCATAATACTATTGTCAGAATTGTATAATAAACTTCAATACTTGGATGAATCACCAGAGTATTAGGTACTTATTTTACTAGTATCAATACGAACAGAGAACTTTCAAATCCAAACAAGTATTTTAGAATTTTGCAACCGAATAACCAGATCTATCATTAATTTGATAGATCAATATTCGTATACCCCAAAAACTTACCCAAAATACTTCAATAGTGGCTTTGATACCACTTTGTTAACAAAATACAACACTTGACTGTTACAACTTGACTACTAAAATCAAGAACTACACCTTAAGTGAAGATTACAATCAAGATAACCACCAAAGTATCAGGGTTCAGAAAACTCAACTAGATTGGATCACCACACATGCCGTCTAAGGATAGGCACAGATCTCACCTTGATCACTAGAACAACATTTTTTTTATTACAGATCTAAGGCTAAAACCACCCATTTGATCTATTCTAATTAGAATTACTATTCATCAACAGGATGAACACTAGATCTTAATCCTCCAAGTTACTGTTCACTCAAGCCTTTGGCATTCAAACCAACCTCTCAACTCCTTAGTTTTTCGAGAAAAAAAAAAAAAAAAAAAAGAGTAAAGAGAGAAATCAAATGGAAAAAATGGTGAAGAAAAGAAGAAAGAATATCAGAAAACTTAATGTAAAAGAACAACCACACTTTCATACCCAAAGCCCAAGATGAACTGAATGGTCATGTAGAGCTCTCAACCATTGGATTAAATCCAATGGCTAAGAATCTGTAGAAGAAAGCACAATCCTTTCCCCAACTCTTAAGCCAATGCCAAGGGTCCACATGGCATCCAATTAAAGCCTCAGGAGTGAGAATTAGCCTTAGACCAAAACCGGGTTTGTCAAACACACTTTGAACATTTACGTATTTACATTTTCTTCACATTTTTTTTGATTTTCCATAATCTACTTTATTATGTCAATTTTCTTCAAGAATTATTTTCTACACCATTTTCTTCTCGTCAGATATCGAGAACCTAATGCATATGTTTCACAATTAATGAGCCAAGACATCAATACAAAAAAAAAACATTTACACGTTTACAAAAATTGATCCACCGGATCCACCAAGAACACATGATCCACAATTAATGAGCAAGACATCAGTACAAAAAAAAAAACATTATAAGTGATATGTACTATAAAAATCTAACACAATCTAGCGATTCATAATAGAAAACACATAATTCAACCATATAAAAATATTTTCAGGCATCAAAAATATATTAAAATAACATTTCTGCTTTTAAAGGTATATTAATAATAGTCCAACACTTTACAACAAAGAAAATATAGCAAACAAAACAAATATCATACCACAAAACAAAACAACAAAACACAATGCATGAAATAAAAAACAAAATACACAATAGATTACAAATATAAGCCACAATGATGATATAAACGATTACGATTGTTATATAAATGATCACGACTCGTCCATCCCTGGTCTCATACCTTTCTATAGTTAGAAAGCAATAATCTAACTATTGTTGGGTTAGCCAGATAGGCGACCCATAGAATGACAGTTACCACTAGTGATTATGAAGATGTAACGTCCCTCATTAATTCTTAATAATGAAGGAGATGAAGGGACACCTATCATTAAAGACAATTAGAGTTCGTAATTGCAGGCCACCCCTATAAATAGAGACCAACCCTAGGTAAAATGGACTCTATTATTCTATACATTGCTATTCTGCACATTTGATTTAATTATATACTGATTATCACACCGAGTGGTCACGAGGGATAGAAGCTCCCACCACTATTTTACAGGGTCTCTACCACTATCGCCGCCACCGAAATGAGAATGAGAAAAATATTTATCATCATTTGGTGCCATAAGTGAAAAACTACATAAAAAGTCATGACTTGAACTAGAAGAGTAAATAATGTAACCGCCCTTCCAGGCCCCATCGGAGATGTTGACACCAAGTCCAATGCTGCCACTAATCACCCACAACAAGAATTTTTCTCTGCCACTCAACGTGCAGCACTACAAGCTCATGTGGCGGCCTTAACGGCTCATCTCCGTGATCGAATCTTTCTTCGCTTCTCTCGCCACCTTGTGGGTCATAGTCTTTCATCGGTAGGACGTTCACTATTAAGTGTTCCACCACAGGGTCATAGCCCTTCACCAGTTGGGTCATCACCACTAGGAGCTCCTTCCCAGACTCCTAACTTTCCAGCAATGGATACACCACCAACGATAGTTCTACCAATGGCCCAAGTTCTTTGGCTCTACTTTTCACACCCTATTTCAATTCATTGACATCTAGCCCAAATCTACATTGGGGACAACCGTCATGGGTGCATACACCTACACTGGTTGAGACACTAGTGTTAAGCTTGGAGCAATGAATAGAAGATATAATGGGTCGTAAAATAGCTGAGACTATGTCTAAGAAAAGTAGTAGGCAACAATTTATGGTGTTGAAAGAAGATCCTTTTTCCTAGAAGTGATGTCGGTCCCCTTGCCACGAGATTTGAACAGCCAAAGATGGAGAAGTCCGAAAGGATCTTCTTATCTTATCGATCATCTCCGAGATTTTGTCGAATTGATGAGGTTGCGAGCCACCTCCGATGCAATTATGTATAGGGCCTTCCTGCCAACACTTAGGTGGAAGGCAAGAGACTGGGTGGCAACTCTTCCCTCAAAATCCATCCATACGTTTAATGATTTTTCTAAGCAATTTGATGCATACTTAACCAACAGCAAGTGGACCAATGTAATTGACCCAAGACAAAGACAAGCACCTAAAAGATTTCATTTCTCGGTTCAATAGAGACCACCCTGAGGATCAAGGATCTCCATATGTCGACTGTAGTCACTGCCATGATGAGTGGAACTCGAAATTGTCCTTTCAAGATGTCACTCTTAAAAACTCGTTGAATACGATAAATGAGTTACTAAGGAGAGTGGATAAGTATGTAGATGTTAGGGAAGCATATTTCATTACCAAATGCATGAAAGATCGAAAGAAACTAAGTTTAACAAAAGGAAGACTCAAGATGAGCCTGAACCTCGAGATGACAAAGGCAAGAAGAAATGAACCATCTAAAGCAGATAAATGATGAGGGTACCAATGAAGGATTATGCTAGCTGGGAAGTCCTGGTGCACCTATTCGACCTGACCTGCGACAACTTCTTATTTTTACTACATTCTTTATTAAGTGTAAGACAAGGTGATGAGCCTCTGTCTAAAAAAAAAAAAGCGAAGAGCCTCTATTTAAAAAAAAAAAGCGATGAGCCTCTATTTAAAAATCAAGGCGATGAGCTTTTATCTGAAATACAAAGCGATAAGCCTCTATTTAAAAATGATTAAAATAAATAAATAAATAAATAAAGGCGACGAGCCTCTGTTTAAAAACAAGGCAATAAGCCTTTGTTTAAAAACAGGACGATGAGCCACCGTTTTAAAAACAAGGCGATGAGCCACAATTTAAAAAACAAGGCAATGAGCCTCAGTAATGCGATGAACCTTAGTCAAAATAAGCAAAACACCAATGAAACGAGAACACAAAATAAAGGGAATACATATGCCTAAGGGGGGCGGGTGGGTGGGAGCGCTGGTGAACTCATCCGCCCTACTTATACCTATTTTTACGAACTACTTTATAGTCTCAATATTGACTGGGCTATATGCACTTATAGGACAAACATACAAACAAATATTTGTCTCAATAGAAAATTGAAAAAGTTAGAGAAGTGCGGTAGATTATTTCTACTTCCCATTGACGATAGTCTAAGGAAAGTAGATGTGCTTATGATGATAGAAACGATTACAATTGTTATATGTTGTCTGCTAATAGTGGCATGTCCTGGCACGCCCACCTCACCGGCTTGCCCACTTCGATGGTCTCATAGCTCGCCTCTTCACGCTTGACAACAATAACACAACTATCGTTGGGTTAGCCAGTCAAATGACCCACAGAATGACAGTTGCCACTAGTGATTGGGAAGATGTAACGTCCCTCATTAACTCCTAATAATGAAGGAGATGAAGGGACACTTGTTATTAAAGACCATTAAAGGCCGTAATTGCATGCCATCCCTATAAATAAAGACTAACCCCAAGGTAAAAATGGACTGTATTATTCTCTACATTGCTATTCTGCACATTTGATTTAATTATATACTGATTATCACACTAGAGTGGTCACAGGAGATAGAAGCCCCGCCACTATTTTTGCTGTGTCTCCACACTATCGTCACCGCGCTCGAAGGAGGAGAAAAATATTTATCATCACATAGTTTTTGCAAAGCCGCACAAAGTTGTAAAAATTAATAATTTGGCCTTTGAAATTTTAAATTTTGAACATTCGAATTTTAAAAAATTTTAGAAATATAAGACCATAGATCTTATATCATTAGAAAGCTTTATGATCCTATATTTAGTGCAAAGCTATCCCAATTTTGATAGCAAAGAATTTTTGCTATACTTTAGGAATTAGACTGCTAAAAAATTTCTAGATCATGAGTCTTATAGCATTGGAAAGCCCTACAACTCTACTTTGAAATCAGAAAAAGGGTCTGTAAAACGGAGTTTCCTTCGTTGATTTATGTTAATTTCCGCAAAGCTGTCCCAATTTTACATCTCAACTAATTTTTGTTGCACTTTAGGGGTTAGACTACTTTAAATAAGATATTTCCAGATTATATCATTGGAAAGATCTACGAGTCTAATTTCGAACCAAAAAAATAGTTTGTAAAACGAAGCTAATGATGAGATATGTTAATTTTAAGCAAAGTCACAAGAAAGCTATCAAAAATTCCAAATTGGGACTTGGAAATTTTGAAATTCTAACACAAATTTCAAATTTTACAGAATTATATAAATATTAAGAACTGCCATTGGAAATCTCTATGATTATAATTGCAAATGAAAGAAACAGTTTCAAAGACGCAATCTCGTGCTTTTAGTTATAATTGTTTTTGTAAAGCCGTACAAGGCTGTCCCAATTTCGATCGCAACATTGTTTTGTTTTACTTTACTCATTACACTGCTTTAAGTAAGATATTTTCATATCACAAGTGATATATTATTGGAAAATCTAGAGTCTACTTTCTAATGAAAAAAGGGCCCCTGAAGTGGAACTTCCTACGTTGAGTTATGTTAATTTTCACAAAGCCGTGCAAAGTTGTTGAAAAATCAAAATTAGACTTTGGAATTACTAAATTCAAACTAAATTTTAGAATTTTACAAAATTTTAGAAAGATTAAGATCATGGATTTTATATCATTGAAAAGGCCTATGAGTCTACTTTCAAATGAAAGAAACGTTTTGTAAAATGGAGTCTCTTGCTTTAAGTTATAACCATTTTTCATAAAGTTGTGCAAGTCTTAACAAATTTTAGTTGTACTTTAGGAGGATTAGACTGTTTTAAATCACAAATTTTCAAATCATGAATCTTATATCATTTTTAAAACAGAGCATCCTACGTTGAGTTATGTTACATCCAAAAATCACCAATCCACTTGGACGTGAACTCACGTCAGCCTCAGGGCACACGTGGTATAATAGACTGGCCTCATTGATAAGTCTAGTCAAACGTCTAAGTGCAAAGGGCTGAAGATGTAAGTCTCGGCACCAGAGGCTTAATTAATAGCTTCAGATAGAAGAGAGGACATATACTATATACTTGCATTGGAATGGAGGCCTCAGACTTAAGCCTCAGATTCAGACTTAAGGCTCGAACTTAAGCCCCAGACTTTGTGCATAATTCTGATAGATTGGACCTTAATATTAATATACTTCATATGCCGGATAAGACATGTTGTACAATTGTCAACTTATCTCAAAACCCGGATCACAAAAGGAAACTTCCAATAACAAAAGAGAGTTGACTTAACTACCCTTAATTATCTCCTATAAATTGGCAATAAAATCTCAGAAGAAAGGTTTACGAATTTAACAAAGAAAAATCATATACAAAGTGGATGTATGTATAAGCAGAGATAATACGTTATAGCAGAAATGATGCTCGTTTGCATTGGGAGAAAGAGAGTTTCATTTTCTATTTTGACATTTGTCTTTGAGAAATGTCATCCATTTTTTGAGGTCAACAAGTTATATTAATTTTCTCAAAGCCGCAAAGCTGTAGAAAATTCAAAATCAAACCTTTATAATTTAGAGTTTTAGAAATATTATGATCATTGATCTTATACTATTGGAAAGCTCTATGATTCAACATTCAAATGAAAGAAACGGTTTGAAAAAGGTAGTCCGCTTTAAGTTATAACCATTTTCGTAAACATGCGCAAAGCTGTGCCAATTTTGGCTGCAATGAATTTTCATTTTACTTTAGTTATTAAACTACTAAAATTAGAAATTTGCAAATTATATCATTGGAAAGATCTGAGTCTCCTATCAAATGAAAAAAATGGTCTGTAAAATAAAGCAAATGTTGAGAAATGTTAATTTTTGCAAAGTTGTCAAATATTCGAAATCAGGGACATCAAAATTTCAAAATTTGAAAAGAAAATTTGAATTTTACATAAGTTTAGTAGTTAGATCATAAATCTTATACCATTGGAAAGCGTTATTATTCTACTTTCAAATGAGATAACCGGTATTCAAGATGGAGTCTCATGAGTTATAACCAATTTCAATCGCAATGTATTTTTTTTATACTTTAGGAATTACACTGCTTTAAATCAGATACTTTATAATCACGAGTCTTGTGTCAATGGAAAATCTACGAGTCTCTTTTTTGTAAAATTGCGCAAAGTTGTCCCAATTTCACACTTCAATGAAATTTTTTGCACTTTAGAAATTACATTGCCTTAAATTAGATATTTCCAAATAATAAGTCTTATGTCAATGGTAAGATCTAAGATTCTACTTTCAAATAAAAAAAAAATCATAAAATGGATCTTCCTATGTTGAGTTATGTTAATTTTCACAAAGCGACGCAAAACTGTTGAAAATTTGAAATTAGATCTTTGAAATTTTGAAATTAGAATTGAAAGTTCGAATTTTACATAAATTTATTAATTTTAATATCATGGATTTTATACCATTGAAAAGATATGCGAGTCTAATTTCAAATAAAATAAATAGTTTGTAAAATGGAGTCCATTGGTTTGAGTTATTGCCATTTACGTAAAGCCTCGCAAAGCTGTCTCAATTTCACGTATTTTTGTTGTACTTTAGAGATAGATCGGATCATGAATCTTATATCAGAGCTTGTTTGATTTCACTTAAAATATTACTAAAAAGTTGAAGTCAAAATCAACAATTAATTTTAACTTCTAATTTCATAGACCCACAACTTTTTACAACTTTTGAACTACACATTTCATCAACTTTTATCAACTTTTACAAAAAATCTGATTTTAATCAAAATCAAACACATCCTCAATAAAAATATCTACAAGTCTACTTTCAAATTAAAAAATAGTTTGTGAAACTAAGCTTCCTAATTTGATTCATGTTGATTTTTGCAAAGCCGCGCAAAGTTGTCGAAAATTCAAAATTTAACCTTCCAAATTTCAAAAATCGAACTCAAAATTTTGAATTTTACAGAATTTTAGATATATTAGATTATTGATCTTATAACATTGGAAAGCCTTATGAGTCAACATTCAAATGAATGAAACAATTTGAAAAACAAAATCTCGTGCTTTAAGTTATAACTATTTTATTTTAAGCCGCGCAAAGTTGACCCAATTTCTGTGGCAACGAATTTTCGTTATACTTTAAGGATTGGATTGCTTTAAATCAGATATTTTGAGATTGTGAGTCTTATATCATTGGAAAACCTTACAAATCTACTTTCAAATGAATAAAAATGGTTTGTATAATAGAACTTCCTACCTTGAGTTATATTAATTTTTGCAAAGTCGCGCAAAGCTTTCGAAAACTTGAAATATGACCTTTGAAATTTCAAATTTTGAACAAAAATATTGAATTTTATAGAATTTTAGAAATTGTAGTATCATGGATCATTTACTATCAAAAATTCCTATGAGTCTACTTTCAAAAAAAGAAACGGGTTGTAAAATTGAGACTTGTGCTTTAAGTTATAACCATTTTCGTAAAGTCAAGCAAAGATGTCCCAATTTCACATTTCAACGAATTTTTTTTTGCACTCTGGGATTAGATCTAGATTATATTGTTGGAAAGATCTACAAGCCTACTTTCAAAAGAAAAAACAGTTTGTAAGCCAGAACTAATGTTGAGCTGTATGTTAATTTGTGAAAAGTTGTGGAAAATTTGAAATTGTGCCTTTGAAATTTCAAAATTTGAACATAAATTTGGAATGTTACAAAATTTTGGAAACTATTAAGATCATAGATCTTATACCATTGGAAAGTCATGTGAGTCTTGTTGGAAAAATATGTATCATATTTTTTATCTTTTTATATTGGCTCTCTTAATTAATATAACTATTTTTTAATGTTAAAAGAGCAGGTTAATATTTTCGTTATGACTAGTCTAGATAACACCAATTCTAACTAACTGCGTTGATAAGCAGATTAATTTTCCAAATCAATAAAATTGCATTTTTATTCTATTTCCATACATGATATATTATGATCACATGAATATTATTAACAGTTCTTTTTGTAGGTTAAATGATCTTTTCTTATTCTCTTAGATTTGTTTAGGAAGGAAATATTTAAAGATAATCTTGAGTTTCCTAAATTCTTTCATTCTACAAACCTAGAATATCTTTCTATATATTCTTTCCTACTAATTGTCTTACCATTTTTGTTGCAGATTTTTAGATAAGAAATAATTCCTAATTTAATTACTTTAACTATAAGTAAGACTACAAATCAATAAAGAATTAAGGCTTTGAAAATACAATTTTGGTTCTTGTTTCTCCAAGCACAAACTGGCCAGATTCTTGGTGAAAAACAAGACTCGATTCTTCATTGATTTTAATTTCAAAGAAAAAAGTTTTCTTCAAACTCATTGAAGAATCAAAAATAAATTGGTGCACAACGAATAATTCTATATCTTAATTAATCTACTTAACGTGAAGTTAAGATCGGGGGTTCTTAATCCAAGTAGTGGTTGCGGTCAAGTACAATATAGAAGTGGTGATAAAGTCAATACCGGTGGATTTGATTCCACTTCATCAACAAGTTAGGAGAAGAAGTATCAAAAGGAGTTGATATGTTTTCTTTTGATTGTTTTTTTTTTTAAAAATTTTGCAAAATTACAAAAATCGGATACTATTGTATTTTTAATCAAGATTATTAGTGGATTTTTTTTTACCCATGGCATGGAGGCTCGTGGATGTTTCCTTTCAGGGTTTTCCACGTTATATCTTGTGTTCGTATTTAATTCTTTAAATTCCGTATTTAACAAGATTAGGTAAACGAACACTTCTTTGCGAGTCACAACTATTATCATTGTCAATCGCCAGTTCCGAATATGTTCTGTCCACTACTACTTTAATTAAGATTAAAAATATTATTAATTTAATTAATCTAGATTTTAGAACTTTCAATTGGTATCAGGGCGGGTTCACTTTTTAAAGTGCGATCCGAAAAAACCTAGATATGGACGGAGCTCCATTTAGACCACCGGTTTTAGACGGAACTAATTATGCATATTGAAAAATTAGGAATCAAGTCCACATTCAATCTCTTGATGAAAAAGCTTGGAACTCTATTGTCTATGGTTATAAAACTCCACCTATTGTTGAAAATAGTGTGGAAAGAGAGAAAAAGACAGACGAGTGGGCAACAACTGGTTTTAATTATACAAATTGAAATTCAAAAGCTTTAAATGCCATATTCTCCTTGGTGGATTTTAATCAATTTTGTTTGATCTCTACATGTCAGGTTGCTAAAGAAGCTTGGAACATCTTACAGATTCTCCATGAGGGAATCTCAATTGTCAAGTCATCCAAGCTTCAAATTCTTACTCTAGAATTTGAACAACTAACCATGAGAGACGATGAACAATTCAAGGACTTCTATGCAAAACTCAGTGACATCACCAATACAACTTATAATTTGGAAAAGAAATATTCGGAGAACAAAATTGTAAAAAAAATTCCCAAATCCTTGCCTAATCATTTTCACTCCAAAGTAACTGCAATTGAAGAAAGTAATGAGATTGATAATATGAAGGTTGAAGAATTGGTGGGATCATTGATGACATATGAATTACATCTATAAAGGAGAAAGAAAGAAAATGGATCTGGTATTGCCTTCAAAATTAAAAACAATGAAGAAGAGATTAATGGTGAGGAGAGTAAAACAAATGAAAACATGGCAATGCTCACCAAACAATTCAAAAAATTTCTAAAAGTAAATCAAAAAGGAAAGAACTTGAATGCTCCATTACAACAAAAGAATAGATTTCCAAACAACACAAGGCAAAATCCTAATATTTCCATGAATAGATCTGAAAATCGGACTCAGTGTCATGAGTGTAATGGTTTTGGTCACATAGCCTCTGAATGTGCAAATACTTTTAAAAAATCTCATACCAAGAAGGCTATGAATATCACTTGGAGTTCAGAAAATGATAAAAATTTCGAGATGAGGAAGAGGACGAGGGTGAGGACGAGGACGATAGAACAGAACTCTTGTTGATCGTGTAACGTCTTTAATCGTGAACTTAACATCTCGTCTTAATTTCATGCAAAACTTGACCGTGGTTCTAACTTATTGACTACAACATCTGAAGGACCGCATCGTGTTTGTTCTAACTGTAGTAGTGTAAACAAAAAATTAAAAGATGAAAAGAAGAATAACTTTTTTACTTACGTCATGATGGAATTTTTAGAAGATGATAAGGCTGCAATTGATTCTCAAAATAATATTCTAACCAACCTCTTAAAAGAGAATGATGATCAAATTGTGAACCTTTTTGATGAATTAAAAGATTCAAAAGAAAGGATCAAGCAATTAACAATTGGAACATCTCTCATTTAAGTGAAACACTTAGCTATGGAAGAACCTCAAATGTCAAAGAAGGATTGGGGTATGTTGGAAAAGGTAAATGAAAAGTTGAGAATTAGACCAGTTTTTTCAAAGAAACATTTTTTGCTATTTTTCTATACAGAACTGCTCTCATTGCTGTCAGTACTGTAGATGACTCGCCTATACAAGTTCTGACCAATGCCAAAACTCAAAAATATTCACAACCATCAGTTAAACAACTAGTGTATCAATTCTCAATGCAAAGAGGTATATCGAAATACTTTGTATGTGGTAATCTTGGACATGACTCATTTCATTGTTTATCTAACAAGAACTTGATTAACAGACAAATGAGATGCCATAATAATTCTAAAGTAAGACAAATTTGGGTTAAAAAAATAATTTAAATTGTTATATGGTTGATGTTGCCTATAGAACGTTTGTCCCTATCTCATGATATTTTGATAGTGATTGTTCTAGATATATGACTGGTAATCGATCATATTTAACTAACTACAAGATACTTGCATGTGGTTTGGTTACTTTTGGTGACAGGGCACAAGGCAAAATTGAAGGTGTGGGCACTATCCTAATTGATGGATTCTCACCTTTAAAAGAAGTTTTGTTTGTGGTTGGTTTAAAAGCTAACTTGATTAGTATATGTCAATTATTTGATGATAAACACTTTGTTATGTTCTCAAAAAATTCATGTAAAGTCTTGAACTATGATGGTAACTGTATTCTACATGGTATTAGGTCTAGTGATAAATGTTATCTTCTTGACACCAACATTACGTGTTATATTTCAAAAACTGACTCTACCGAATTGTGGTACAAATGATTGAGACATTTGAACTATACTAATTTGTTGAGACTAACAAAATTAAATGCAGTACGAGATATTCCTAAGCTTAGTAAAAAAATCTAAAGGATTAAGTGGTTCATGCCTAAAAGGTAAGGAAACTAAAAGTACTCACAAGCAATGTAAGTTTCTTGCTACATCTCCTATATTAAATTAATTAACATGGATTTGATGGGACCTATTCAAATTGAAAGTATTGGTGGTAAAAAATATATCTATGTATACGTGGATGATTTTTCTAGATACACTTGAGTAGATTTCTTGAGAGAAAAATCTAATGTTTTTTAAAGATTTAAATTTTTGCACCTAAAAATAACAACAGAAAAATTTTTTGAGAGAATAAAAATAATGAAAAATTAGAAGTGATTATGAGAGGGAGTTTGAAAATGCTAATTTCTCTACTTTCTGTTAACAAAATGACATTTTTCATAAATTCTCTACTCCTAAAACTCCTAAACAAAATGGTATTGTGGAAAGGAAAAATAGGTCTATACAAGAGATGGCTAGAGTTATGCTAAATATTAAGAAGCTTCCTGTTAAATTATGGGCTGAAACTAATAGTACGGCTTGTTATATTTTGAATCGTGTCTTTAATAATAGGTACCACTCAAATTTCATATAAAATCTTGAAAGGAAGAAAACATAATCTCAAGTATTTCCATACCTTCGGTAACAAGTTATGTGTTAAATGATCGAGAACACTTGAGTAAGTTTGATTCAAAAAGTGATGAGGGAGTGTTTATTAGTTACTCTGAAAATAGCCGATCTTATAGAATTTATAACATGCGCACTCAAACTATCATTACATCTATCAATGTGAAAATTGATGACACTGATGATTTTTCTTCTTATTCACATAAACCTAATATTTAAACTTTTGAAGAACATGTTGATTGAAGTCAGAGTATTCAAGACCACCACGTGTCTGCTTTGCATGAGATGAACTAAACTACCAATATCCGCTTAAATGATCGAGAACACTTGAGTATCTCCGCTCCCGCTCTTGTTCACGCTTCTCTCGATGTTCTTGGAGATTCGACTTACTAAGTACAAATAACGAACAGAACATAAGAAGGCAACCACCTTCTTGGATACAAAAGGCATACCCATTGGATAATGTACTCTCAGATTCGAGTTAGGGTATTGTAACTAGAATGAGGCTTGCAAATGAACTTGAAAACGTTTGCTACACTTCACAAATTGAACTCAAAAATATAAATGAAGCAATTATTGATAAAAATTGGGTTCTAGCCATGTATGAAAAGCTAGCTCAATTTGACATAAATGAAGTGTGAGAACTTGTACCTCGGCCAAATGACACAAATGTGATCGGGACAAAGTAGATATTCAAAAATAAATTAGATGAATAAGTCAACATAGTCAGAAACAAGGCACGCTTGGTTGCACAGGGATACACTCAGCTAGAAGGAGTGAATTTTGATGAAACATTTGCACCTGTGGCTCGACTTGAATCCATTAGACTTTTACTATTTGTGGCATGTCAAGTGAGGTTCAAGCTGCACCAAATGGATGTCAAAAGTGCATTTCTAAATAGAATTTTTAATGAAGAAGTCTATGTTGAGCAGCCTGAGGGATTTGTTGATCCTTATTCTCCCGACCATGTGTTCGGACTCAAAAGGGCTTTATACGGACTAAAGCAAACCCCATGTGGTTGGTATGAACTATTTCTTGTTGGAAAATACTAGATTATTCATCAAACATTTCAAAACTAGATTATCTACGTCGATGATATTGTGTTTGGTTCTTCATTAAAAACAAAATCCAAAGAGTTTGTTACACTTATGAAAATTGAATTCGAAATGAGTATGATTGGTGAACTAAACTTCTTTTTAGGTTTGCAAATCAAACAAGTTGGATTAGAGATATTTATCTTACAGGCCAAGTATGCTAAAAATATGGTGAAGAAGTTTGGTCTTGAATAAACCATGTTAATTAGAACTCCCATGGCTACATACTTGAAAATCTCTAGAGATGACCAGGGCAAGGAGGTTGACTCTAGCTTGTAAAGGAGCATGATCGGCAGTTTTCTATACCTGACTGCAAGCCGTCCTGACATATCATTCAGTGTTGGAGTTTGTGCGCGTTATCAGGCCAAACCAAAATAATCACATCTTGCAGCCGTGAAGCGAATTATTCACTATATTAACTATAATTCTAATTTTGGTTTATGGTATACTAATGATACTAATTCTCATCTTGCAGATACACTTGCTATTGCTAAGTTTGAAAACATGGATGATAGAAAAGCATGAGTGAAGGATGTTTCTAAATTAGTAACAATTTCATTCCATGGTTAAGTAAAAAAAAACTCTATTTCTTTATCTACTCGCAGGTTTAATATATTGTTTGCATGGTAGTTGTTGCACTCGACTACTATGTATAAAACAAATACTATGTGATTATGGTATTGATCAGATTACATTATATATTCGTGATAACACTAGTGCTATCAATATTTCTAAAAATTTTGTTCAACACTCTAGTTACAAACATATTGACATTAGACATTATTTTATTATAAATTTGGTCGAAGAAAAAGTAATTACTTTGGAACATATTCAAACTTAGTATCAATTGGCTGATTTGTTCACCAATGCCTTAGATTTTGCTAGATTTGAGATTCTACGAAAGGCCATGGGCATTTGCTTGATTCATTAATTTTATTTTCAAAAAAAAAATATTTTACTTAGTAGAAGTAGTTTTTTTTTATCATGTGTGTTTGTTTGCCTTTACTTACCTTTTTATTTAAAAAAAGAAAAAGAAAAATGGGTGTTCTTGCAAATAGAATATGATATAAATGTATGATTAGTCTATAAATTTTGAGATTTACTTGGATTAACCAATCAATATGATATGCTCATTACACTTATGGTATAACATGCTCAATAAGTACACTTTAAAGACATATTGACTTGTTTGATTGTGCCTTATTACTGACTGAATTTTGTCTTTAAAGTAGTTTCGTACTTTGTTGTGGACCTATAGTCAGTATCTATGTCTCTCGACACTATAGTATGTTGTTGTCTTAAACAGACAAATTCATAGAGGAAAGGGCTACCACCATAGATGTGTGTAGCCGTCTTTGATAATGAACATAAATCATGTAGAAAATGACTACATCTATAGCTGTGATAAAGTCAACTCCATGATCTTATAAATTCAGTGCTTTGACAAAACAAAAAAATAATATATAAATAAAGTCAACACTCTGAGTACTCAAAAAAAATTGCTATGATACTCCTGTCTAGCACGCACATATTTTTTTTATTTAAAGAGATATGTTTAAATAATGACTGGTTTGAAATATATCTCAGTACTTATCTTCTTGACAATGTTTAATTTGGTTTAGTGGAACATGTTATGGTTTACTGGTCTAGTATGTCCTATCACACACTTACGTTATAAATCTGACCAAATAATTGAATCTAATTATACGCATTTATCTTATTGGAAGATTTCTATTTATTTTGATATTTTTGGACTGATTGTATAATTTGTGAATTATGAAATTTGTCTACAAATAAAGAATTTATTTTTATCTCATAAAATTTTTGCATTAATTTTGTGTGACTGTCTTTTGTAGGGCCTTTTCGTAGTTTTTCAATCAACCGTCTAATTTTGACAGTACAATCAGCTTTAATTGAAAAAAATATGGATGAATATTTTATGGAATCCAATCTTATTTTGTACTGATTTTATTTAAATTGATCTTCCAATTTTAAAAATTCCATTTTCCATAAAATAGCTTTTTAGATGAATAAATTCGAATTTCAAATATTTGGTTAAATGAAGTTTTTTTTATATATGTCCATAACTGTCAATCATCAGTTTAATTTTGATAACTGCTTTACACACGTTCTAAATTAATTGTTTCCTCATTGTGCAATTTTGAAAAATTCCTCCTATTAAACCGTGACTTAGGATTTTCTTCTTTATCTTTCACACTTGATTTTCAATTTCCTAACATCAAAGTCTCTTATACTTGATTTTGAAGTTGTATTGACTTTTCTTTCTTAGATTCAAACAAATGAAAACTTTCGATGCAAAATCAATAAAAATCTAAGTTCATCCAAGGGCACCGAGTGAGGTGTCTAATGAAACCGGGGACCTCAAATGTCACTTGGTAAAGAGTCTCCGTGAAGTGCATGAAGACCGACCCCTCCGCTTTCAGACCCGAACACTCTCCAATGGTTGTTGCATATCGACGAACATTATAGCCTATCGACCGGTTGATCACCATTCTAAATCATAATCCCATCAAACATTTAAAGACCCAATTACTTTTCTGAGCAAGAAATTTTGCTAAGTGCCCAAGAGTTTCATAAAGAATGAGATGACAATGATGGATCTACAACTGGTAACAATGGGTCTGCAAATCATGAAAGTGATGAAGATGATCGTGAGGATGAAGGGACTAGTGATGAGGAGTCTGAACGTCCTCTCCCATTCGTTGAAGTTTAAGTAAGCCCCCTTCTCACAAATTAGATTATGATTTTGATGTTAATTATGTTAAATCTTCATAGTCTATTCCACCACCTCCTCCACCAAAAAGAGCCACCATGACTAAAAATGGGAAATGTAAAATTGGGGATGTTGCTGAATAGCCCACACTTGCTAGTCAGAATAGGCCATCCATTGCCTCATGGGGTGCCTACAAAGTAATGCCCACTCCCAGTTCAAACCCCCAAATGTTTAGACTTGAAACATTAACTAAAGGTAGACACTCTGTTAACCCCCTCAATTACTGTTTTATATCCGAGACTATTGAGAGTCTATTTCTTTCATTTACCACCTATCGTAAGTTTATCATTGAGTGCAGTGTAGCAATTCATGAATTTAGTTCGTTTGGTTTGGTTGAAATTGTTGATTTTCATAAACTCTATAATCTGTTATGTTTTTGTGGACCGTTCAATGAGACTCTGGTCAAGGAATTTATGGCCAATGTTCCAAAAAGTTCGAGGAAGGCTGGCAATGAATTCAGGTAGCAAGTTTATGTCTGAGGAAGACATGTTAGCTTCAGTCCTAACTCTCTCAGGGACTGGCTTGGGTTGAATACAGTGGCTGTCACAAGTGACGAAGAATTGACCAATGATGACATTGTGTGGAAATGACCGCTCTACCGCCGTAATCGGGAGAACTAATGTTTTTTCATTTTTTTGTAACCACCATAGACTTTGCCCTATAGGCCTTTCGCCGAGGGGCTATTCTGTGCGCCGTTAACTTCGTATTGTCCACTCGGAGGTTGGGCTCTAATCTGGATTTGTTTTCGCGTCCCAGCAATTTGAACCCTTGACCTCCCATTAAGAGGAACTTAAGTGGAATCTTTGTACCAATTGGGCTTTTTTGTAACGACCATACATATTTATTTGTCCATCGGAGGTTGGGCTCCATCCTAAATTTTTTCGCGTTCAGCCGATTGAACCATTGACCTCCCATTAAGGGAACTTAAGTGGAATCTTTGGTACCAATTGGACAAATTGGACAACTCGCCCAATTGGTACCAACATTCCACTTAAGTTCTCCTTAATAGGTCATGGTTCGAATCACTGGGACGCCAAAAGAAATCCGGTGGGCCCAACCTCCGATGAACAATACGTAATTAATCGGCGCGACTAATAGCCCCCGGGCGAAGGCTCAGAAAGTCCATGGTCGTCTAACGCGGCATTTTTTGTAACGACCATGCCCAATTGGTACCATCATTCCACTTAAGTTCTCCTTAATGGGAGGTCAATGGTTTAAATCGGGGGACGCTAAAAGAAATCCAAATTGAGCCCAACCTCCAATGGACAATACGTAACGACGCATTTTAATAGCCCAAATACAAAAGTCCATGATCGTCAATGCCCAAATACAAAATTCTCCATCAGATACTTATCAACAATATTGATCCATTGACTCATCGATCAGATATTTCAGAGGATAGGGATGTTGTGTTGTACAAGTTAGGGATAAGGTTGACAGTGGATTGGATCAAAATGATTTTTAACAGAATTGTTTATAAAGGGCCAAGACAAGCCAAGCAGTACGGGCTACCACATCCAGCCTTTATCCATCATTTCCTTGTTCACCAATGAGTGCCTGCAATGGATTCAGACATGTTTTCTGAGGGTATTCCAGCTTTAGGTGTCATGAATTTACAAATTTGGGTGGTACACCACATCCCACTCCTAGAGTTCTTAGGCACGTTCTGTCTTCGTTAGACCAGACTGGGCATTTGGATGCATTGGAAACTCATATGGGGCTAGTTATAACACAAGTAGACCTAGCTTTTCTCCCTAACCAAAAGTTTTTCTGATGAGTTTATTTTCATGTGTAGGGTGTTGGCTAAACTTGAATATCTAAGCGAAGAACATATCAAATCTGCATACCGAATAGTTACTTTGGAAGTCTCTGCGCATCCTGAAGGTCAGATGGAGATTCTGTGTACTGATCTAGTAGTTGGGACAACTGCTCCTCCACCTAATGTACCTATGCCAAATGCTCCTCCACCCGTTGCTCTATCATATCCTATTCGCAAGAGAGATGCAAAAGCTTCTGTATCCGGTTCTGACTTCTAACTTTCTAACTATTTGGTTATGACTAATTATGGATGACTGTATTAACACTTATATTCTATTTTACTTCACTTCAAAATTGATTCACTTTTATTTTCTCTTCCCTCCTTGTTATTTCCTTCAGCGATTTTATTACAAAATGGAGAGTAGTAGGTATTTTTAAGTTTGTGGTTGTTGGTTAGGTATTTTGGTTTAATGATTACACTTTGATCTTTGATGATACCTTGATAAGGGGAGCAATATTAAAGTTGTATAAAGTGTGTGGTATTTGTATATATTGTTAACTTCTTTGTAGGAGTTTTTAATTTACACACTAAGGGGGAGCAATAACCCTTATATATTGATACTCATAGTTTCTTTAATTATTCACATGCCATAACACACATCACACTTAACATTAAAAATTCAATAGTTATGTGTTTGTAATTAAGCAACGCCAAAGGAGGAGATTGTTGAAAAAATTGTGTCATATTTTTCATCTTTTTATATTGGCTCTCTTAATTAATATAACTAATTTTTAATGTTAAAAGACCAGGTTAACGTTTTCGTTATGACTGGCCTAGATAACGCCAGTTCTGACGAACTACGTTGATAAATAGATGAATTTTTCAGATCAGTAAAACTGCGTTTTTATTCTGTTTTCATACACAATATATTCTGATCACATGAATATTATTAACAACTTTTTTTTGTAGGTTAAAGGATTTTTTCTTATTCTCTTAGATTTGTTTAGGAATGAAATATTTAAAGATAATCTTGAGTTTCATAAATTCATTCTTTCTACAAATGTAGAATATCTTTCTATATATTCTTTCATACTAATTGTCTTACCATTCTTATTGCAGATTTTTAGGTAAGAAATAATTCATAATTTGATTACTACTTTAACTATAAGTAAGAGTACAAATCAATAAGGAATTAAGGCTTTAAAAATACAATTTTGGTTCTTGTTTCTCCAAGAACAAACCGGCCGAATTCTTGGTGGAAAAACAAGACTCGATGTTTCATTTCAAAACAAAAAGGTTTTCTTCAAATTCATTGAAGAATAAAAAATAAATTAGTGCTCAACGAACAATTTCATATCTTGATTAATCTATTTAGCGTGAAATATGAGTTCTTAATCCAAGTTGTGGTTGCGGTCAAGTACAATAGGAAAGTAGCGATAAAGTCAAGATCGATGGGTTTGATTCCACTTCATCAACAAGTCAGAAGAAGAAGTATCAAGGGGAGTTTATCTGTTTTTCATTTTTTTTTGTTTATTTTGCAAAATTACAAAAACCGGATACTATTGTATTTTTAATCAAGATTATTAGCGGATTATTTCTTACCCATGGCATGGAGGCCCATGGATGTTTCCTTCGAGGTTTACCACACTACATCTTATGTTCGTATTTAATTTTTTAAATTCCACACTTAATAAGATTAGGTAAACGAACACTATTGTGCGAGTCAGAATTGTTATCATTATCACTCGCCATTTCTGTCTGCGTTCTGTCCACTACTAGTTTAATTAAGATTAAAATTATTATTAATTTAATTAATCTAGGTTTTAGAACTTTCAAGTCTAATTTGAAATAAAAGTAACGCATTGAAAGACGGAGTATCGTGCTTTGAGTTATAACCAGTTTTTTAAAGCCGTTCAAAGTTATCCCAATTTCGTTACCAACAATTTTTTTTTTTTTTTTTTGGTACTTTAGGAATTTTTTTTTTCATTGGAAAATCTACTACTTTCAGGAATTACACAGCTTTAAATCATTGGAAAATCTATGAGACTACTTTCAAATAATAACGGTTCGCACTTCATCTCTGCACTTCATCCCACTTTCAAATAATAACAGAATTTCTTACATTGAGTTATTTTAATTTTCGCAAAGCAGTGCATAGCTGCCGAAAATTCGAAATTCGAACTAAAATTTCGAATGTTATAGAATTTTAGAACTTTCAATATCATTGATATTATACCATTGGAACGCCCTATGGGCCTACTTTCAAAGGAAAGAAACGATTTGTAAAATGGAGTCTTGTGATTTTAGTTATACGCATTCTCTTAACAGGTTGCAAAGCAATCCCAATTTCAGTCACAAAATTTTTTTTGTTGTACCTTAGGGATTAGGCTGCTTAGTAATTTCCAATCTTGAGTTTTATATCATTGGAAAGCCTAACTACTTTCAAATGAGGAAAAAAAACCGACTTTGAGTAATGTTAATTTTCAAAAAGCCACACAAAGTTGTCGATAATTTGAAATTTCAAAATTTGCACTGAAATTTTGAATTTTTTAGAAAATTTGAAATTTGAAGATCATTGATCTTATGCCATTGGAAAGCCCAATGAATCTACTTTAAAATAAAAGAAACGTGTTGTAAAACAGAGTCTCTTGCTTTGAGTTATATACCTATTTTCGTAAAGTCGCACAAAGCTATCCAAATTTCTCATCTCACCGACTTTTAGTTGCACTTTAGGGATTAAACTGCTTTTAATCAGATGTTTCCATTATATTATTGGAAAGATTAGTCTACTTTCAAATGAAAAAAAAAATGGTTTGTAGAACTGAGCTAATGTTAGGATATGTTAATTTTCGCAAAGTTAAAAATTCAAAAATTGGACCTTCGAAATTTTGAAATTTGAACAAAAATTTCAAATTTTAGAGAATTTAGAAGTTTTAATAACATGGATCTTAACCATTGGAAAGTCATGGGATCCTTGCTTTCAAATAAAAGAAATGGTTTGTAAATGGAGTCTCATACTTTGAGTTATATCCATTTTTCATATAGTCATGCAAACTTGTCCCAATTTCACATCTCAACAAAATTTTGTTATGCTTTAGAGATTATACTGCTTTAAATCAAATATTTCCAGATTATTTCATTGGAAAGATATATGAGTTAACTTTGAAATAAAAAAATGGTTTGTAAAACGGTGCTAATGTTGAGGTATGTTAATTTTCACAAAGCCGTGCGAAAATGTCGAAAATTAGAAATTGGGCCTTCGAAATTTTGGAATTCAAATAATTTTGAATTTCACAGAAATTTGGAAATATTAAGATCAATGATCTTATATCATTGGAAAGCCCTATGAGTCTAGTTCAAATGAAATAACCGGTTTGAGTCTCGTGCCTTTAGTTAAAACCATTTTCGTAAAGCTGTGTAAAGCTGTCGCAATTTTAGTCGCAACAAATTTTTCTTGTACTTTAGGGACTATACTGCTTTAAATTAGATTTTTCTAGATCGTGAACCTTATATCATTGGAAATATCTAGGAGTCTATTTTCAAATGAAAAAAATAGTTCGTGAAACGAAGCTTCTTATGTTGAGTTATGTTAATTTTTGCAAAGCAACATAACGTTGTTGAAAATTCGAAATTTGACCTTCTAAATTTTGAAATTCAAAAATAAGTTTGAATTTTATAGAAATTTAAGGTTTGTTTGATTGTGATTAAAATTTTGCTAAAAATCTAAATTTAAAGTCAACAAGTAATACATTTCACATGACCCACAACTCTTTAACCACACATTTTATTAATTTTTATCAAAATTTTGTAAAAATACTGATTTTTTTAGAAAAATCAAACGGGCACTTAGAATCTTAATATCATGGATCTTATACCAGTGAAAAGTTCAATATATCTACATTCAAATGAAAGAATTTGAAAAATGGACTATCGTGCTTTGAGTTATAACCATTTTCGTAAAGCCGCACAAAGCTATCCCAATTTTGGTCGCAACAAATTTTTGTTGTGCTTTAGGGATTTCACTTCTTTAAATTAGATATTTTCCAGATCATTAGTGTTATATCATTGGAAAGCCCTAGTCTACTTTCAAATTGAAAAAAAAAAAAGGTTCATTGATGGAACTTCCTACATTGAGTAATGATAATTTTTGCAAAGTTGTGAAAATTTCAAAATTGGACCTTCGAAATTTTGAAATTCAAACAGAAATTTTGAGTATTACAGAATTTTATAATTTTTAATAACATGGATCTTATATAATTGAAATGTGTATTTTCCAATTAAAGAAATGTGATGTAAAGTGGAATATCGTACTTTGAGTTATAACTATTTTTGTAAAGCCACGTAGAGTTGTCCCAAGATCTCACTTTATTTTAGTTGTACTTTACGGATTAGATAATTTTAAATTAGAAATTTCTAGATCAAGAATCTTGTGTCATAGGAAAGATTTGCGACTCAACTTTCAAATGAAAAAATAGTTCGTAAAATGGAGCTACCTACGTTGAGTACTTATGTTAATATTTGCAAAGTCGTGCAAAGTTGTCGAAAATGAACCTTCAAGATTTCGAAATTTGAAAGAATTTTAGAAATATTAAGATCATGGATCTGATAGCATTGGTAAGCCTTTCATATGAAAGAAACAATTTGTAAAACGGAGTCTCGTCTGTTAGGTTATAACCATTTTTCTAAAGCCGCGTAAAGCTATCCCAAAAATGGTTCGTAAAATAAAGATTCCTACATTGAGTTATGTTAATTTTTGCCAAGCTACCCAAAGATGTCGAAAATTTAAAATTGGACCTTTGAAATTTCAGAATTTGAACTAAAGTTTTTAATTTTACAAAATTTTAGAAATATTAAGATCGTGAATCTTATACCATTGGAAGGCCCTGTGAATCTTGATTCAAATGAAAGAAACATTTTAAAAAATAGAGTCTCGTGCTTTAGGTTATAGCTATTTTCGTTAAAACACACAAAGTTGTCCCAATTTATGTTGCAATGAATATTTGTCGTGCTTCAGGAATTACACTCCTTTAAATTAGATATTTTCAGACTACAAGTCTTATATCATTGGAAAAAACAAATCTTCCTATGTTTGAGTTATGTTTATTTCTGCAAAGCCGCACAAAGCTATCGAAAATTTGAAATTGGACCTTTGAAATTTAGAATTTCAAATTTTAGAAATTTTAAGATCATGCATCTTATACCATTGTAATCCCTACGAGTCTTCTTTCAAATGAAAGAAACGATTTGTAAAACGGAGCATCCTACGTAGTTATGTTGATTTCTATAAAGCCATGCAAATATGTCAAAAAATCAAATTTGGACCTTCGAAGTTTAGACTTTAGAATTTTAGAACTTTTAAGATAATGCATATTTTAATATCGGAACGCATATGAGTCTACTTTAAAATAAAAGAAACTTATAGTAAAACGGAGTTTCATGATTTGAGTTATAAACATTTTCGTAAACCCGCGCAAATATGTCCCAATTTCACGTCTCAATAAGTTTTTGTTGTACTTTAGAGTTAAACATCTTTAAATCAGACATTTCTAGATCATGGGTCTTATATTATTAGAAATATCTATGAATCTAGTTTTCAAATGGAAAAAAAAAAAAAAACAGTTTCGTACATTGAGTTATGTTAATTTTCACAAAGCCACGGAAACGTGTAGAAAATTCAAAATTGGACCTTTAAATTTCAAACTGAAATTCGGTATTTTAGAAATTTTAAGAACATGGATCTTATACCATTGAAAAGCTCTACGAGTCTACTTTCAAATGAAATAAACTGTTTGCAAAATGGAGTCTTATGCTCTAGTTTATACCATTTTCGTAAAGCCACGCAAAACTCCGAAAATTTCAGTCGAAGAGAATCTTTGTTGTATTTAAGGGATTAGACTGCTTTAAATAAATAAATAAATAATAGATGACGAGTCTTATATCATTGGAGAGCTCTACGAGACGAATCTAGAATGAAAAAAAAAAATCGTAAAAGGGAATTTCTACGTAGAGTTATGTTAATTTTTCAAAACCGCAAAAAGTGGAAAATTCAAAATTGTACCTTCAAATTTTTGAATTTGATAGAATTTATAAATTCCAATATCATGGATCTTATAACATTGGAAAGTCATATGAATCTTGTGCTTTAAGTTATAACCATTTTTATAAAATCACCATTTTTATAAAATCGAGCAAACTTGTCCAAATTTCACATCTCAACGAATTTTGGTTGTACTTTAAGTAAACTATTTGAAGTCGGAAAATTCCAAATCATGAGTTTTATATCATTGGAAATCCCTACTAGTCTACTTTCAAATGAAAAAATGGTTTGTAAAATGGAGATTCTTACGTTGAATTAAGTTGATTTCTGCAATGACACAAATTTGTTGAAAATTCAAAATTGGACCTTAAAAAATTTTATGGAATTTTAAAATATTTTTGATCATGAATCTTATACCATTGGAAATTCGTTCAAGTATACTTTCAAATGAAAGAAATGGTTTGCAAAGATGTGAAAAGATGTCAAAATTTTGAAATTAGACCTTTGAGATTTCAAAATGTGAATTGAATTTTCAAATTTTACAAAATTTGAAAAATCTTAAATCATGGATCTAATACCATTGGAAAGTCCTATGTTTCTACTTTCAAAAAAATAAAAATAAACAGGTTGTAAAATGGAGTCTCGTTCTTTAATTAGTTATAACCATTTTTATAAAACCACGTAAAGCTGACCAAATTTCACGTCTCAGTGATTTTTGTTGTACTTTAGGGTTAGTCCGCTTTAAAAAAATAGGCCATGAGTCTTATATAATTGGAAACCCTAAGAGTCTACTTTCCAATGAAAAAACGGTTCACAAAATGGAGCTACTTACTTTGAGTTATGTTCATTTTCACATAGCCATGCAAAGCTGTCAAAATTTAAAAGTGGGCCTTCGAATTTTTGAAAATCGAACTGAGTCTGAAATTTTGAAATTCAAAATGAAAGTTCAAATTTCACAGAAATTTAGAAATTTTAAGATCATTTAACTTATACCATTGGAAAGCCTTGCAAGTCTACTTTCAAATCAAAGGAACGGTTTGTAAAACGAAGTCTCGTGCTTTGAGTTATATCCATTTTCGTAAATCGCACAAATTTGTTCTAATTTCATATCTCAACAAATTTTTACTCACTTTAAATATTATACTTCTTTAAATCAGAGAATTCAAGATCACGAGTCTTATATAATTACAAATATCTACAAATCTACTTTCATCTATATATATATAAAAACAGAAGTGCCGTAAAAAATTTCACGCACACATTTTGCCGCCATTTTTTCTTTCCAAATTTGGTAAGTTCCGCCATAAATGTTGCATAAAAGTTTATTTTCTTTAATTGGTTTCACACACTGATTTGGTAAGTTCTATCATAAATGCTGCATAGGAGTTTGTTTTCTTTAATTGGTTTCACACATTGATTGTTTATTTTATTTTTTTCTTTTTCTTGTAAAAAACAAAGTATAACATTTAATATTATATATGATAAATGCAAAAAATTTTCAGATTCTTTAATGGGTTTTACACATTGATTGTTTATTTATTTATTTTTTCTATTTTCTTGCAAAAAATGAATTGTTTATTTAATATTATCTATCTATCTATATATAAAAACAGAAGTGCCGTCGAAAATTTCATGCACACATTTTTCCGCCATTTTTTCTTTCCATATTTGGTAAGTTCCGCCATAAATACTGCATAAAAGTTTGTTTTCTTCAATTGGTTTCACATATTGATTGTTTAGTTTTTTTTCTTTTTCTTTCAAAAAAAAAAGTGTAACATTTAATATTATATATGATAAATGCAAAAAAATTTTAGATTCTTTAATTGGTTTTATATATTGATTGTTTATTTATTTATTTTTTCTATTTTCTTGCAAAAAACGAATTGTAACATTTAATATTATATATGATAAATGCAACAACTTTTCAGATTTTTTTAATTTATACCCGTTGAGGAATTTAAATAAATTGTGTTTTAAAAAAAATGAAACATCAATGCACGAGAACTATTGACAATAATGCAATAGTTTTCCAAAAATAGATTTATTTTTCCTACAAATTCTTTATGCTTCCCATAGTGGGTTTAAATAGGTTGCAGTTTAAAAAAAACTTCAATACACAGAAAATATATAATTGTGTTACATTATCAAATGATCTGATTTATTGATTAAAAATAATAAGTCTATTAAACTAATAAACTAGATATGATAATTTCAAAATTAAATTCATACGATTCAAAGTCTTTGACCACAAACGTGATTTTCAAAGAGGTGTTTCAAAATCTGGATTAATTATATTATTATTTTTTTCAATATCAATGAGTAATCAAATGTTATTTATATGATTCTTTACTATTTGAATGTAATAAATAAACAATATACTCTTATATTTTTAAAATAACTATCATGAAAAACAAAGTACCGTGCATCGCACGGGTGATATACTAGTATAATAATAAAAATTGTACGTAAAACAGAGCTTCTTACATTCAGATATGTTAATTTTCGCAAAGCCGCACAAAGTTATTGAAAATTTGAAATTGGACATTTGAAATTTAGAAATTTGAACTCATATTTTGAATTTTATAGACTTTCATAAATTTAAAATTACGAATTATACCATTAGAAAGCCCTACGAGTCTGCGTTCAAATGAAAGAAGCGTTTTGTAAAGTAGAGTCTCGTGCGTTAAGTAATAATCATTTTTGTGAAGTCGCACAAAGTTGTCCCAAATTCGGTCCCTAGGATTTTTTGTTGTATTTAAGGGATTAGACTGCTTTGAATAAAAAAAATCAGATCACGAGTCTTATATTATTAGAAATCCCTACAAGTCTACTAACCAATGGAAAAACCAGTTCATAAAGTAGACCTTCATACATTGAATTATGTTAATTTTCGTAAAGCTGCACAAAGTTGTTGAAGATTCAAAATTTCGAGTTTTAGAAATTCTTAGATAATTGATCTTACTCCATTGGAATGCCATATCTATGTGCTTTCAATGAAAAAAAATGTTTTGTAAAATAGAGTCCCGTGCTTTGAATTATAACAATTTTCATAAAACCACCCAAAGTTTTTTCTATTTCACATCTCAACGAAATTTTGTTTCACTTTAGGGATTACACTGCTTTAAATCAGATATTTCATTATCATGAGTCTTATATCATTAGAAAGATCTACAATTGTACTTTCAAATTAAAAAATGGTTAGTAATTGTTCAATTGGTACCAGTATTCCACTTAAGTTCTTTTTAAGATAGAAGGTCAAGGGTTTAAATCGTTGAGACGAAAAAAATCTAGTTTAGAGTCCAACTTCCAATGGACAGTACATAAGTTAACAGCGCATGAAATATCCCCTAGGCGAGAGGGTCGTAGGAGAAAGTCTGTGATCATCACAAAAACCTTTAAACCTTTGAAATTTTAAATTTTACATAATTTTAGAAATTTTAAGATCATGCTATACCATTGGAAATTCCTATGAGCCTACTTTCAAATAAAAGAAACAACTTGTAAAACAGAGTCTCGTGCTTTGAGTTATAAGCATCTTTGCGAAGTTGCCCGAATTTCAGTCACAACAAATTTTTATTTTACTTTAGTGAATAAATTTTTTTAATTCAAATATTTAGATGTTATGAATCTTATACCATTGGAATGCCTTGTGAGTCTACTTTCGAAAGAATTAACCGATTTATAAAATGGAGTCTCATGCTAAGAGTTATAACCATTTTCTTTAAGCCACTCAAAGTTGTCTAGATTTCGAAATTTTCAAATTTTCAAAATTTTGATGTTTTTGAACTTTTCAAAATTTCCTGAAGTTTTTAGATCGTGCTTATACCATTGCAAATTCTTGTGAGTATACTTTTAGACATATTAACCTTTCTAATATGTATGCTTTAAGTCTTCACATGTAATCAAACAGAACTTGCCACCTGCACTAAAAGTTGACTCCGACGCTATAGAAGATATTGAAGGTGTTATAATGAAACAATTGGGTATTGACGCTCGTTCTATCTCCATCATTTTAGTATATCAAATTTCTTCATCTCTTGTTCATATAACATATTAAGCATGTCGTGAACAAAATACCTAACTAATTCTAAAAATATATCGTATGATTCTACGTTTGTAGCACGAGAAAGGAAAGAAAAAGAACTACTAGCATATTGAGTTTCTCTAATTGAACTAATGTTACTCCATAATCATTATCGTCATTTGATGATGAAGAGATGCAAAGTGATAGAGATGAGTAGTTAAGATGCAAGAGATAGGATGAGATGAGTGGAAAAATGAGATTGAAATTATATTCAATGCAATGCAGCATTATATGCAACGCATCAATGCTGCAGGGATGGTTTATGATTAATTGGGGGGTGGTGTAGTCACGGGCGCGTGGGGGGGGGGGGTTTATTCACGGGTTTGGACAGAACTCGACAACATTGGTTGTCGAGTTGAACATTGGTTGTCGAGTTTAATGGTCTGGATTTTAACAGAACTCGACAACCAATGTTGTCCAGTTGTTTTAAATTTTTTTTTCGTCTTTTTTAAAGTTACTTTATTAATAAGGAAAAAATAAAATTTTAGAAGATATAATGATTGCCTAGGTTCAAAGAGAAAATAAGAAAAATAGACCAAAAATATGTAAATATTTGTGGAGTAAACTTTTAATAATAAAAAAAATTATTGTTTTCTTTTTGTTAAATTTTATTTATCATAATAGAAAAAATAATATATATTATTTATGTAATTGAAAAGAGTTAAAATCAAAATTTAAAAAATAAGACAAAAAAAAAATATGTATATATTTATACAGTAATTAATAAATAAAATAAAAAATTAACAAAAAGTATAAAAACGATTGTCTAATTTTAAAAAGCTCTGTGTATACATTTTCTTTTCAAAAACAAATTATCTTTTTATTTATTTTCTTTCTGTTAAATTTTATTTATCACTATAATTACAAAAAATGTGGACACAAAAAAATAAATATATTATTTATGTGCCGATTTAAAAAATTAATTGAACAATTAAAATATTTTTATGTGTAATAATTATATCTCGGCAACCAATGGTTGCCGAGTTACTCGACAACCAAATGGTTGTCGAGTTACTCGATAACCCTATTATTATTATTATTATTATTATTATTATTATTATTATTATTATTATTATTATTATTATTATTCACTTTTATTTCTGTCAAGAACAACAATAATATAAACATGAATTTTGTAGTCATTGTTTTTTTTTTTTTTTTGTGGTCAACTAATTTCAAATAATAATACACTATTGATATATTAAACAAATCGATACAAATATTTAACTCTAACTTTGTTCACTTCTTGGAAAAAAAAAAAAAGAATTTCTTCATGAAAAAAAATCTAGCACAAGTTTACGCCTATAAATATTTATTTTATCCTCTACAACAACATCTAAAGGTAATCCAGCTAGAAGACACTCTACATATTTAATCACGAATAGTCTACTGTCACTAGAACAAATGGAACAAATGTGAGTAAATAAAATATCAGTACAAATTACATAAGTATACTTAAAATATGTATTTATACTAATTTCAATTTATTACCTATATCATTGAAGCTGCAGTATTTGATGAGATGATTTTCTCCTATATTCAAATATTCAAATGACTTATTCTTCTTAGCAAGCTTTTGCACATATTTCTGAATCATTTTTGGAATGACCTTAGGGCCTGGGAGAGCATGAATATACCTCTGATTTTCAGTATAAAACATCTTATCATTGTCAATTAGTGTCAACTTCCAAGCATTTAAATCAACATGGAAGACTACCCAATATTTATCATAGATCAAATGTGGCCACATCAAATACTCACATTCCTCCCATTTTTTGCCATAATATCTAGGAAGGGCACCGTATATATATGATTGCATTCACATGTGGTAATCAATCTCAGCACGTTGTCCTTCAGGATCCAACACTTTGGCCCAATAAGAACGAATAAGTACTCCAAAACAAGAGTCCAATACTCCATACCTTGTTGAAAATATGTTTGGATATTTAAGAGTTCTTGCTCTTATCAAAGTCATTGCATTGTCTAAATCCTATACACAAATATAACAATATAATATAAACACAATTCATTCACATACAATAAAATTCATACAATAAAAAATATAAATATTCTTTACCCATTGCTCCAATGCAAATTCAGGCTTACTAATATTTTGTAACCTTGTTTTCGTCAATTTAGAGATCACTTCCCATGGTATTTCTACAACATCTCTGTAACATACATTGTAACATTAGAAATTATTATACATTAACTAAATAGCACAAATAGATAAGATAAATAACCATATCAAACATTATAACTTACCCAACATTAGCGCGACACGCCCAACTAACAAAATCACTCTCTCTAACTTTATTGATATCACATAATATAGGAATATCTCGAGTCTCAGAAGAAGAAGAAGCTACATTATGCTTGCCATATTTAGGGTTAATTATAGCAACTTCACGTTTCATTTCAGGCTGCTCCACGTAATCACCACCGCCAATTTTCTCCACCATCTTCTCCTTAAACATTCATACACATCTTTGCATCCGTTTATGCAAATTATCACGTAAACTATCAAATTGAGCACTTCGTTCAACTTTTAATGAGTTAAATTTTGTATCAATATGCCCCTGCATTTCATTGTATTTATGACCCACATCTCTGCTAGATTCTAAATTATCAAACTGCTCCAATAATTCCTCTTTTGTCTTAGCAAGTAGATAATCATTCCTACCAAATTGATCATCAAGATAACATTGTTGCTCACCAAAAAGCGAATTCAAATGCTCATTAGTAACATACTCATAAGGGCCTTCAAAAATGCTTTTTTCTTCAGAATAATCTAAATTAGTAATACCTTGTGCATACCAGTTATTTGTTGGTAATTCATTAGATATATGGGGACCAACTTTGATAATCACCAACATTTTCAACTTTTCCTTGGTCAGATTGTATAGGTTGTTGGATCATATCTTCTTGGTTTGCTTGCTCCATTTCATCCCCAGTTTTCATAAATATTTGATTTTTAACATTCATATCTGCACACACAAAAATCCAACTATCTATTATATATGCCAAAAAAAACACAAAAAAAAGATCAATTCTGTACAGATAAAAATATTTACAAAAAATTCACATTAAAAAAAACATATATTTACAGAATAATTAACTTAATAAAAAAACATATATTTATTTAGAGGAATGGATTGCATTATTGTAATAAAATTTTGATCACTTTAAGATTTAAGATAATAAACTTTCAAACCTCTAAATTTTTCTCTTCTTTCTCTTCTCTTCTCTCTTCTCTCTTCTCTCTTCTCTCTTCTCTCTTCTGAGTCTCTCTCTATAGTAAATATATGAATTGAACTATGAATATGAAATGAATAAATATGCAAGTAAGTGGTATTGTAAATGGTATTGATGAGGTTGGTGAGTTAACGTGGGTGGTGGGTGGTGGGTGGTGGGTGGGCTCTAATTAAAATTGAGGTAGATGGAGTTGATATGGCGTGGGTGGGGTGGGGTGGGGTGGGGTGGGGTGGGTGAATTCAGATAAGGTCAAATAAGCAAAGATTTTTCACATGTCCCAATTTTAGTTTTAGTTTTTGAATGATACAATATAAAACAATTTCTGTATCAAAATCACAAATATCACAAATTTTTCATTTCAATTAAATATTCAACGTAAAAATATATTTTTCACAAAATCGATCCCTACATTTTTCACAAAATTGATCCCTACATTTTTTACAAACGTGCAACGCACATAGCAAACACTAGTGTATATATGTGTGTGTGTGTGTGTGTGTGTGTGGTAATAGTATAATATATTAACCCATAATATATTATACCTTAAATATATATACCCCAATAATATTATACCCTAAACCTAGCCGTCCCACTTTAAACTGAGTCCAACACAATGGGTCACTGAGCAACGACCCAAAGGTACATTAAAACTTCCAAGTGCCCACACACGTCCTTCATTAATTTGGGCTAACACATTATGCAGTGGACTATACAATTATCATTCAATCCTTGGCTCAAAGACTATGAAGATATAACGGGTCCTATTAATCATCATTGCCCCAGGTTTATTTGAGATTACAAAAATCCCAACAACCTCCACATTGATCCCAATATACATGCAAACCCCCAAAAATAAAAATAGCTTAGTAGTTGTTAAAAAATGATTCCAAACAAATTAGAACTTTACATACCTTTACCGAAGTTTAGAAGTGTCAGCCAATTTCTAAACTTTACCATTGTGAGCACTTTAGTGCCCATATTTGTGTTGGAAATTGAAACCAATTCCTTTATTGCCCACAAGATCCTTATGCAGAGAAAGATAACGAAATAGAAAAATATAAAAAGATAGAGAAAGATTTACTGACCACAAAACTTTCCTATAAGATAAATTGTTACAATCATATCGATTTCACCTACCCAAATCTTCAAGTATCTCAAGAAAAATAATATCATAAGCTTTACAAGCACCCACCAATTTCTACTCTTTGTACAACCTAAAAAGAGAACAAGAAAAACAACTAGGATGCTATACTTACAATTTTTCTCTCGTAAAACCCTCAAGCCACATCTACAAAAGAGAATAAACCACGTTAATTTATAGTTAACGAATGACCTAATTTTCTTATAAGTTTAAACTGTCAAGGAGTCCAAGATTTGGATACTTATTCAATTTTAGTTGACTTAGATGTCTTCCAAGTTTCGACTACCAAAGTGTCCAAGATTAGAAAACTTGTAATTTTAGTCAATCTCGAAGTCTTCCTTTTATCAATTGGTGCATCTTTTGATTTTAACAAGTTTTGAGAAAATATCCCAACAATTTGCAAGGTTATAAACCTTCAAATACCTAAGCAACAACTTTAAAGCTTTCCAATATTTGGGACCGAGATTAAACATGTACCTACTTAAAACACTAACAGTAAAGACCAAGACTGGCCTAGTGCAAACTATCAAGTACATAACAAAGCCAATAACATTTGAGTATGAGTTTTTACTCATAAACTCTTTTTTCTTATCATGTTCCTCAAACAAGATAAATTGGTTACCAAGAGGCACAGAAGTGGGTTTGTAATTAACAATGCCAAATTTCTTCAAAATTTTACGCACATAAGTAGTTTGATACACAAATAAGCATGAATTTGACCTATCTCTATCAATCTTTATACCAATGAACCTTCTAGAATGTCCTAGGTATTTCATGTCAAATTCTTTACTTAATTCAACACTTATCTTGTTTACCACTTTAATGTTAGGTCCATCCAATAACATGTCATCCACATAAAGTAACAAATACACACAATCATCATTTGTGCTGTGGTGCAGGTAATACAAGCAATTATCAAACTCATTCCTCTTGTAACCAATATAAAAAACATGTGACTCAAAAATTCTATACCACTGTCCCTTGGCTACTAGCCTAACCTCGTATCTCACAGTCTCACTTTCAGTGGTTCCCTCTTTCACCTAATAAACCCATTTGCATTCCGCTATGTATTTATTCTTAGGTTTAGGAACTAAATCCAAAGTTTGATTCCTAACAAGAGAACTCATCTCTCATCTCATGGTACTAAACAATTCTACAGACTTCTCACTCTTTATAGCCTCCACATAGGTATTTGACTCCTTATCAACTAGTTCCTGATAACTAGCATAGGCTATAGTGAAGTCGAATAGTCTTTGGGGTTCCCTACATGGTCTCATATCTCTATCTTTGGCCAATTGATTATCAGCCAAAGGATTTTGGTCAACGGGTCCTCTATCACATCCTCGTTACCTTCTACATCTATGTTCTTCTGATTTTAATGTGTGTCACTTTCCACCTCACTAAGGGTAATGGGGATGTGGGTACTCACTTTCTCTACCTCGAGACTCTTCTCTAATGGTTTCTTGCTATTTTTCACTCTCTAAAGAAGGCATCTCTGACCCATTAAAAATGACGTCCTGACTAATGATGATTTTCACACCTTTTTTGCTCCTATCCCACAACTTATACCCCTTATCACCCTCTGGATATCCTAAAAAAACACATTTTCTAGTTTTGGGATCTATTTTTCCCTCACTCTGATGAAAGAAAATAGCATGACCAAAAGTTTTAAACATGGTCTAATCAAAGACATTTATCGTGCCATTTTTCATATGGTGTATCACCATTTAAAACAATAGAATGAGTCATATTAGCCAAATAGCAAGTAGTCATAACAACTTCACCCCAAAATGATTTAGGCATACCGAACTCTCAACATCATACATCTAACCTTATCAAGCAAAGTATGACTCATCCTTTCAACAACCTCATTCATTACGAGTGTAAGGCACAAGTTTATGTCTATTAATGCCACACTCATTACACAAATTATCAAAGTCGATTTGTAGAATTCAAGACCATTATTATTACACAAATATTTTATCTTTTTACTTGTCTGATTCTCCACTTGAACTTTTCAATTTTTAAATTTAATGAAAGTTTCACTTTTATCTTTCAATAGATAAACCCACACACGTCTAGATAAATCATTAACAATGGACAAAAAATATTTGTTACCACCAAAAGTAGGATTGCTTCTGGGATCCCACAAATCAGTATGAATGTATTCTAACACTCTACTTGTCTTGTGTGTGCTAGATGAAAACGATATCCTACATGTTTTCCAATCACACAATGATCACAAAATAGGATGTCAGACACCTGATCCTTACCAAACACACCCTTGTCATTAAGGAACTTAAGTCCCTTAACACTAACGTGAGCTAACCTATTGTGCCACTTTTGTGTGTGATCAATGTCAATGGAAGAGATAGTGGAATTTAGACCATCATCACTTCAACATGTGTAATATATATGCCATTTCTCCTAGTAGCTTTAAAAGCTCTAAATGCACCCTTACACATTCTAATCATGCCATTACCAAGCCTACCATGAAACATGTACTCTCTAACTCCCCTATAGAAATCAAATTCCTACCCATATGCGGAACATATCTTACTTCCCTTAATGTATGCACAAAGTCATCATCAAATTTAATGCTTACATTACCAACACCAGTAATTCTATAAGCAACTCAACCACATGCAACTACATGTCCATGATCAGACTCATGCAAATGATCAAACCAAAATTTATTAGATGTGACATGAAAAGATGCACTGGAGTCAAGAATCCATTCATGTATATGGGAGTTCATAGACAGGTTTATTTCAGCTGGTTCAAATTTTAAGAGCATGTAAACCTCACCAGATTCATCATTAGAGGTCACTACGTTTGTCTCTCTCTGATCTTCTTATCTCTGTTTGTTCTTCTCTTTATAACATTCACTAATAAAATGTCCTATTTTCCCATACCCATAACATTTCTTTCCTTTTGCCCTCCTATGTGACTTAGAACGACTTCTACCCTTTCTATTGTTACCACTGTTTTGTCCACCTCCACTTCTACTCTCATCTCCCGACTGAGGTCTACCATCATAAAATAGACTTCACCATTTTTTCTCTCATTTCTATCAAACTTCAACTCTCTCTCCTTACTTTTTAAAGAGTCTATGACAATGTCAGGTGTAAGAGTCTCCCTCCCATACTTAATTGCATTCTTGATTTCCTTATATTAATCAGGAATGGAATTTAACAAAATTAGAGCTTTGTTAATTTTAGGGACCGTTTCACCACATTTTGTAATATCTTGCACAAGCTTATTAAAAATATCAAGATTGTCATCAAAACCCTTGAGGGATCAATTTTGAAGTTGAAATTTTTTTTCAAGAAGATAAATTTTATTTGGAGTGGATTAGATTAAATAAAGCTCTGTTAATTTTTTCCAAAGCTTTTCTGTGGAATCAAATTTTCCAACTTTTCGCAAAACAATGTCTGATAAATGTAATATGATAGAAGTATAAGCGAGTTCATAAAAAAAAAAATTTATGATCCTCAGTAACATTAGGACCATAAGAATTATCAATAGCTTTTGAAACATTTTGCTAAACCAAAATACCTTTAATTTTTTGTTGTCACATAAAAAAATTCACATTTATCAATAAAGACACTCAAGTCAAAACGATGTGAAAATATCTCTACAAATAAGAATACACACCAACAAGCACCTCAAGATAATCACGTAGAAAAATCTAAAGGCCTCAATATACATCGTTTTAGATTCCCATGGTTTCGTGAGATTCGCGATCTCAGATCAAGGGAATTGTCAAACGGGTAAAGTCCAGGTGACAGTTCTAAATTATAATGCAGAAAAATAAAGTATCGCAAATAATACACCAAAACAAAAGCTAACACAAGTCACAATAATGGACACGTACATTCCTAAACTCACTAGCAAAAAACAATGGTTACCCCACACGGTAACTCTAAACCTAATAGTCAACCCATACGATGACCTGCTAGTACTGGAATGTAAAAGAGATTAGCCAATTTACTAGAGCAGACCAAATCTGCAGGTCTGTATTAAATAGGAGAGATGCGAAACAAATTAAAAGAATACAGCAACCACACAAGCTATAAAAACCACGAAGGTTTTGCAAATGCCAAATACGTTTACTATCGAACCGCTGTCCAAGCTGTCTGGACCACAAATATATAACTGACCACCACAGAAAATCAAAAATAGGACGATGATCACAACGCCACCAGCCACTCACTGAAAAACCTCTTCACGTGCCCCCACGCACCGTATCAAGAAATCTGTAGTCGAAGTCCACGTGCCGCCTCCGTTGCCCCACGCACCTCATCGTCAGCTCTGCCTTGACGTCAGGAGCTGGAATATGGTCTCCATTCAAAAAGATTACGTCTGCTTTGGCGGAAAATGGACGATGATTCGGCGTATTCATGCTTCTTCTTCTTCGTTAATCGACAACCCAAAATTAATTTTCTTGCCCTACGGAATGCCACTGAGGCTCTGATACCAATTGTTGGGAAAAATAGTTCGCTGGATCTTGTAAGAACAATCGACAAGGCTCAGATTAATACTGTCCAACCCCATAAAGGTAACACCAAGAATGAAATACAAACTATGAGGTTTCACCAAAGAAATTTAAGAAAGTGAAGTGAACTGCAATTTTCACTAAGAAAAGAGAATGGTGGCTGAAACTTTGGTTTTGGCTTTTTTGCCGATTTTCGTGCGGTAGTGGTGGTGGTGATATCTTTAAACCAAACTAAAATACTATATATATATATATATATATATATATATATATATATATATATATATATATATATATATATATTCTTAAGGGACACTTATTAGCATAATGACCCTTTTTTTTACCATTATCAAACATTTCATAGGAGAACCTACTTCCTTCATGGAAAAGGCCTCCGAACTTCTCATGAACCTTACTTGTCCAAAATTGCAAGATTTTAAATGGTACAAAGATATCAACCTTCAAAAGGTCATGCTTCGTGATGACTACAAATCGGCCTTCTAGAAAGAAAGGTTTATTGCTGGTCTTTCAAAGCTTTTTGTCGAAAGAGTTAGAGAATCTATTAGAAATGAATTCTCAACCTTACCATATGATAATCTTACATATGGACAACTTATTGGTTTTATCAATAAGGAATGTCTTTCTCTTTGCAATGATCTCAAACTCAAAGTGAAACTCAAATCTGACATAATGGAAGGACGAAAGGAACTTGGTTCATTTTGTGAACAATATGGGTACGAACGTATCCATCCTCCTCCTTCTAGAAGTCATAAAAGACCCCAGAAGAACTTCAAGAACTATAAAATTCTATAAAAGGAACTTTCCATATTATTACAAACAAAAATCTCCTAAAAGGTTCTACAAATATAACAAATACAAAAGGAAACGAGATGAATCTAAAGATAAATCTTCCAAGAATTCTCCTCGCGATCCCGCAAACACCACCTGTTGGAAATGTCAAAAGAATGGTCACTATGCTAATAAGTGTCCCTTAAGAAGAAAAATTAACAATATCCAAGTTGATGATGATTTAAAATCCCAACTCTTAAATCTCATTAATTTATCTGATTCTTCAAGCTCTGAAGATATTATCTATAATCTCCAAGAAGACTCTGATTTTTCTTCCGATTCTTCTTCCAAATCATCAAGTTCTAAAAAGGTATGTAATTGTCAAAACGTTTGTACGTGCGAAATAAATTCAATTAATGTGTTAACTTCTGAAAAAGAATTAATTCAAGAAATCATTAATCAAATACAAGATCAAGATTTAAAGAAAAAATTTCAAAATATTATTGATCCCATCGAGTCAAAACTTCCTTAAAGAACCTATAATGTCAATGATGTTTTTGACAGATTTAAAAATTCAAGTAAGATCTCTTCTAGTCAAGACTTACGAAGCGAAGTAAATCAAATGAAGAGTCAGATTTCTCAACTTGAAAAGGAACTCTTACAGCTCAAACTTGAAGTCTCTATTGTCAAAACTCACTCCCCTTCCTCAAAAGGAAAAGAAAAAACCCAAACACCTTCAAGCTCTTCATCTTCTTCTGACAATGAACAAGCTAATCCTAATTCTCCTTTTAGGATCCAGAGTCCCCTTTTTGAAGATCAATCTATGAATATCATTAGTCAAATACGTTTACAAAAATGGCATTCTATGGCAACAATTGTTATAAATAAAGAATATAAAATTAAATCTAAAGTCCTCTTAGATTCGGGAGCGAGATCAAAATTGTATTAGGGAAGGTCTTGTCCCTACCAAATATTTTGAAAAAACGACTGAAAATCTCTACGGATTGAATGATAATTGTATAATCCACTCCACAATGTATCAGCCGAAATTAATGAAGGACGTGTGTGGGTCACTTGGAGGTTTCAATATACCTTTGGGTCGTTGCTCGGTGACCCAAAGGTGTTGGACCCGGTTTAAAAGGGGATGGCTAGGTTTATGGTATAATATTATTGGGGTATATATATTTAGGGTATAATATGTTATGGGTTAATATATTATACTATTACCATAAACATATACATATACATATTATACCATATATATAATATATTACCATGATGGGTTGAATCATCTTCTTCAGAATAATGAGTTCTTGGAATGTTTGGGGTAAAATCCACTCCTTTGAATTTTTCGGAGGGTTGTTTTTCAGCTTGTCTGAAAGTTTGGAAAGGTTCTGAACGAGAAGAACAAAAGGAAGAGCGAAATGTTGAAGATGAAGGGCAAATTGGACTTGCACACTTCCATCCGGAAACTCGATAATCTCTTTTAATTTTGTTCTCGGAACTTCTCTAATTAGAGCTTGTTCATTTTCAAACGTCCAAATAGGGTTCCTAGTTACTTCGTCCCAAGAAAGTCTTCTTGGAATAGCAACATTTGAATGTAAATGATTGACTTCTATAAGAAGTGTTTCATTTTTTGGAGAAGACCTAAGAGCTTATAGCTGGGCGAGCGCCCAGCGTTACCAACCAAAAGCAGTGAGCAAAACCACCATGCTGGGCAATCGCCCAGGCTAAACTTTCTGCGTGAAATTTTCTTTCCTTTTTTTGTGCCCTAATCTAGTTAGGTAACTTTTGTCCGCGGATTTTGTAATTTTTTGGGATATTTTGGGTACAATTAGAATAGTATAAATATGAGTTATTAACTTATAACAGGAGGAGAATTTTGGGATAGCCAAATTTGGGAGAAAACGCAAGAAACAAGATAAGATAACTACTTAGCGAATAGGAGTTTTTGGACGATTTCTCCTCCTTCAATCCATGCCGGGTTCTATCAACTCTCTTGCGTTTAATTTAATTATGTTCTTCTAATTTTCTTGAGCCAAGGTAGACGATGAAACCTTGTTTAAACAAAGTGATTATTTTGTTATTCGTTTAATTCCGTTTGAGAGCTTTAACTTTCATGGTTCGTTCTTGTTCGATTAATTAAATAAAATTTCTTTCATCTTAAATATCATGTATTCTTGATAGTTAGAAATTGATTTAATTAATTCGTGCTTGGTGCTTAAACATGTTCTATTAATTTCTTTTGATTTTTTGTTATCTTTTTATCGATTTGGGATACATAGAATGCTTAGAAAACCTTTGATTCTTTGTTTTCTTTTAATTGAATTTGACACGGAGAACACTTAAGTAATTTAAGTTTGACGCAAAAGGGGAACTGATATTAGTTTTTCTTCTTGTGGATTTAATTGATAAATATATCAGGGCGACAATAGATTGATTTCGTGTTGTCGTTTGTTTTTTAGAATTAATCAATAATTGGATAATTGCTAAATTAAACAATGGTGGATTCCGAAACCTTGGTACTTTGCACAACTTGATTCTTCAACTTAATTGTTTTAGCATAATTAATTAGTCTTTAAATTAAATTCTTTCAACTAAACTCATTTCGACCCAACTAGCCTAGAATAATAGTTAATTTGGATTAAATTAGACTTTTCTCATTGCAGTCTCTGTGGGATCGACATCGTTACCACTTTTCTATAGTCCAATAGATTCGTACACTTGCGAGTTAATTAAAATTTGACATAATGAAGGTTATGAAGATTGCATTACTGTCTATTATAATAGCCGACACTCACACGGCTCAGAGTATAATTTAGAATTACATGATTGGAAAATATGTGGTCATGTTAGAAAATTTTTAAAAGTTTTTTACGATGTAACAATTGCATGTTCTGGTGTGTATTACCCAACTACTCCACTTGTTTTAAATCATTTCTATTATATTGCTAACAATTTTAATAGGTATAAGAATTTTGCTCTTTTTACTATTATTATACATGTTATGGAAGCTAAATTTAAGAAATATTGGGAACAATTGCCTACGTTATTTCCATTAGCATGTATCATGGATCCTCGACTTAACTTAGAGGGTACGAAAGTAACAATAATGACAATTTCAGATAAATTAACTTACAGAAATCCAGTCACGTGTGCTAATTTAGAACAAACTTTATATTCTTTGTATGAGGTCTATGCTGAAAAGGCCGGTACGAACGTTGTACGACCCCCTAATCCAACATATACTTCGTCATCAACTGATGACGTTGACTTATGGAGTTACGTCAGTGCACATAGGAGTGGTCCAGGACCTCCAGGTCAACAATTAGTTGGTTCTTCTTCTAGTTCCCTCCTTCTCCGTTCAAATGATACACCTGTAGAGTTAGTTAGGTATTTTTCGCATGATGTGCTTAGTATGTTAGATGACGAAGAGAGAGAAAACTTTGATATACTACGATGGTGGAGACAACATCAATGTAGTTACCCAATTCTTTAAAAAATAGCACGTGGTTTGCTAACACCTCCGGTCTCAACTGTAGCATCGGAGGCCGCATTTAGTACAAGTGGCAGGGTTTTATCTATATCAAGTCAAGACTCAAAGCCGACATTTTAGAAAACTTATTGTGTCTAAAGGATTGGGATGACGCCGAACTTTGAATCCAAGAGAAAGTGGACAGAATAATGTCTGAAGAACTTGAAGATTTAAATATGGATTAATTATATTCGTAGTAAGTATTATTTTGCATTAGTATTTATGTATTTGATATTTTTTTTCTTATTCTAATAAAAAATTGTACACGTAACATCTTGTTCGTGTACAATTTTAACTCCGCATACTTTTAAAGTAGCTGGTTCCAAGCCCGGAAAAAAGAAGAGGGTTTTAAATATTTAATTTTTAACATAAAGGATTCTCGATGTTGTATTTCTTTTTTTATTTTCAAATTTTAAAAAAAAATTAGGGCCAATCCGAGCTCACCACGAGCTAGGCTCGGCTTGTTCGGCCGACGAAACGAGCTCCAAAATTGGGGACGAGCCCCATGGAAGAGTCGAGCTCGTCTTTTATGGGCCGAACCGGCTCGGCTCGGCCCATTGCCATGCCTAAGAATGGCAATCAGATTTGTTCACCAACCAACCAACTGGAAATGACCAAGACTTTTAAACACTTAGTCCAACCTCACTGTGAAAAAAGAATGAAAAGGCTCCTCACTTTTCTTCTCTCTTTTCTGACCTAGATGAAAGACAAATATGATATATATATGAAACCCTAGTAAGATCTCATCTATCTATTATATCTAACGGTCCACACAAAACAAACCATATCGTCCAATAGACTAGTGTCAAGTGGATTTAGAGACCCACATTCTCACAAACTTCACCTTGGTTCACAAATCCACTACCAAGTTCCCTGGCTACATGTGCTATCCTTTTGTAGTCTTATTTCTTCATCATCGCCCACTCGAGCCCAGTACCTGCTTCACCAATCCCCCACTGTAGCAAGTACCTTTCACACAAGTTAACCCGTATCAATATTCAACATTGATATGTACTTATTAAACTCTACAGTGTTATCATCAGTTGCAATTTTAAATAATTTAAATTCACCAGAAGCTAACTTTTTCCTAATGAAATGGTATTTCACCTCAATATGCTTAGATCTTTCATGATACACAGGATTTTTACATAGCATTAAAGCACTTTGACTATCAGTAAAGATCATGGCATTTTCATTCAAGAAGTTCAATTCACATAAAGGCCTTTCAGCCACATGCATTCTTTAAAGGCTTCAGTTAGTGCAACATATTCACCTTCAGCCACATGTATTCTTTAAAGGCTTCGGTTAGTGCAGCATATTCACCTTTAGTGCTGGAGAGTGTAACTAAAGGTTGCAACTGTGATTTCCAAGTGATACAATTATCACCTAACGTGAAGAAGTAAGAAGTGGTAGATTTCATCTGATCTTTATCCCATACAAAGTCAGAATCTACATAACCCTTAAGATCAAGCTTATCACTCCTCTTTTCAAACACTAACCCCCTTTTAACTGTCCCAGCTAGGTATCTCTATAGCTATTTAAGAGCAATCCAATGATGTTTACCTGGGTTAGACATAAACATAAACATACTCAAGAAACTAATTGCATAAGCTAGGTCAGGTCTAGTGGAAATCATAGAATACATTACAGAACCAATGGCATTAGCATAGGGGACATTACTCATTTCTTGTTTTTCTTCTTCAGTTTTAGGGCATTGAGCAGATGATGAAATCATGTGTGCAGCTAATGGTACATTGATAGACTTAGCAAATTTCATACCAAATTTGGTTATTACCTTTTCCAAATAAGACTCTTGATTAATAGTCAACATATTTTTAGCCATATTCATTTTAATAACCATACCAAGAATTTTTCTTGCACATCCTAATTCTTTCATGTCAAATTCAGCTTTCAAAAGGTTTTTCATTTTTATGATATCAGCTTTACTACTACTAGCAAGCAACATGTCATCAACATATAACAACAAATAAACCTCACAGCCTATCTTAGTGTTATTATAATATAAGTATGCATCAAATTCACTCATTTTGAAACCAATTTTAAGCACATAAGCATCAAAACGTTTATACCATTGCCTATGACTATGCTTAAGACCATACAAGGATTTGTTAAGCAAGCACACAAGCTCAGACTTTCCTTTTACCTCAATGCCTTGAGGTTGAGACATGTAAATGACCTCATCTAACTCTCCATAAAGAAAAGCAGTCTTAACATCTAGTTGCTCTAATTCCCAATTGAATTGGACAACTAAGGCCAAGACTAACCTGATAGTCTTATACTTAATCACCGGGAAAACACCTCATTATAAGCAATCCTCTCTCTTTGAGTAAATTCTATAGCTACCAACCTAGCTTTCTATCTTAAAGGGTCATTAGGTTCTACTCCTTCCTTCAACTTGTAGATCCATTTACAATGGACTACATTTTGATTCTTTGGTCTCTCAACCAACTTCCAAGTATCATTCTTGCCTAAAGAATGATTCTCCTCTCTCATAGCCTTCTTCCAATTTTCATAATTTTTTATAGTTAACCGCTTCTTCATAAGAAAAAGGTTCAACTGACTCTAAGGCTTCACTTGAAACTAGGACAAACTCCATCAAATTTGAAGAAGTGTACTTCAAATTTGGTCTTACCTCTTCTTTCCCTATCTCGACTAATTGATAATCTCTCAAATTAGTATCTTCAAGTTGTTCTTGGTTATGGATCACGCTTCGTGAATTTCTAGTTCGAAGTTGTTCTAAGACTTCTTCTTGTTCGGTCTCAACTTGAGGATCAATTTGTTCGTGTTCTCTAACCTCTTGATTAACATCTAATCTCTTCACCTCGATCTCCTAATCTTCTTCCCAAAGAGAAGATTCACCTTCTTCACTTTGTTTAACTTGATTGTCTGGAATTTTTAGGCAAGGCATATCAAGCTAATTAAACTTCACATCTCTATTGTTAATTATCTTAATACCCTTAACACCTAAAACCCACAATCTATACCCATTGACACCCTCTGGGTATCCTAACATGACACACTTAGTAGACATAGGGTCTAACTTACCCTCAACTTGATGTGCATAAGCAGCACACCCAAACACTCTAATGTGTGACAAATCTGGAGATTTTCCACACCACAACTCGTGGGGCATTTTAAAGTTAACAGAACTAGAAGGAGACCTATTTATCAAATAAGCCGATGTACATAAAGCTTCAGCCCAAAAACCTTTGGCCAACCCTGAACTAATCAACATACATATGAGTTTATTCATTAAAGTCCGATTCATCTTCTCAGCCACCCCATTTTGTTGTGGGTATTTCTCACAGTCCTATATCTTGTAATACCTCTCTCTTTGCAAAAATCATCAAATTCAAAGTTGCAAAAATCTAAACCATTGTCTGTCCTAAGAGTTTTTACACCTTTTTCCATTTGATTTTTAACTAAGGTATGCCAGGACTTAAATTTGCTAAAAGTTTCAGATTTTGACTTAAGTGGAAAAACCCAAACTTTTCTAGAGTAGTCATCAACAATAGATAGGAAAAACATGTTCCCACAATGTGTAGGGTGTTTTTCTGGACCCCACAAATCTGCATGAATGTAATCTAATGGTCTCTTAGTGCTGTGTTGACCTATCTCAAAGCTGACTCTGTGTGACTTTCCTAGAACACACGTCTCGCAAAAGCTCAAAGGTGCAATAGTGTCTTTACCTAGTAAATTCTGGTCACTAAAATATTTTAGCACCTTGTTTCCAATGTGTCCCATCTTCCTATGCCATAGATCTGATCTATCAGTATTGATTGAAACCAATCTTGAATCTTTGGCATGTAAAGCTTCACCTTGAAGATAATACAACCCATTCTTCTTAGGACCTTTCATAACTACTAGAGAACCTTTAAGAATCTTTAATGTGCCAAAATCAGATTTGAACATACAACCCTCATCTTCAAGAACTCCTAAGGAAATTAGATATCTCTTAAGGTTTGGGACAAACCTAACACCAAGAAGGGGTCGTACAATGCCATCATGCATCCTAATAGCAATGTCACATATTCCTTCAACTGTTTGTGAATTGTTATCCCCCATGTATACTTTCTTAGGTTCAATTTCTCTACATTTATAAAATCAAGACCTCACGGGACACAAATGAAAGGTGGCACCTGAGTCTAATATCCACTCATGGTCAATCTCACCATCAGACACAGTCATAACATGTAAACCATCTAGGGCATCCCAACAGCAGCAACATTTTGATCTTCATTCCGCTGTTGCTTTGTTTTTCTCTTAAGCTCATAGCAATCTTTCTTGAAATGTCCTAACTTTCCACAATGGTAACATTTCTTATTGCCTTTATCCCTAGACTTAGACCTACCCTTACATTTTCCTCTACCTTTTTTACTCTAGTAATTGTTATCTCTCATTTCATTTCTCCCTCTAATGAACAAACTCTTCTCTTTAGTGTTTCTCCTAGACTCCTTTTTTACTTCTAAATCTTTTGATCTCAGAGCATCTGTCACAATAGCTTGAGTCAAAACATCTCTACATACTTAATCGCATCTCTAACATCTCTATAACAATCAGGAAGAAAATTTAAAAGTATAACAACTAGATCTTCATCGTCAAATTTCTTATCATTGTGGGCCAAGCTTTTGACAATCTTGCTAAAATCACTCAGATTGGATTCAAGATCCTTCCCCGAGTCCATTTTAAAACTGAAAAGTTTTTCTAGCAAATAAATCCTATTTGGCAAAGTTTTTGTCAAAAACAACTTGTCAAGAGCTTCCCACAATTCTCTAACAGTCTTAGCATCATCAACTTGTCTAACAATATTATCAGATAAGTGCAATATTATAGAATTGTAGGCAATTTCATTCATCTCGTCAATTTGATCAGGTTTAGCTTTTAATGCATCAGAAAATTTTTATGGATCATCAAGGGCTTTAGAAACCTTTTGGTGAACCAAAATAGCTCTCATTTTTTGTTTCTAAATTGAATAATCACCATTTCCATCGAATTGTGATAATTCAATCCTTGAACCCATGGATGGAAAATCATCCATGAATGAGAATGATTTTAAAAACTTTATAAAAAACTTTACTCACACAAATGCAAACCTAAAACCAAACCCTTTTCAAATTACTAACTAAGAAGACACGCAAACACAGTTTATCAACACACAAGTTAATAAAGCAGCAAATTACACTAAGGAGTTGTAAGCTCTAGCCACCTAGTTTGTTTTTACCTCAAATAAAATTAACAAATGTAAAATTAAATAAGATGGTTCAAGAAATTCAAACTCGGTGGACAAATCTGGCTGTCCATATTTATAGGAGAGACAAAACGAATTTTCTCGCTTTCTAAGGCCACCGCTACCCATCTTAGAACCACCAATAAGGCTGCACCATTGCTCCAATCGACCAAGTAATACCACCAAAAGGTCGAAAATCAGCCAAGAAGCAATCTGCTCCAAAACACGCCGGCAAAAAAATGCTGAACGTGACGCCACGCCGCCTCCCGAAGTCACCGTTATGCGCATCACCGCCGAGCCCACGTGCAACCACCGGACTACCAGATTATACGTCTCAGCTAGTGGAGTCGTTTGCTGCAAACCACGTACAAAATAGTGCCTACACACGCCTGTGGAAGCATATCCTAGCCGGATTTTTATGCACAACACGCGCCGTCGCTAGAGGAAGCACGCGCCGATGAGCTTTGTTTGCCTCTTCGCTGTGAACCCAAATATGGTCTCAGATATCTCGGACGATGAGTGGTTTTCCAGAATCTTGGTTTGAAGTCTCGGGTAATTTGAATCTATCCGAATCCAGTTCCAACTTTTGACCCACCAACTTTTCTTGATTTTTTCACACCCCTAGATCAACATTCTAGGCTCTGATACCATTTGTTGAGATTGATAACATTAACAAAATATTACAATCTCGTTTGAATGTGAAAAATAAGAGAAAAAGCTCTCATTTCTGCTCCTTTGTTCTTGGTTGAAGTTGTAGGATCAGATCTTTTACCACAATGAACACTGCAATGCAACCAAGGGAATGGCAATCGGATTTGTTCACCAACCAACCAACCAACCAACCAACCAACCGGAGATGACCAAGACTTTTAAACACTTAGTCCAACCTCACTGTAAGAAAAGAATGAAAAGGCTTTTCTTCTCTCTTTTCTGACCTAGATGAAAGACAAATATGATATATATATATATATATATGAAACCCTAATAAGATTTCATCCATCTATTATATCTAACGGTCCACACAAAACAAGCCATATTGCTCAATAGACTAGTGCCAAGTGGATTTAGTGACCCACATTCTCACAGTATGGAAGTTAACAAAACTGGGCAACGCCCTGCTTGCCGAATAGGCTTCTGCATCAATATTTAGATGCTCGTATCTCACTTCAATAGCCGGCAAGTCAATTCCAACTCTGGAGAAAACCAACAAAAAACAGAAAGAATACGATCATAAACTATGAAAAACAGGGTTCTTTTTATACATTTACATAGCATTTAGGTGAAGCCAAGTTTAGCTTGAACAAAAAGCCTACCGTGAATTGTACCCATGGAAAGCCACTTTTGAGCTTTAACCACAATACAAGCCAAGAGAAATCTTATTATTTTCTAATTTTCCCTTCTTTTGAACCTTGCATCGAAGAATTATATAAGCTTGCTCACATGAAGTTTAACTTACTTTTGAAAATATTGAAAGTTATTGGGAATCAAGGATTCGTATTGCAAGTTTCATTGTTCTTTTGAAGTGGGAGTATGAAAAAAGTGTTGAGAATAAAGTATTCAAGTTGCAGTTTACATCGTTCTTCCAAAAAAAAGAAGATATGAAAATGAAGCAAAGATATGATACCCTTCTTTTTAATTGTTCATATTTGATTTGATAGAAGGAAGTATATGAAGTTTAACTAAGCTTTTGGAAAGAAGTTTGTATAATTTCTTCGATGAATTAGACAAAAAGAAATCCTTCTTATCCCACCTTGCCCAAGCCCCATTGTAACCCATTTTAAGACCCTTACTTGGCATTCAAATCATTGGTGGTGCCGATGTGATATATTAGCAAGCCTATGGTAAGGATCTTCTATGTTTTGACTTGAGAGTATACTCTTGACAACCCTAAACACCTTGAGCGTATTGAGTGAATCCAATGTAAGGGTGTTAGATCCCACTACATTTGGACTTCGAGAAGTTGTTGAGGTGATTGATCATTCGTGTAAATAGGTGAGAGTTTACTCTATTTCTTGTTGTTTCCTTGTTGTGTTGAGATTTAAATCTTTGAGGCATGATAGTTTGAGTTGTAGAATGATGGGTGAAGGTAGAAGAAGGAACGATTATGAGAATAATAAACTTAAGCTATTGTATGCTTGAGAACAAGCATTGTCTAAGTGTGGGGAAATTTGATAGAATGCATAATGGCTATATAAATTGTATAAATTCCTCATATTATAAATTGTATAAATTCCTCATATTTTGATGATTACAATTGCTTAATTTTTGAATTTTGATTGCATTTTGTGTTTGGTGGATTATATGTAGGAGTTGGATCGAGTTGGACTCAATTTCACAAGTTTTGGGGAGGAGAATTGAAGCTCAAAAAGATGCACAATGCAGAAGCGAACCTTACTTAAGGCATTGGCATGCTTGATTTCCTAGTTTTTACAACATAAGTGAACTTTGCGTAAGCCGTGGGCACGCCTTACTAACTCGAGCAGCCAAAGTCTACATGCACGAATTTTTGGAAAGAAAAAATGGGACGACTACAAAAAGAGATCCTAATTGATTTACACATATTTCTTGAAGGAATATGAATATTTTAAAGGGATTATTTTATATAATTTAAGGATCTTTGGAATCTTTGGAAGAAATAGAATTAGACTAGAAATAAGAAACAAAATCTTACATTTTTCTCTCTCCACTTCATCCTAGAAAATGGGTTCCCTCATCCTCTTCTCAAGAACGTTTTTACTCCCCTCTCTTATCTCTTAGGTTTTTTTGAATATTTTCATGGATTGCTAAATTTCTATTCCAAAGATAAGGATAATTGACGTTTTGATTCTTCAAGGATTGTGAAATCGAATTAATTTTCATTGTTCTTCTATTCTTTCTCTATTTATATATCTTCTGTATTTCTTGAAATTGTTGTTTTGATTGATTATACAAAGTGCACGTTGTTTGATTGTCAAAACGATATATCGCCAATTAGAAATCTAAATTCGTAATTGTTTAGATATTCTAATATTAGCGGTAAAATAACATAGTTGATTACAAATAAGGTTTTCAATTTATGTTATGGAGATATATAATATAGCTTAAATAAATCACGCTTGTGTATTTGTTGGTTAGAATTGGTAGTCTCTCTAGAGATTAATGCAGTTGGTAAATTAAATTTTAAAATAGTGTCTAGAGTTGTTTATTGACAAGAGAAATAGTCAAAAAGCGTCTCATGATTATAGAGAAAGTAAGGAAAGATAGGTTATTAGATCGTATCAATGATCATAACCAATTTGGGAAAAGAATAAAAGATTTTATTTTTGCATCAACGATCGATTCTCCGAATCAATTCTGAGATTATACCTTGGGCTGAATATTTGACTAATATTGATCTTCTCTTTAATTTGCATTCTAGAAAAATTGCTTTAATTTAATTTTCTTTAATTCACAACAATCCAAAACCCCCCTTTCTTTTATTGTTTTAATTTTTCGAAGAATAAAATCTAACCAATCCCTGTGAATACGACCTTGCTCACCGCTATAACAAATTATAATTTAAGAGCGAAAATTTATTATTTGTTGGATTCGACACCCATTAATTTATTTCGTTGTTTTCATTGTATTTTAATGACAAAAACAATTAATACAACGACAAACCAAGCAATTGTTGAAATAAAAATCGGTTGCCAATATTGAATATTAACAACCATTTAATTTGTTGTTGAAATGAAATGCAACTAAAATTTGGTTGTATTTATTGTATTTTAACGACAAAAATAGTTGATACAACAACCAACAAACAGTTCTTGAAAAAAGAATAAGTTGTTAAGACAAACCTTTTACGACCAGTTATTTAGTCGTTGAAATAATACATTTAACGACCAAAAGTTTTTTAATCGTTGAATACATTCGCCAACACCTTTTTGTCAACCAATGAATGACCAGCTGATTTTGGTGATTGAATGTAACCAACAACCAAAATTATACATTCTACGACTATTTATATGGTGGTTAAATGTGCTATTTCTTGTAGTGGCTCTATAATGAAAATGTGATGTCATCTATATTAAAATAGCTTAAGTACAATAACTTCAGTATATATTTTAAACAATCTATAACCAATGAAAAAATATATTTATGATGTAATGGAAGAATATTTACTGAAATCTAGCTCTTCTTGACTTGCCATAAATTCTAAAAAACTAAGTTAATCTTCCATGCGTATACTAATAATATTCCCATCATTAAAAAAAAATAGAATTAGCAATAAAAGAATTCTCATCATTATATATAGCAATGAAATCCAAATTGTAGTAGCAATCCAAAATAAAAAAGTAAAACAAGTCATATTAAAATTCAAATTACAAAGAGCAATAAAATATAGCTTGATAATTTTAAACAATTACAAATTTTCTTTTACAATAGCAAGAAAATATAGCTTTATAATGTTAAATTTAACATACAATTTTAAACAATCTTAAACTATTATGAAAAAAAATTCTATAATGAATGATGACATTTGGCAGAAAGTCAAATATTGAGAAAAATTTAAAAGACATGTTAATGGCAAGAATATTGTTAATTGTATTTATCAAATAAAATTTTCTCTCATTCTAATGCAGCCACCCATCCACTCTTCAGTGAGATTTATCAAAACAAATGATGAATTTTAGATTATTACACTAAAAGAAATATTTATTAGAATTAATGTTCATACAAAAACTAAAAAAATAAAAATAAAAAATATGAAATGGAGACGAATGTAACATTGTTTTATGCTTTCATATACGAGTACTTATGAATAAATACATATACGAGTACTTACAAGTACAATTAACATATATCAATGTCAAATTAAGAAGGGATTCTATTGGAGAATTTTTTTAAATAGGCCTTTTTCAATAGTCGATATGAAAAAAAGTCCACGTCTAAAGTTTTTTTAAGGGTAATGCACCCTTTTCAAAAAAGATTTCTCCGGTTCATCACATTCTTCACCCAACAACTTTAGATAGTATACAATCTTTTTCTCGTCTTTAGCGAAATCCTTCATAATCATTGTTTCCAAGTGACGGTGTTACTTAAAAAAGTATCGATGAACATATACTTACATATATAATAGCTTTGATGTTGGCATCGTTGATTGGAAGATTGAGTTCCCCACTTTCCTTCACTCGTAGTAAAACATCAACTAAATCTTCATTACCAAACTCTCCATTACGCTTGCTAGTCGAGTCTTTGTGCTCATTGATAATATTGTCGAGAATCACATCCATCTTGCGTCGCATCATCAACAATCTTATCTTACTCCAACTTAGAGTATTAACTATCTTTGAAGATGGGAACAAATCAGCTATCACTAATCCTCCTGCTAATTCTATTCCTTTGTTCATTAGTTTTATAAAAGTGCCACTGTCCTTGCATACCTGTAAAAGATAATTTAAATGAATAAATTTGTCCTCGTCCCTACCCTAATATATTAATCATTTACATATATATATATGTTCTAGCATGTTTGGCTAAGTTTAAAAAGTTTACTTTAAATTGATTTAAGTATAAATGAAAAAGTAAGTATTAAAATAAATAATTTTTTTATTTGTGAAATTAAATGTTAAGTAACTATTTTCTTATTTAAAAGTAAACAGAAAGTAAATTATCCAAACATATGTTTAGGAGACAAAAAATTACTTAAAAATAATTTTTCCTTTTTCAGGCTTGCTCAAACATGCTGAAACTGATTAGATTTCACTGCCATTCAGTTTATAAAATTTGTGCCGTTGTTGAACCGTTAATAGAATGAATAAATACAATATCTATGTATAAGAACGTGCTAAAGATAACTTAAATAAATGAAGTTCTTCTCATCTCTAATAGTTTTAATCTTTCAACAATACCTTGCCAAACGCAGCTCTACCAGTAATGGAACTTGTGAATGAAGAAATCTTCTCATTTAGATTTATGGGTTGTCCCAAGATGATCGAATAGATTTGATGAGACGGAAACCTCGTGCTTGCGAATGGAACCAAATGATTTGACATTTTTGGACTCATATAATGCATATTTTACGCATTTGTCTCCAGTAATTCCGTATGGAGCAAACGCAATATCAATATAGTCGTACCACATGATCTTCAATGCTATAGCTTGTGGTCTGTCTGCAAAACATGGATCATGATCTTTTAGCACCGATTTTGCAATTTCTGCTGAAGATATAACAAGTATAGGAAGTTCACCAAGCTGTAACTGCATGATTGGTCCATAGGTTTTTGCTAAATCTCTGTAAGAACGATAGGGAAGTGAACTTATGAGATGCAAATGTCCAATTATAGGTAATTTCTTAGGACCTGGTGGAAAATTTTTGTGGGCTTTGGATTTAATCAATATCTTGAACTGTAACAAGAAGAAGATTAAGGGTACAAGGAAAATCAAAGTACTGAAGTTAAAAGGAAAATAGACATCCATTTTTCTTGACAAAGAGGAGAAATTTAAGGTTGGATGTCCTATGTTTGGCAACCAAAATACACAAAAGACTTGTATATATACACAAAAGGGTGCATTGCTCTTGAAAAAAAAAAAATTCTTTAATTAGTTTTGTGAAAAAATAGAAAGTAGAACCGGCCATTGAATAATAAATGGCAAAATCAACATTGTCACTGAAAAAAAAGTTCTTGATTATAAGTAGATATGCGTAATTTGGCATGCGCTTATTTTATGTGCTAAATGTTTAGACTACTCCTCTTAATAATGTTGATCTTTTAATATGAAATTCCAAATTTTAATATGGTATCAGAGCACATTAAGTCTAAACGAACAATTTGGTTCGTCTCAAATTCAAACGAGCATTCAGATTCCAAGAATGATGTGCTCAAATGAGCCATCATCTTGCAAGAGCATGTTAAAGGATAAATTTATAAACGTTGATATGTCGAAATATTAACCAATATATAAATATTTGGGCTACTCTTCTTAATAAGGTCAGTGCAACCCTCACATTTGTAAGCCAGTTTTACAATGACCCAGGGATGGGTCGAGTTTGTTTCTCTAGTCCTTGTGTGGAGGGGAGTTCTTTGTGACCCCAAACTTGGTGTTGAGGGGGAGTGTTAGCATGTCCCACGTCGGTCAATTACAAATTGTGATGGGCAATTATGTTGTAAATTGTTCAATTTATATAATAAGAAGTGATTTGGATTCAAATTTCTATAAAAGGATATCAAGAAGTTGAAATAATACTCAAAGCAAAACCCGAAAACAAAAGAAGAAAGCCAAAAAAAATTCTGGCCAATTTTTTAGACTGGGCGAACGCCCAACCTCCTTTGCCTGAAACAAAGACAAAATCGGCAAATGCACAGAATTGTACTGGTTTGCCTAGTACAAAAGTCCATTGCCATTGGTTTTGAATTTCTGGTAGCTTTTGAAGGATTTTTGGCATCTTTTGGATTGGTTTTGGCACATTTTCGTGTATTAGACTTGATTATCTATATATATAGATAGTTTTCATGTTGGAAAATATATGACTAACATCAAAGACAAATATTTACATCCAAATCAAAATTCAAATCTCAGATTTTCTTAAAGTGTTCTTCAAGTTCTTATTCAAATTCATTCTGCTTGATTTGAACATGAATTAAAGGTTTGTTTACTCCTACAAACTATTTGCCTTTAAAGCCTTTAAGCACTTATCCCGATTGCAGAAAATATCGTTTGAGGACGATTCAAAATCGTGTTCAAACCATCTCTTTGTGAATTATTTTATCTTGTTCTGTTTCTTCATCTCCTTTTAGATCAACAAATTATAAGGTGGAGGCTAACCTAACATTGTAAGTCGGTTTTACAAAGTGACGATTAGGCCCATGAACTTTATTGGTTCTCGATATATTAGGTGTGTTCATCATTACAAAATGGCAATTAATGTCATTAATTAAAATTTCGTGTTGATTACGCAACAGCGCTTGACCCTCCCACACACGTTATGAGTTAATAATTCATATTTATAGTTACCTAATTGTGCCCCAAAAGATCCCAAAAAATCATTAAAACCGTGTCCCAAATGTTTTCTAATTGGATTAGAACACAAAAATGTAACAAAAATCCGCGTCTGTCAAAATTACACTGGGCGATCTCCCAGTGCAAACCTGAGTGATCGCCCAGGCCAACAAAAACACATTCTGCTGATGAAATTACGTGCTGGGAGATCGCCCCGATTTAAGCATGGGCGATCGCCCAGCTTACGCTGTTTCCTTTGCGGCGGCTGTTTTTCAAATGGCCATAATTTCTTGTAGGAAACTCCAAATTGAGATCCGTAAAAAGTGTTAAACTTGTAATTCAATTATCTTTCCGATGGTATATCATTTGGCTCTTGGGGACTTTAATATCAAAACTTGTACTCGAATTTCTCCACATACTTTGGTGGATAGTTTCTGTATTCGGTTCTTTGGCTTTTTGGTGTTTGATCCATTGATTCAACTTTTCATTGTCACTCAAATACACCTTCAACTTATTGATTTTATCTTCTTCCACATCCTCCAATGTTTAGCTCTTGATATTCACTTCAAAAACTCAACTTAGTCGTCGATTTCACAAAGTTGTTGCTCTTTCCGTCCATTCTTCTTCAATTGCTTATAAACGGGTCCAAAACTGAAATAGAAAAGAAAATATACTAAATTATGTAAAAATTCAATAAAATGACAGAATAAAAACTTACTTTAAAGACTCGAATAAGTGCACAAAATGCACTTATCAGATATAAACCCATTTTATTGAGCATTCTTTGCCTGATATTTCCCCAGGTAGGTTCTCAGTTGACTTCTGTACAAGGATTTCATTTCCATTTAGTTGCATTTTGAATAATTACCCTGTTTTGTAGAGCAGATGGAAAGCATGAGGGAAATTAGTCGAGGGGAGGGCACAAGGATTAAGTATTTGGAGAGAAGTGTCCAAAAGAAGCGAAAATATCAGTCATCTGAGAAGCAATCTGTTCATTGTGCTGCTCAAGAATTTCTTGAGAAAGCATCCCGTGAGTTACTTAAAAGTTAAAAGTGGTTTCAAAATTTTATTTAACAAATATCACTTTCAATGGATCAATATTGAAGGGTTGCTTATAAGCTTGCTTATTTTAGGAGTACTTTTTTCTCTCTCTCCTCCTTCTAAGTAAAATAAAAATCACCTTGAACAAGCCATTCCTCTTGGTAATTCCCGTATACAACCTTCCAACTAAGATGTCTCCTAAGAGTACAAAAAGCAAGTGATCTCTACTATTACCTAAGAGGAAATAAAAAACAGAGACAAGAAGATAGAAGAAGATGAGTGTTGAAACTTGTGCTTTTTATACAAGTGAGGATAGTTCGATTGAAGTAATTAATCTTGGCAAGTGTTCACGGCCAACGGTAAGAAAAAGGGTATGTTTGAGTGTGCTTTCTCAAGCTTATAAATTGGTCAAAAATTATTTTTAAAAACACCTTCTGTAAGACCTACAACTTTTATCTACTTCTATTCATATAATCTATATGATCAACTGTTTATAATCTATAATTTTACTAAATAATCACTAAATGTCATGAGAAGACGAAAGGTGTTATCTTTCTTCAACACATCCCATTAGTCAAGGTAGAGCAAATAAATTACAATTCAATTTCTCTAAATTAATACCATTTGTTGCACACTAGTTTATTAATGAGCAGATATTACTAATTTTTAGAACCTCTACTTAAAAAAATTATGTCATGTAGATTTGCTAATCCCACTACATACTGCTTCTAGGTAGTTAGAAAGTCTTCATCATCCTAATTTAGTCTTGTATATTTATTATGAGCTTGGTATACATTTCCAATAAAAATATAAATACTTAGATGCAAGGAATATGAGAAGATACTCAGTGTAGAGAAAATTTATAGTACTCCACGAGTATGGACTACTCAGTATTACTGTAACTATTCAAATAACGTGTATTATTTTATTCACCTCAAAAACAGCTCTAATACACATTTGGGATCCACTCTAAAAATCCATGACTATAATTTAATTTTCTCTTTCTTTCTAGTAATATTTTGGGACCCACCATGACACAATACGGTTGTAGGATGTTATCATCATAAGACAATGATAGGGGGAGTACTGTTAACAATCATCTCACTCGCTGGCCTTTTCGATCGTATTATCGACCACAATCGAATCCCGCCTGCATTCTAGATCAGGTAGAGGCCTTAAATCAGTAGGACAATAGCATAGCTGTTATTGACCTGATCCGAATTAATTAAGCCTACTTCCTTCAAGATACTAAAAGAGGAGTCCAAAACGGCTGTCGTCAAAGTGGTTCTATTTCGTTATATTCCATCCATATCCCAAATCCATTCATTTAAAAGAAATTTTGAAATGTGCCCAAAAGTAAATAGCAGATTGAAAATATAACAACTTTTGAGAACATCTGAAAATATGTCATTTTTTAGATGAAAATTTTCGAATATACCCTTTTATAAAAATGACCATTTTTTTGTGTGGTTAAAATTTAACGGCGGTTGACAGTCATACAATAGTTTCTTTTATCAGTCCAAAAATCGACAGATGAGTACAAAAAAATCGACAGTTGATTTTTTTGTTAAAGAAAATCGAGAGATGAGTTTGAAAAATCGATATTTGAATTTTTTTTTTGTTTATATCATTTAGTCTAGGCACTTATTGAATTAAAAATTTTAATTGCTAAATGTCAATTTGAACTTAACATCAAAAATAAATTTTTATCTCATAGTAAATATTTCAACATCAAAAATTTGGTGGACATCGATAAAAAGTTTGTCGACGTCAACGAACTTTTATTTTTGTCGAAGTCCACCAAATTTTTGTTCATTTTTTTCAATGATATCGACAAAAATGGACACAGACAAAATGAACACAAATTGGTGCTCATTATTATTCACAAATAGACACCAATTTGGTGCCCATTTCGTAATGTTCATTGATAAAATGGTCGTCTATTTTATCAACTACGATAAGTTTCATATCCACTATTTTCTGTCTGTTTTTTACCAAATGTAACCAATTTCAATCTCTATACATCGGCAACAAATATACCAACAAATTAAATTGACAAAAAATTACACAACATAAAATATATCGATAAAAAATAGAGATACAATATATCAAATTTAAATTTCATGTAATCTACAACATAATACACTAATTTTTTTTTTCAATTTTTAATAGCTTATAACTGACTTCAAAAGTTTCAAATCAGTTAGCTTTTTCAAAAAGCTCAATAACGAGTGACAGACCTGACAATGTATTTGAATATGAAATTAAAAAGGAGAGAATCAGACCACAAAAATAACAAAGGGAAATGGAACTTAGGGGCATCGACAATGGTGGATGAAGTTAGGAAATAGTGTGTTTAAGTTAGAGAGTGAGAGAGAGTGAGAGTGGGAATACAAGAAAATGAATATAATAGATATTCAATTGGTCATTTAGGAGTATTTTTGTCCAAATTTTTAAAATTTGGTTAATTCGTCAAATGTTATAAAATTGGGCATATTTCATAACACACTTTTGGAAACAAATAGTTGTTCTAATTCCCTCTTCACCTAATACCCTTTTGTTATCGTGGACATAACATATGTCGTTCTAGTCCATCTCTTTCTATTTTTTTTTTAATACATATGGAAAGTTAAAAAATCATCATATAATAATTCAGAATTTTCAATTGAAAAGAAATAAGAGATGTTGCATTTTTGAGTATTTCAAAATATGAACGTTGAATCTAGAAAGCTTAGTTTTTCTTGCTGATATGCTTAGATTATGGGATTAAAACTATGAAAGTTCTAACAATTATATAAATTAAACTAAGAAGAGAAGAACAAAGAGAGAGAAAGAAGAACCAATCTTATTAATCAAACAGCACAATAGAATAATTGATACAACTCGTATTTATACTAATGCAAACCCTAACCTATATAAGCTAAACACTCTAATATTAATGCTAATATAACTCTACCATATATAATATACTACTAGTATAACTCTAACATCCCTATTTAAACTCACGATGCTACAACAAGAAGCAGCAAGAGTTTGCCAAACAAGAAACGAAAATGATGGACTGGATGAGACTTCATGAAAAAGCAAGATGCAACGATGAAGAGACAAAAGGTAAGGAAATAGTGCCATGCTGAAGATGGTGTCGAATGTGATGATAGTCAGTCTCAATATGCTTCATGCGCTCATAGGTCGTCAACTTCATTACAAAAGTCATAATATCAATCCGAACATATCAAAGAAATCAAATAAAAAAGAATGTAAACTTCAAAAACTAAAATTCGAGATTAACTTAATATCAAATTGATGACGACGATCGTACAAAAACCAGAATTATAGAAAGAATGGAAAAGGGAAAGAAGAAGAAGAGAAATGAAAGGAGAAGAGAAGAAGTGGATAGAAAGTGGAAACCAAAATTCCAGATTAACTTGACCTAATATCAAATTTCAAATGAATTGGACCAAATTCCAGATTATTGACAAAATATCAAATACCAAATTCCAAATTAACCGGAAACAAAACCAACCAAATTTCAGGTTATTGGACCAAATTCCAAATCCAAATTAATGGTTGTAAATACAAAATTGCAAATTTTGATTACTGGGAAGCAAATTCCAAATCCAAATCACTAGATGCAAATACTAAATACCGAATTCCAGATCAACAAAATCAAACAAATTCCATATTAACACCTGGATGCAAAACCAACCAAATTCCAGAACAGAACAACTATACAAATTCCAAATTCCAAATTGATTTGGACATAAATACTCCAAACAAGCCAAATGGTCCAAGTAATATTATAAGTCAAGACCCAAATACTTAGCCAGATGACAGTATCTAAAACAAAAAAACAAAAAAAGACTTACGGAAGCGATTTCAAGTTTAAACCAAGTGGGATCAAACTTGCTCTGATACCATGTGAAAGTTCTAACAATAATATAAATTCAACTAAGAAGAGAAGAACAAAGAGAGAGAAAGAAGAACCAATCTTATTAATCAAACGGCATAATAGAACCAATCTTATTAATCAAACGGCATAATAGAATAATATATACAACTCTAATATTAATGCTAATATAACTCTACCATATATAATATACTACTAGTATAACTTTACTACTAGTATAACTCTAACAAAAACAACTGAAAAAAATAAATTTTTTTTTCCATAATTGGCTCCGATTTGTTTTTTTTAAAGGTCATCATTTATTCATTTTTGGTTTCATGATAATTTAAGATTGTTTAAATTTGTAGATTAAATTTAAAATTTTATTTGTTTAAAATTATAAAGCTATGTTTTCTTGTTATTGTGAAGTAAATGAAAATTTCTTCGCTAATTTCTATATTTTTATGGCAAGAATATTCATGGAAGATTAATTTTGACTTTTGAGAATTTATGGCAAGCCAAGAAGAACTAGAATTCAGTACAATAAATCAAAAGAATTTTTATATTAACTACTAATACAAAAAAGAGTAAAAAACACAAGATATTTTAATTCTACTTTTCTTTCGGCCACCTTCTTATAAACCATTCTGGCTAGTGTTCTGTTCAATATATATAACATATTATTAATAATATATTAAATTTTACAACTTAAAGTTATAACATCTTGTATATGAATCATGCTTAAATTACTAAATATATTCAATTTGGATGTCCACAAAACAAAGTTGTCCGAAGAATATGTGAACCAAATATATATATATATATATATATATATATATATATATATATATATATATATATATATATATATATATATATATAAGTAACAATTTATATCATGTACTCAAAATATAAACATATCTTACTCGACTGCATAATTTGAATACCTATTGGAGTATTGTTGCCTAATCTACGTGGTAACACCATTAATGAAGTATTGGTCAATGAAAAAATCATTATTCTGCCATAATAATGATATAATTAATATTTGAGCAAAAAAAAATTTCTAATACAAGATAGCATACTTGGATATTAAATAAAGAAAATCTTGTAAACAAAAATTACCAATAGAAAGGATTTGAATATTAGAAATTCTTGCAAAACTTAAATCTTCATAATTTTCATCCAAACTTGAGTGATTAAGATTCAAATTTATAAACAACGACTGCAAGTATTATAATATATCAACATACTCAAAATGCAATAATATATTAATTTTGTTCATCTCTTTAAGATATATTGAGGAGGAAGAAAAAAAATATTATGAACATTAAGAACTTTCAAAGCATGAAGACATAAAATGCCCCTGGATTCAAATCAACCATGCAATCAAAAGCTCCAAAGTTCACCAAGAATTTTTTTTTTTTTTTTTTTTTTTAATCTCCATCTTTAACTAGCTTATAAGTATGACAACTCCCTCATTACTAACTTGTTTAATTGTCACGAGATAAAGATTCACATAACTCCTCTTTTGAAACATTGCGAGAGTACATTCGTTGGCTGCTTATTTGGCCATGCCTTCAATTTTACTTACCGAAAGAGGTACACCTTGATTATATTGGAAGTCTTCCACCATCTCTGAACGATGTCTCCGCTCCAATATCTTCTCATACTGAAGAACACAATGAGTAAGAGACATTCTTACTTGTCACACCACAAAATTTCCAACACGACGACACTTCTCACTAGGAATGGCTGAGATATTCTTACTTAGCATTTCATAATGCAAACATATGCATGTAGTGAGATATTGAATGGTTTCACTATGTTTCTCTATAAACAGTACTTAACAAATGCAGGTTACGGTGTTGAATTGTTTTAGTGGAACAAAATTTTACTTAACAAATTTCACTTTCAATGGATCAATATTGAAGGGTTGCTTATAAGCTTGCTTATTTTACCTATAAGGAGGACTATTTTTTTTTCTCTCACTCCTCCTTATAAGTAAAATAAAAATCATCTCGAACATGCCATTCCTTTTGGTAATTCTCGCATACAACCTTCCAACTAAGATGTCTCCTAAGAGAACAAAACAAGTGATCTAGACTATTACCTAAGAGGAAATAAAAAACGGAGACAAGAAGATAAGAAGAAGATGAGTGTTGAAACTTACGTTTTTTATACAATGGAGGATAGTTCAATGGAAGTAATTAATCTTGGCAAGTGTCCACGGCCAATGGTAAGAAAAAGGGTATGTTTGGGTGTGCGTTTTCAAGCTTATAAATTGGTCAAAAATTATTTTTAGAAACACTTTCCATAAGATCTACAATTTTTATCTACTTTTATTCATACAGTCTATAAGATCCACTGTTTAAAATCTATAGAAAGTTTTACTAAATAATCACTAAATGTCAGGAGAAGACAAAACGTGTTATCTTTCTTCAACACATCCCATTAATCAAGGCAGAGCAAATAAATTACAATTCGATTTCTCTAAATTAATACCATTAGTTGTACAATACTTTATTATTTAGCAGATATTATTAATTTGTAGAACCTCTATTTAAAAAAATTATGTCATGTAGATTTGCTGATGTCACTACATACTTCTAGGTAGTTAGAAAGTCTTCACGGTCCTAATTTTATCTTATTTGGTATACATTTATAATAAAAAAATAAATACTTATATGCAAGGAATATGAGAAAATACTCAGTGTAAATAAAATTTAGAGTACTCCAAGACTATGGACTACTAATCATTATTACTGTAACTATTCAAATGACGCATATTATTTTATTAACCTCAAAAACTGCTTTAATAAACATTTGAGATCCCCTCTAAAAACCCATGACTGTAATTTAATTTTCTCTTACTTTCTAGTAATATTTTGGAACCCGCCATGACACAGTACGATTGTAGGATGTTATAACACATAAAACAATGATAGGGGAGTACTATTAACGACCATCTCACTCGCTGGCCTTTTCAACCATACTATCGACCATGATCGAATCCCGCCCGCATTCGGGATCGGGAAGATGCCATAAATAAGTAGGAAAATAGCATAGCTACTATTGACCCGATCCCAATTAATTAAGCCTACTTTCTTCAAGATACGAAAGGAGGAGTCCGAAACAGAGTCCTCAAAGTGATTCAATTTCATTATATTCCATCCATATCCCAATTCCATTGATTTAAGGGAAATTTTGAAATGTGCCCAAAAGTAAATAGTGGATTACAAATATGACAATTTTTTATAACATTTGCAAATATGTCATTTTTTAGATGAAATATTTCAAATATACCATTTTATAAAAATACCCACTTTTTTGTGTAGTTAATATTTAACGGTAGTTGACAGTCATACAATAGTTTCTCTTATTAGTACAAAAATCGACAAATGAGTGCAAACATTCGACCGTTGATTTTTTTGTTAAAGAACATCGAGAGATGAGTCTAAAAAATCGACATTTGAATTTTTTTTTTGCTCATATCATTTAGTCTAGTAACTTATTTTAATTTCAATTTTTAATTAATAAATGCCCATTTGAACTAAACGTCAAAAATAAACTTTTATCTCAGAGTAAATATTTCGACATCAAAAACTTGGTGGACATCGATAAAAAGTTTTTCGACATCGACAAACTTTTATTTTTGTCGGTGTCCACCAATTTTTTTTTTTCATTTTTTCCAATGATATTAACAAAAATGGGCACCAATTTTGTGACCATTTTGTCGAAGGCACCAACTTGGTGCCCATTATTATCGACAAATGGACACCAATTTGGTACCCATTTTGTCGATGGACCCAATTTGTCATGTTCATCCATAAAATAGTCATCTATTTTGTCGACGAAGACAAGTTTCATGTCCACAGTTTTGTACACATTTTTCGACAAAATGTAACTAATTTCATTCTTTGTACATCGACCACAAAATATACTAACAAATTAAATCTACAAAAAATTAAATATAAAGTATATCAATAAAAAAATAAAGATACAATAAATCAAATTTAAGTTTCATATAATTTACAACAAAATACACTAATTTTCTCAATTTTTAATAGCTTATAATTGACTTCAAAAATTTCAAATCAGCTGACTTCTTCAAAAAGCTCAAAAACCAGTGACAGATTTCAATATGAGGTAAGAATGAAAGAATCAGGCCACAAAAATAACAAAGGGGATTGTGAAATGAAGCTTAGGGGCAGTGGCAATGATGGATGAAGTGAGGAGAGAGAGTGTTTAAGTTAGAGAGTGAAAGAGTGACAGTTGGAAGACAAGAAAATAGATATAACAGATATTCAATTCGTCATTTAGGAGTAATTTTGTCCAAATTTTTAAAATTTTGTCAATCTGTCAAATGTTATAAAATTTGACATATTTCAAAAGACACTTCTGAAAACTAGTAGTTTCTCCAATTTCCTCTTCATTTAATACCCTTTTGGTGTCATGGACATAAAAGATTTCGTTCTAGTCTCTCTCATTCTATTTTTTTTATAGTTATGGAAAGTTCAAAAATCATCATAGCAATAGAAAAGAAATAAGTGATGTTGCATTTTTTTGTATTTCAAAATATGTACCTTGAATATTTATAAGTGCGTTTTGTGCACTTATTCGGGTCCTTAAACTAAGCTTTTATCACGTCATTTTATCGATTTTCTACTTAATCTAGTTTGTTATTGCTTCTTTTTGGACCCATTTGAAAGAAACTGGAAAAGAATGGATGAAAAGAGCAATAAATGGGAAGATATTTTGAAAGCATGAGGATCCAATTGCACTCAATGGGAAGTTGAAGGACCAAATTACAAATTATGGAAAGTTGAAAGACTCAAATGACCAAAACCCAAAGATTGAGGACCAAAGTGGAAGGTGTGGAAATTGGAAGGACCAAAGTGTGAAGACTGAAAATGGCCAAGCTGGGAGAGCGCCCAGTACTGAAACTCAAAAGTAGAATGCAATATGCGTTGCCTGGGCGATCGCCTAGTGTTAATTTTTGCTGCAAAGATTTTCTTTCCTTTTTGAATTCTAATCTAGTTATGTAACTTTTGGCCCACGATTTCTAGATATTTTTTGGCATATTTTGGGGCACCATTAGGGTAGTATATATATGAGTTATTAACTCATAAGTGGTTGTTGAGTTTTTTTGGGAGAAAAACATAGACGAAAATATCAAACGGAATTCATCGAAGATCAAGATCAAGCAATTTATTCTTTCAAGTTTTCTTCTTCTCCAGATGATGAATTCCATATTTTCTTCTCCTCTTTATTTTCTTATTATTAGCATTCTAGACACTATTTTAATTATCCTAAAATCTGATAAAGGATAGAAATATACCGCTATGCTTTAGGTGATCTTTAATTATCCATAGAGACTTAATACATTTGTTTGTATTCGTATTCGTCATAGAAATATAGTCAAGTCATACATATGAATAGGTTTAACTTTATTCGAGAGAAACTGTTGAATAATCTAGGGATATTGATTTTCATAACTGATATAATTTGTCAAAGCAAAGAATCAAGATAGATGAATTAACAACTATAAGTAGATTCGGAATTCTAGTACTTTTCCTTTTTAAAGCTAAATCAATTTTTCACCAATTTTAATCTTTCAATTATTTTAGCCATAATTATTTAATTGTTCTTAGTTTATGTTTTAATTAGTTTTTAATTATAAAATCTCCACTTTTCCAAAGTTAATTAGATTCGGTTAAGGTTAATATAATTGCAACTGAATTATCTAAATCCTCGTGGGAACGATACTTGGACTCACAATCCACTTTATTACTTGAGCGATCCGTGCACTTGCGGAATTATTAATGACATAAAATCGCTGACAAGTTTTTGGCACCGTTGTCGGAGATTTAGTTTTAATTCTTTTCAATTATTTTGACACTAATTCGAACTTATTTAATTGCTTTAATTGTTTTTATTATTATTTTCTTTAGTTATTTTAGTGTTTGCTTTGTTTCTTTTCAGACCATTGTATGTGAAGTGTGAGACACGAGTCTCTAATTCCAATTGATCCAGAGATTGAACGTACTTTTCATCGTAGGCAGAGAGAAGCAAGAAAAACACACCAAAAAGACCAAAAAAAGCAAGAAAACAAAATGCGAACAACAAGATCGCTCGTCGTGCAAGATAGGAGATTGATGTAGACAATATGCTAGTTGGAGACTTTTGACTCCATAGATCATCCATAGCCAATCCAAAGATTGTCTACCCACCTTTTGGGCGATCGAACTTTCGGTTGAAGACTAACATCATTCATATATTTCAAAATGGACACCAATTCTATGGCGGGACCGATGAGAATCCACATACACACGCTTGAGATTCTTGGAAATGTGTTAACACTTCAAGTATCAAGGAATCTCGACGATGCCATCCACTCGTTGTTCCCACATACTCTTCTGGACAAAACTCTTGAGTGGTTGGACTCATCGCCAATTGATAGCATAACCACCGGAATGATCTAGCCCAAAAGTTTTGCACGAAATTCTTCCCACCAAAGAAAGGTTTCGGTTGAAGCATGATATATCCATATTTCAACAATCGTAAATGCAATCTTTTGATGAAGCGTGGAGCAGATTCAAGAATATGTTAAGGAAGTGCCCTCTCATCACGGTGTTGGCGGGGACAACAAATTCAATATTTCTATCTTGGACTACTTCCTTCATTTAAAAGCATGATTGATTCTTCATCCAACAGCTCTCTATCTACCAAAACAAAGGGTTGAAGCCTTAGATTTGTTTGAAAGAGTAGCTACCACCACTGCCATGTGGCCATTAGATAGAGTCGTACAAAAGAGAACTGTAGGAGTACATGAGATAGATACTTTCACAGCATTATCTGCACAGATAGAGTCCTTGGCACACAAAGTGGAAAGTATGTCATATTCAGCCAATGCAGTACAAAAAGAAATCAACATGTGAAGAATGTGGAGCCAGTCATAGTACATCAGAATGTCCTATTCTATTACTATAGCCTGAATAGGTCGATTATATTCAAGGTGGTCAACGCGAGCAAAATAATCCATATTCCAACACATATAATCCAGGTTGGCGAAACTATCCAAATTTCTCTTGGAGGGATCATCAGAATAATGCTAATCATAATCAAGGTGCTTCAATAAAGAATCTAGAGACACAGATGAGGCAGATGGCAGTTGCTTTATCAGGCAGAGCACCAAGTACTTTGCCAAGTAATACAGAGGTGAATCCCAAGGAACATGTTAAAGCTATTACTATTAGAAGTGGGGTTCAGTTACCAGAGATCCATGTAAAGAGATCAGTTGCAAATAAAGAAGTGGTACCCTCCACTGATGAGGAACGCATGGAACAGATTGAGCAGACAACGACTATGAAAGAGAGTTCAGGCACGCCACAAGTTAAGGCAACCGTTCCTATCAAGCCATATGATCATCCGATCCCATTTCCTCAGAGGCTACAAAAGCACAAGTTAGACAAGCAATTCAGAAAATTTCTTGAGATCTTCAAGAAACTACGTATCAACACCCCCTTTGTAGATGCATTTGCTCAGATGCCCAGTTATTCAAAAATTTTGAAAGACATTCTTTCAAATAAACGCAAGATGGAGGAACATGAGACGGTGATGTTGACAGAAGAGTGTAGTGCTATTTTACAAAATAAACTACCTCCTAAACTAAAATATCCAAGGAGTTTTACAATACCTTGCACAATTGGTGATTTTTGTTTTGATAAAGCTTTGTGTGATTTAGGAGCTAGTATTAACTTGATGCCGCTTTCTATTTTCAGGAAATTAGGTTTGGGGGAAGCAACTAGTAGTTTCTCCAATTCCCTCTTCATTTAATACCCTTTTGGTGTCATGGACATAAAAGAATTCGTTCTAGTCTCTCTCATTCTATTTTTTTTATAATCATGGAAAGTTCAAAAATCATCATAGCAATAAAAAAGAAATAAGAGATGTTGCATTTTTTTGTATTTCAAAATATGTACCTTGAATATAAAAAGCTCAAGTTTTTCTTGGGGATAGTTTCATTATAAACCACAAAATAAAAAATAATTTAGAAAATATTATCAATTTTTTTTTATTCTATAAATACAATTTTTATTTGTAACACTTGTTATATTTGTTACATTTCTTATAAAAAAAAAATGTGTATTACATTTGTTACATTTGTTATTTTTGAAGTTTAAAATATTAATAAGTAATTATAGAATTTTAATAGAAAATCAAATAAGCAGCAAAATTATATATAATATTTAAGTAACAATTTATATCATCTAATCAAAATATAAACATACCTTACTTGACTGCATAATTTGAATACCTATTGGAGTACTCTTGCCTAATCTACGTGGTAACACCATTAATGATGTATTGGTCAATGAAAAAATCATTATTCTGCCATAATAATTATATAATAAATATTTGAAAAAAATATTCTAATACAAGATAGCATACTTGGATATTAAATAAAGAAAATCATGTAAACATAAATTACCAATAGAAATCATTTGAATATTAGAAATTCTTGCAAAACTTAATTCTTTTAGCTTTAGCAATTCAATATCACCTTGAACGGCACCTTCTCAACATTATAACCAAGCTTTTGATTCTTAGCCTTCTCAACATTGCCAAACTCACGAATAGGTTGTAACTTTTTCTTGCACTTTCTCATTTTCTTCTCAACTTGGCTTTTTTACTCTAACACTTGTAATCCCCTTTGTCTTAACACATGGAGAATCCAACACATGTAATTGATTTGATTCCCAAATTTGATCACTTATTTTTTCTTCATCACCTTCCCTGTCAATTTCAATTTCTTAATTTACTAACATTTACTTCTTCAATTTTTATCATTCTAAGAACACTTACAATTTTCTTCAAGTCATTCTCCAATATATCTTCAGCCATTTTAGTAGTTTCAAAGATTCTTCGCACCTATACTACCAAAATGAATTGCTTTACACATTATTTGGCTGGTCTGCAAACTAATTGCCTTTTTGTTGTCTCAACAAGTGAGTTGCAATTGTTGTTCATTCCCAAACCATGTTTAGCTTCTTTTGTTCATCTGTTTAAGATATATTGAGAGGAAGAACAAAATATTATAAACATTAAGAACTTTCAAAGCATGAAGACATATTCAAACTTTTGCAAGTGCAATTAACCATGCAATCAAAAGCTCTAAAGTTCACAATTTTTTTTTTTTTTTTATCTCCTATCCAATAACTTCTCATCTTGAAGAACAGAATGAGTAAGAGACATTGTCTTACTTGCCAAACTACGAAAAGCATTATTCATACTTTCACTCTTTTGTGTAGACAATGTTAAACAATTGAAAACAACAAAAAGAAGAATCCAAAAAGAAAAGAGAAAGAAGGCTAGGGCTTTATCTTATTATCAATAATGAAAAGTAATTAACCTAATTACAAATAACCATATATATAGGTTAAGCTGTAAAGACTATTCTACCCTTAGTAAATAAATAAAACATAAATAAAACATATATTTATTAACATCCCCCCTCAAACTCATGATGCAGCAGCAACAAGCATCGAGAGTTTGCTAACGAGAAAACGAAAACGGGAAATAGAATGCGACTTGGTAAAGAAGTCTCGCAATCTGAAGAAGAGGAAACAAAAGGCAAAGTGATGGAGCCATGCTTGAGATGATGACGGGTAAGGTGACAATCGATCTCGATGTGCTTGGTTCGTCCATGGAAAACTGAGTTGTGAGCAATCTGAATAGTACTCTTATTGTCACAATACATAGGAGTGGGACTAGAAAGAAAAACTCCCATATCTGCAAGTAACCAACGTAACCAAACAACCTCTTTGGTAGTAGAGGCCATAGCACGATATTATTCTTGCTGGAAGATTGAGAAACAATAGATTGTTTCTTGCTCTTCCAAGAAATGAGAGAATCACCAAGAAAGATACAAAAACCAGTAACAGACTTGCGATCTATAGGATCACTGCCATGATCAGAGTCAGAGTATGCACGCAGATCCAAGGAAGAGGTGGATGGAAGTAGAAGACTCGAAAGACGTGTACTCAAGATATCGTAAAATGCGAAGAACAAATGCCCAATGAGTCAGAGTGGGAGAAGCAACAAACCGATGACAATATGAACAAAGATATGCAATATCAGGACGAGTAATAGTGAGATAAACTAAGCTCCCAACAATAGTACGGTATAAAGTAGGATCTGACAAAGATATACTATCAGAAGAAGAATACTTGGCGTTAACCTCAATGGGAGTATCGACGGTCTTATTATCAGTAAGTCTAGCCCGCTCAAGAATATCTGCAACATACTTCGACTGAGAAAGAAGATAACCTTTGGGCGAGTAGGCTACCTCAATACCCAAGAAATATCGGAGAGCGCCCAAATCCTTCATTTCAAACTGTCTAGCTAACTCTGTCTTCAAAACTGAGATACCAGCAACATCATCACCAGTAATAATCATGTCATCAACATATAACAAAAGAATAATCCGACCTACATCAGTACACTTAACAAAGAGTGCAGAATCATGACTGCTAGAAGCAAAGCCAAGAGAAGAGATCACAACAGAAAATTTCTCAAACCAAGCACGTGGTGCTTGTTTGAGACCATATAGAGCCTTCTTGAGCTTGCAAACATACCCAAAACCATGAGAAACACCAGGAGGGGGTTCCATATAAACTTCTTCTTGTAGGTCTCCATTCAAGAAGGCATTTTTAACATCAAGTTGAGAGATACTCCAATTTACGTGGAAGCTACAAAGAATAAGAGTACGAAGAGTAGTCATTTTTGCAACAGAGCAAAAGTCTCCTCATAATCCATACCATATCACTGTGAATATCCTTTTGCAACCAACCGAGCTTTGTATCTCTCAATAGACCCATCGAATGAGTCTTGATCTTATATACCCAATGACAACCAACAAAGTAGCCTTACCGGAAGGAGAGGAACCAAATCCCAAGTATCATCTTATGCAGAGCAGAAAGTTCCTCATCCATAGCTTGCTGCCAATGTGGATCAAGAATTGCCTCTTTATAGGAAGAAGGCTCGGAGAGACAATGAATAGAAGCTAAAAAAGAAGTAAAAGATGAAGAGTATCAAGAATAAGCAAAATCTGGTAACTTTGTAGACTTACGTATGCGGGTGGATTGATGTAGAGGTGGATCCACAATCTCAGACGAAGCTTGAGGGACCGTAGGAAAATAAGGAGCCTCAGTACCTGTAGAAGCGTTAGCAGGAACTCGACGAGTATAATACAAAGGTAATGGAGGAAGGACACGATAAGGGGGTTCTGATGTAGTAGGAACCTGTGACGAAAAACTATCAGAGTCTTCAGAAAAGGGATCAATACGAATAAGATCAGGTTTAGTCAAGTCATGAGTAGGAGATGGAATAGAAAAGAAAGGTATATGCTCAAGAAAGACAACATGACGAGACACATAAAGTTTCGAGTAATTGGATCGAAACACCGATACCCTTTTGACCTTGACCATAACCAAGAAAGACACAAATAGCGATTTAGAGGACAACTTGTCATGCGTTCTACATGAGGGCGGAGAACGAAGCAAGTACTACCAAAAACTCTAAAGAAGGAGTAATCCGGGGCATACCTATACAATATTTCGAAAGGAGAGATACCTGAACTGTGAGAAGATGGGATGGTATTAATCAATGTCACTGCTGTTAGAACAGCTTCACCCCAAAACGCACTAGGAGCAGAGGCAGACAATAAGAGAGATCTAGCAGTTTCAACAATGTGTCTATGTTTTCTTTCTGCAACACCGTTTTGTTGAGGAGTATCTGTACAAGAAGTTTGGTGAATAGTTCCATCTAAGGCAAGTAACTCACAAAATTTGTGAGAAGTGTATTCCCCACCTAAATCACACCTAAAACATTTGATAACAGCAGAATGCTGAGTTTTGACAAGGGCTCGAAAAGCTGTGTATATCTCAAAGAATTCAGAACGATGTTTCATTAAGTAAACCCAACAAAAACGTGTATGATCATCAATGAAAGAAACATAATATCGAGACCCTCCTTTAGTGGGAACAGGAGAAGGTCCCCATACATCAGAATGAATCAAATCAAACGGAGAAGAAGAAACAGAAACACTTCGATTAAAAGGTAAAGATGAAAATTTAGCCAGTTTACATCCACTACAATCAGAAATATCACAAGTTTGCAAATTGCCTAAAGCCCCTGTGGACACTAAAAATCTCAAACGGGAAGATGAAATATGACCAAGACGAGAATGCCATAAATAAAAACTAGAAGAACTATGACTCAAACGAAAGAAAGACAAATCAACACTAGTAGTGGCAGCAACTGGTACTTTTAACTCATCTAGAACATAGAGTCCCCTTGCCTACGGCCTGTCCCAATCAGCTTCTGAGACTGCAGATCCTGCACAAAACAGGAAGAAGAGGAAAAACCGACAAAACAATTAGAGTCACATAACTGACCTACAGAAGCAAGATTTAGCGTGAGTTGTGGAATATGATAAACATTATGGAGAGACAAGTTAGGAGTAACAACAGAACCAACTCCTGCTAAAGGCATAGGAGTGCCATCAGCAGTCATAACAGGAATAGATGACGAAGGGGATACAGATGCAAAAGACGAAGAGTCTGGAGACATGTGATGTGAAGCACCAGAATCCAAGACCCATAAAGAAGATGACATACCTGACACACTAGGATGGGAATGACCTACGGAAGAGGAGGCAGACATAGCTTGTGGCTGAAGGGAGAGAAACTTCTGAAATTGCTCAAATTGCTCAGCCAGAGTACTTGGATCATTGAAAGGACCTGATGAGGCGACTCACTGCGACATTAGGCGTGGTGTGGTGCAGCAACCGAGGTGCTCTATAACCCTGAGGTGCTCTATAACCCTGAGATGGTGACTGGTTGCCAGGCCTCCATGTTTGAGATTGCTGCTGTTGTTGATTCTGCTGTCTCAACTTAGGACACTGAGTCTTCCAATGACCTTTCTTCTTCAGAAACTGCACTCGTCGAAGGCAGGCCTTGTGTAAGGCCTGTTCTGATTATTAGAGGGTGGCTGATGAGGTACTGCTAACACAGAAGGAGTCGGAGTCGAAAGATTTCCCTTTTCAGCACCAGACTTTAGACGTACTTCTTCAGCCAACAATTCACTGACAACCGAATCAACTGAAGGAAGCGGAGAACGATGAAGAATAGAGCCTCGAAGTCCTTCAAAATCACTGCGGAGGGCCATCAAAAATTGTACCAACCGTTGCCGCTCTCTATGAACAATGTAGACATTAACATTTTTTAGTTCATCATCTTCTGTAAGAGCCAATTGATCCCAAAGATTTGTCATAGCAGAATAGAACTCCTGAATACTCATATTATTATCATTTGAATAGCTCGTATGTCGTTTTCCAATTGATATTGCTTTGCAAAATTGGACTGAGTGTATAACTTCTGTAAATGATCCCAAACCTCCTTTGCTGTGTCATACTTAGCCAATTGGACTCCTATGGAATGCTCAACAGAATTGTTAATCCAAGTAATAATTTTTGCATTATTGGCGTCCCAGGTATCTATCAAGGTAGCATAATTTTCAACAGTATTCACAGGTCTCACATAAGTGCCACTAAAATATCCCTATAGTTTTTTACCCTTAAGAAAATTTCTCATTACATAATTCCAATACGAATAATTCTTTCCATCCAACCTCACACTCACAGACTGAAGTGAATCATCTCTTTCGGTAGCCATAATCAAATACGCAAAATAGGAATGCAACGAAATACCAAAATACAGATTGTAGATACAGAACGAGCAATGAACGAATGCAAAACAAATACCTTAAATGCGTAATGACGAAGCGAAGAGTGGAAATCGCGAAAAATGGATTACGCCTAAACTCAAAAAGCTGTCGAAAAAATGATTCTGCCAAAGAACCGAAAAACTGCCGAAAAATGATTCTACCCAAAACTGAAAAACTGCCGAAAAATGAAACTGCTGAAAAATTGGTTCTGCCGAAAAATGATCTGCCCAAAACCAAAAAACTGTCGAAAAATGAAACTGCCGAAGAATTGGTTCTGCCGAAAAAAATAAAACTGCCGAAGAGTTGGATCCGCGAAAACTGTATTTGAGATTAAAACTTCCATCTATTAAACCCGCTCTGATACCATGTTAAACAATTGAAAACAACAAAAAGAAGAATCCAAAAAGAAAAGAGAAAGAAGGCTAGGGCTTTATCTTATTATCAATAATGAAAAGTAATTAACCTAATTACAAATAACCATATATATAGGTTAAGCTGTAAAGACTATTCTACCCTTAGTAAATAAATAAAACATAAATAAAACATATATTTATTAACAGACAATATACTAGCAAAGAAACAATTTTTGTTGAAAGCTGGACACCATTTATGCCGCAATTCATAAAGTGTTTTTAACCACAAGCTTTTGGACAAGTCAATTACTATTGATAATTGATCCACACTTCTTGGATCTCTTGCCCTGTCTCACAATTGTAGAGACATCTACAATTATAATAAGTTTTGAATTCACAATCCCTTAATTATAATAAGCAAAATGTTTAGAAGCATGTTGACCAATATGCCATAAACAAAATCGATGTTGCTTATTTGAGAATACCAATTTAATCCCATTAGCCATTGCTTGGTGATAAATACAATTTTGTACTTATTGGAGCTTACAAAAAAGGACGATTATGAGTACTCTTGCATGTTTTCAGTATAATGGCGTGTTTTTGTTCATTATAGGATAATAACCAAATTCAAGTATTGATCAAACGAAAAGAAAGCAAACGGAAGAAAAATGGACTCAATTGAACAGACAAAGAGACTTGATGGGCTTGGCATGTAAATATCAAAGAAAGAAATTCAAGATCTTCATCCAAAATAACCATGTGATCGCATGGTTATTCCAAGCTGCAATCGCAGGTCACCAAATTCAGCTACAGAACGTAATTGAACAAAACCATGCGATCGCATGGGTATTTTGGGCTGCTGTTAAGTCGTTTCCTGATGGAAATAGAACTCTACCAAGTCAAGGATAACACAACTACCTAAAACACGTTTTGAAATGTTCATGAAGGAATAAAAAAAGGTAGAATCGAGCACATATCGCGAAAGACAAATTTTGGAAAAAAAGATACAAGAGAATAATCGAAGATCAAGGAACGGATTGAAGATTTTTGAGCTGAAATTAAGGGGTTGTAACCTTTTTTTTTTTTCGGAACATGATTTATACAATTCTTGTTTTATTTTACAAAATTATGTTTGGCTAAATGACTTATTGCTAGGATGAACGATGAAACCTCATGTTTTTAATTAATTAGAAGTTTTCCGTTTTATTAATTAATTACTTCTTGATTGATTATTCTTTATTCATTCTTTCTAATACAAGAAATATCAAATTCAACCACCATAAAAATGGTAGTAAAATATACATTTTTGGTTGTTGATTACATTCAACGACCAAAATCAGTTGGTCGTTCGTTGGTTGGCAAATGGGTGTTGGCGAATGTATTCAACGACTACAAAACGTTTAGTCATTAAATGTAATATTTCAGCAACTAAATAACTGGTCGTAAAAGGTTTGTATTGATAACTGATTCTTTTTATTCCAACCATTTATTCATGAACTTTTAAGAGATAAACTCCGACTCTCTATTGAGGCGGCACCACCTCTAAGTTCATTTAGATAAAGTTCTTGCAGTATCTTCGTCACTTTTAGAGATACTTGATCTATCGATCTAAACTTTATTAAGAGTTATAAAACTCATCCATCCTTTTCGTGACAACTAGCACTTATAACCTAGGATATGGTTTAATAAGAATATGTGATGAAACTATCTACTTATCAAATGACTTGTTGTTATCCTTTGAACCCAAGATATACTTGTTAGTATAATTAGGTAGGGTTGCCATCATTTGGTAGATTTAATTACGGAGTTTCAACCCCATCCTACTAGTTGATGTCCGTACTAACTGCCTTGTAAGCAGTAAAGTAAGCAGATCGGCCAAATTCTCATTTGACTTTACATAAGTGAGTGAAATTATTCTATCTTTAATTAATTTTCTCACATAGTCATGTCTTAGACTCATGTGTCTAGACTTACTATTATACACTTCATTGTACGCTCTAGCTAAAATGGTTTGACTATCACATAAGATACATATAGAAGAATTATTCTTCTCTCCTAATGAGATTTCATACATTAAATCCTTAAGCCATTCAGCCTTTTTTCCGATTTCAGCCAATGCTACGAATTCGGATTCCATAGTTAAGTGTATAATGCACGTTTGTTCTTGGATTTCCAAGAGATTGCACAGCCTCCAATAGTGAATACCCAACCTGAGGTGGATTTATTCTCACCTGCACTAGAGATCCAACTAGCATCGATAAATCCTTCTAGGATTGCCGAAAATTTAGAATATTGGAGACCTAGATCATTGGTTTTCTTCAAAAAATCAAGAACCCTTCCAATAGCCTTCCAATGTTCTTCACGTGGATTGCTAGTAAACCTACTAAGTTTACTAATTGCAAATGCTATATCGGGTCTTGTGCATTGCACCGCATACATAAGACTTCCAATAACACTTGCATATTCAAGTTGTGCTATTACTCTTCCATTATTCTTTACAAGTTTCAAACTTGAGTCAAATGGGGTATTTACCTCTTTGATGTTCAAGTGATTGAACTTGTTGATCACATTCTCAACATAATGTGATTGGTTCAACATAGAACCCCCACTAGTCTTGGTAGGCATGGTAATGAGCCGAGCCGAGCCAAGCCAGCTCGGTCCATAAAAGACGAGCACGGTTCGTCCCCAATTTTGGGGCTCGGTTCGGCGAGCTCGGCTCGGCCCTCAATTGTTTTTTTTTTGTTTTGTTTTGTTTTGTTTAAAATTTGAAAATAAAAAAAGAAATACAATATCGAGAAATGAATCCTTTATCTTTATGTTAAAAATTAAAGATTTAAAACCCTCTTATTTTTTGTTTTTTTTTTAAATTTGAACATAAAAAAGAAATACAATATCAAGAATCATTTATGTTAAAAATTAAAGATTTAATACCATCCTTTTTTTTTTTGTTTTTTAAAATTTGAAAATAAAAAATAAATACCATATCGAGAATCCTTTATGTTAAAAATTAAAGATTTAAAACTCTCCTCATTTTTCTGGGCTTGGGACCGACAACTTTAAAAGTAGGCGGAGTTAAAATTGTACACGAACAAAATGTTACATGTACAATTTTTTATTAAAATAAGAAAAAAACATCAAATACATAAATACTAATGCAAAATAATACTTACTACGAATATGATTAATCCATATTCAAATCTTCAAGTTCTTCGGACATTATTCTGTCTACTTTGTCTTGGATTCGAAGTTCGACGTCATCCCAATCCTTAAGACACAGTAAGCTTTCTAAAATGTCAGCTTTGAATCTTGACTTCATATCAGATAAAACCCTGCCACTTGTATTAAATGCAGCCTCCGATGCTACAGTTGAGACCGGAGGTGTTAGTAGATCACGTGCTATTTTTGAAAAAATTGGGTAACTACGTTGATGTTGTCTCCACCACGTAGTATATCAAAGTTTTCTCTCTCTTCGTTATCTAATATAGTAAGTACATCATGCGTAAAATACCTAACTAACTCTACAGGTGTATTATTAGAACGGAGAAGGAAAGAACTAGAAGAAGAACCAACTAATTGTTGACATTGACCACTCCTATATGTACTGACGTAACTCCACAAGTCAATGTCATCAGTTGATGACGAAGTATATGTTGGATTAGAGGGTCGTACAATGTTCGTACTGGCCTTTTCAGCATAGACCTCATACATAGAATATAAAATTTGTTCTAAATTAGCACACGTAACTGGATTTTCGTAAGTTAATTTATCTGAAATTGTCATTATTGTTACTTTCGTACCCTCTAAGTTAAGTTGAGGATCAATGATACATGCTAATGGAAATAACATAGGCAATTGTTTTCAATATTTTCTAAATTTAGTTTCCATAACATGTATAATACTAGTAAAAAGAGCGAAATTCTTATACATATTAAAATTGTTAGCAATATAATAAAAATAATTTAAAACAAGTGGAGTAGTTGGGTAATACATACTAGACATGCAGTTGTGGCATCGTGAAAAACTTTTAAAAAATTTCTAACATGACCACATATTTTCTAATCATGTAATTCTAAATCATATTCTGAGCCGTTTGAGTGTCGGCCATTATAATAGACAGTAATGCAATCTTCATAACCTTCACACGATTCAAGCATAAGATATGTTTAATTCCATCTATTAGCAACATCATTTGCAAAACTTTTTTATTGCAGCCCATTTTCTGTACATAGAGCAGCAAAAACTTGTTTTCTTGATGGTGATACCAAAATATAATTAATAGCATATCTATTTTTTTCTAATTGAGGTTGTATAAATTTTAATCCATCTTGTACAATTAAATTAAACACATGACATACACAACGAATATGAAATAAAATACCATCAAAATCTGGACTACAATGTTACATTAATTTTTCAATTACTATATTATTTGAGCATGCATTATCAAATATAAAACTACGAGCCTTAGAATCACATTTAAATTCATGTAACACACATAATAAAATATGATAAATATTATTTCTATTATTAAGATAGTTTATTTGTTTAAATGCTATACTTTTTTATGCATTATCTAATTATTATCAATATAGTGTGCAGTTGCAACCATGTATCCTTTCTGGTTACAACCTGTCCACAAGTCTGATGTAAAAGATACAACACCGTTGTAATTATTAATATCATTAATAATAGCTTCTTTCTTTGTATTATATCTAACAATAGTGTCTTTACGAAGTGTATTTCTAGAAATATTAACGTACCTAGGTTGGAGATACTTTTGGACGAATTTCGTCCAATGAGGATTGTCCACTAAGCATAGTGGAAACTCGACATTTGCTATCAATTCCGGTAGTCCTTCGTGGCGCATGAGTTCTTGTGAATATATCCAGTTGTTGAGAGTGGGACTACTAGACCCGGCTCCTGGAGATCCAAACTGGAGTTGTGCCTGATTTGTATCCAAACCTCCATGTTTGTATTGACACTTTTTGAAGTGTTTGTCTAGATGGGTCGTGCCTATCCCCTTTTGCCAAGCAAACTTCTCCTGACAGTGTTTACACTGTGCTTTGAACTCAGGGACTTCATCCACTAGTTTACCAGTCGGCATCAACTCAAAATGCTGCCAGCACTCAGCCTTTTGTTTGGTGGCTTTTCGTTTAGTGCTAGAGCCAATGGTAGTTTGTGTATCGGCTTTTTCATGAACGTCTTCCAAATCAATTGGATCAGTGCTACCACTAAACTGATCAATAATATGGTCTGGAATTGGAATGTCATTAAGACCACTGAAATCATCATCACTTCGGTTGTATGCCATTTGGAATAATAGAATAAAGAAAATAGGAGAAGATAAAGATGTAGTAGAAAGTAGAAAGTAGAAAGTAGAAATGTAGAGAATTAGTAGAAGTCAAAAATTACAACTTGAAATTATAGAGTATGAGATACTAGATACTAATTAGAACACTAATATTGAGAGAATGTAATTTGAGAATTGTTAATGGATTGAGTATATAATTGAATGAGAGATAAGAGATTGAAGTGTGAAAAATGAGTTTAGAATAGGAGTATTTATAGGAAAATAATGAAAGTAAAAAATAAAAAATAAAAATGCGTGTGACCGTTGGATGATCATCCAACGGTTACGAAATCGTGACCATTGACGAGCCACTAGCCGAGCCGGCTCGTGGGCTCGTGGGAAGCTGGCTAATGCTCGGCCCTTTTTTTTTAGCTCGGCCCTAGCTGGCTCGTGCTTGTCTCTCGACAAGCCCAAGCCCGAGCTGGGCCGAGCTTTTACGAGCCGAGCCGGCGAGCCGACGAGCTTTTTTGCCACCCCTAAGTCTTGGTAACCTTGATACCTAAAATAGTATCCACTTGACCAAGATCTTTCATGTTGAATGTGGAAGATAGAAACCTCTTTGTTTTTTTTTATACCTTGTATTTGATTACTTACTATTAACATATCATCCACATATAAACAAATAAGCACAACATAATTATCACAAACTTTTGAATATAAACATTTATCAACACTATTATGTTTAAATCCAAATGATATTATTGCTAAGTCAAATTTTTCATGCCATTTCTTTAGTGCTTGTTTTAAACCATATAATAATTTTACTAATTTGCATACTTTATGTTCATTTCTAGGTAGAACAAAACCTTCTGGTTGTTCCATATAAACCTCTTCATTGAGATCCCCATTTAAAAACGCCGTCTTAACATCCATTTGATGTATATGCAAATAATAAATAGACGCTAAATCGAATAAAATCCTAATCGAAGTTATTTGAGCAGCTGGTGCGTACGTGTCAAAGTAATCTATTCATTCCCTTTGTCGATACCCTTTGGCCACCAATCTAGTTTTTAAAGTATTAAGAGTACCGTCTGCATTATAATTCTTCATAAATACCCATTTGCAACCTATAGTTTTTTAGCCGGGTGGTAAATCGACTAATTCCCAAGTATTGTTTGACATAATTGAATCTATTTAATCATTTATAGCATCTTTCCAAAAGATACTATCTCTTGATAACATTGCTTTTCTATTAGTTTTAGGATTAGTTTCCACTTGAAGAATATATGGAATAGTTCTTGTGACACTATTCTCATTTCCTTCAACATATAGAAGGAAATGAGTTGAGAATCAATTTCATCCGGTCCTAGTACTTTATCCTTTCGAGCTATTTTACTTCTACGAAGTTCATTTGTATCAACATCATTTGAAGGTGTTTCTACTTGTGATCTTATAGAACTAGGAGTCTCCACTTGAGAATCCCTTAATCAATTATTATCCGAAGATAATAAATTTTCAAAGAACTCTACGTCACGGGACTCAATTATAACATTTGTGTCCAAATATATTAAACGATATGCCTTGCTGTTTTTAGCATATCCTACAAAAACGCACTTGATCCCTCTAGGACCCAACTTGGTCCTTTAGGGTCTATGTTCTTGCAATAAGCAAGACACTTCCACACTTTGAAATAACCAATGTTTGGTTTTCTTCCTTTCTACAATTCGTAGGGAGAAAACTTTAATCTTTTAAAAGGAATTCTAGTAACCATATGACACGCACTTAGTAAAGCTTCACCCCATAAATTAAATGGCAACTTAGAATTTAATAACATAGCATTTATCATCTCAACTAATGTCATATTCTTTCTCTCAACCAAACCATTTTGTTCGGGTGTTCTAGGAGCACTACAATGATGTATTGTGCCATGTTGCTCACAAAAAAGATTAAATTCATTAGAAAAGTATTCACCTCCTCTCTCACTTCTAAGAATTTTAATCATTCTATTTAATTGGTTTTCTACTTCGATTTTGTATATCTTGAACATACTAAAGGCTTCATCCTTATGCTTCATTAAATAGATATAACAAAACTTAGAATGATCATCTATGAATATTATGAAGTATTTTTTACCTCATCTAGCTAACATTCCATTTAATTCACATATATCCGAATGAATTAAGTCTAATAAATTAGAGGTTCTTTTAATGATATGAAAATGTTTCTTAATTATTGTAGACTCAACACATAATTCACATTTATTATATTCTATATTTTCACATGAAATCATTTCATTTTTAATCATTCTTTGTATAGTAGAGTAACTGATATGTCCTAGTCTATCATGCCATAAAGAAATAGACTCAACAACATAATTCAAATTTGTAGTTTTATTGATATCATTTTCGACAATACAAAGTTTGACCATTCCATCACTAGAATAGCCTTTTCCAACAAATACACTATTTCGAGAAAGTACAAGTTTACCCGACTCATACACGGACTTAATTCCCAATTTTCTCAACAAATCCCCACTTACAAGATTTCTATTCATATCCGGTACATGTAAAAAATTTATCAATGTAATCTTGTTGCCGAATGTGAAATGTTAGTCCACACTTCCTTTGCCAACAACCTTGAATTGAACTTCATTTCCCATTTGTATGTGTTCATCATCCACCTCTTGATATGTTTTGAAAAGTGACCTATCATAACAAACATGTATGGTGGCACAAGTATCATACCACCATCCTTGAACCTTTCCTTTGACGGTATTGACAATGCTCACAGTAGCAACAATATTTTATGTGTCAATGGAGTTCACTTTTTCTGTTTGTTTTGGTTGTTTGCGGTTTCTGCACTCACGGGCATAATCTTCGGGTTTGCCACACACATAACAAGAAACCTTGGATTTTTTCTTGTTCTTGTTGTCTTTGTTGGAGTTCGAGAATTTCCTCTACATGGAATCCTTGTTGGATTTGTCAGCTTGATCCACAACATGGGCTTTGGAAGTCCCTTCATGAGAATGTTCATTTCTATCTCGTGCCCTTGATTCTTCCTCAATTAGAAGATGCTTTTGAATCTCTTCCACAGAATAATCTTCGGAACTATAAAGAATTTTCTTCCTATAACTTTTTCATGATGATGGCAACTTAGCAATAATTGCACCAACTTGGAAAGTCTTAGGAATTTTCAATCTTCACGTTTTGTTGACAATGACTTGCAACTCATGTACTTGTCCAGACAATTGTATGTTATTCAAAAATTTGAAATCGAAGTATTTAGAAATCAGAAAATTTTTGGTACATTCCTCCTCGGCCTTGTATTTATTCTCCAATGCGTTCCATATCTCCCTTGCCGAAGTAGTGTTTGTGTAGAGATCATAAAGGCTATCGAAGATTCAAGATGTGTCCTCTGCAAAATAAACTCGTCTTTTGTCTCTTCTTTCAAATCACCGATTCCTTCAAAAGCTCAAAACCAAAGTGTGACCTAACAATGTATTTGAATCGAGATAAGAATGAGAGAATCGAGCCACAAAAATAACAAAGAGGATTGAGAAATGGAGCTTAGGGGCGGCAACAATGGTGGATGAAGTGAGGAGAGAGAGTATTTAAGTTAGAGAGAAAAGAGTGAGAGTGGGAAGACAAAAAAAATGGATATATATTCAATTAATTCATTTAGGGGTAATTTTGTCCAAATTTTTAAATTTTGTCAATTCACAAATGATTTAAATTTGGACATATTTCAAAAGACACTTCTAGAAAGTGGTAGTTTCTCCAATTCCCTCTTCATTTAATATCCTTTGGGTGTCATGGGCATAACAGATTATATATATTTTTAATATATATGGAAAGTTCAAAAATCATCATAGCAATAGAAAAGAAATAAGAGATGTTGCATTTTTGAGTATTTCAAAATATGAACATTGAATCTAAAAAGCATAAGTTTTTCTTGCTGTTATGCTTGGATTATGGGAATTAAAAGAATTGAAAAAAAAAATACTTTTATTTAATTTTATTTCATAATGGGATCCGATTTGTTCTTTTTAATCATTTTGTCATTTTTGGTTTCATGATAATTTAAGATTGTTTAAATTTGAAGATCAAATTTAATATTTTATTTGTTTAAAATTACAAAGCTATATTTTCTTGTTATTGTGAAGTAAATGAAAATTTCTTTGCTAATTTCTATTTTTTTATGGCAAGAATATTCATGGAAGATTAATTTTGACTTTTGAGAATTTATGGCAAGCAAAGAAGAACTAGAATTCAGTACAATCAACCAAAAGAATTTTTTGACATAAAATAAATATATTTGAAAATTCTCAAGTTCATTATTATATTAACTACTGATAGTAAAAGAGTAAAAAAACACAAGATATTTTAATTCTACTTTCCTTATGCCACCTTCTTATAAACCATTCTAACTAGTGTCCTATTCAATATATAAAACATATTATTAGTAATATATTAAATTTTACAACTTAAAGTTATAACAACTTTTATATGAATCATGCTTAATTTGGATGTCCACAAAACTAAGTTGTCCAAAGAATGTGAACCTAAAAAAATATAATATTTAAGTAACAATTTATACTATCTATTCAAAATATAAAGATACCTTACTTGACTGCATAATTTGAATACCTATTGGAGTATTGTTGCCTAATCTACGTGGTAACACCATTAATCGTGTATTGGTCAATGAAAAATCATTATTCTGCCATAATAATTTTATAATATATATTTGAACAAAAAAATTCCTAATACAAGATAGAATACTTGGATATTAAATAAAGAAAATTATGTAAACAAAAATTACCAATAGAAAGCATTTGAATATTAGAAATTCTTGCCAAAACTTAAATCTTTTAGCTTTAGCAATTCAATATCAACATGAACGACACCTTTTCAACATTACCAAGCTTTTGATACTTAGCCTCCTCAACAAACCCACGAATAGGTTGTTGAACAATAGAGGGGATAAAGAACAAAACAAGAATATAAATCAAAATAGGGATGGTTTGAACACGATTTTGAATCGCTGTCGTCAAACGATATTTGCTATCACTGGAATAAGTGCTTGAAGGCTTCAAAAGCAAATAGTTTGCAAGAGTAATCAAACCTTATAATTCAAGTTCAAATCAAGCAAAAGAACTTGAATAAGAACTTGAAGAACACTTAGAGAAAATCTGAGATTCAACATTGATTTGGATGTAAATATATATCTTTGATGTTAATCTTATTTTTTTCAACATGGAAACCATATATACTTAGAGATTTTCAAGTCTAATACACGAAAATGTGCCAAAACCAATCCAAAAGATGCCAAAACCATTTCAAACACCGCCAGAAATTCAAAACCAACGGTCTGAATTTTTTGTACTGGACGTTCGCCCAGGCGAGGAAAATGGCCTCTGTCGTCAGATAAAGAGGCCGAGCGAACACCCTGCTATAAAATTCAACATGAATTTCTTTTTCTCTTTTGTTTTCCGGGTTTTGTATTTCCACCTAATTGTTATCTTCTTGATTCTAAATCACTTCTCATTATATAATTTGAACAATATTACAACATTCCCTCACTTGTTCAATTATATAATAAGCACAAACTCAAATTTAACAACGTTTATGCATAAAATATGGATATCTTTAGATTTAAATCCAACCTTAGTGTAAATCTCACAAAGTATCATCGAAATCTCAGGTAGCGTTAAAGCTTTGAACCTGTTATTCCTTGTGATGATACCAGTGAAATTACACACATAAACATCATGTGTTCCAAGTTCCTCACTATCTCATTTAGCGCTCTTAAGGTTGTGCGCTTTTCCTATTCATGAACTTTTAAGAGATAAACTCCAACTCTCTATTGAGGCGGCACCACCTCGAAGTTCATATAGGTAAAGTTCTTGTAGTATCTTTGTCACTTTTAAAAATACTTGATCCAGCAATATGAACTTTATTTAGAGTTAAAAAACGCATCCCTCATTTTCGTGACAACCAGCACTTATAACCTAGGATAGGGTTTAATAATATTATGTGCTGAAACTATCTACTAATCAAATGACTTGTTGTTACCATTTGAACCCGAGATATACTTGTTAGTATAATTAGGTAGGGTTTCCATCATTTGGTAGATTTAATTACGGAGTTTCAACCCAATCCTACTAGTTGTCCGTACTAACTCCCCTATGAGCGGTTTAGTAAGTGGATCGACCAAATTCTCATTTGACTTTACGTAAATGAGTGAAATTATTCCATCTTTAATTAATTTCCTCACATAGTCATGTCTTAGACTCACGTGTCTAGACTTACTATTATACACTTCAATGTATGCTCTAGCTAAAGTGGCTTGACTATCACATAAGATAGATATAGAAGAATTATTCTTCTCTCCCAATGGGATTTCATACATTAAATCCCTAAGCCATTTAGCCTCTTTTTTGGTTTCAGCCAATGCTACGAATTCGAATTCCATAATAGAGTGTATAATGCATGTTTGTTTCTTGGATTTCCAAGAGACTGCACCTCCTCTAAGAGAGAATACCCAACATGAGGTGGATTTATTCTCACCTGCGCTAGAGATCCAATTAGTATCGATACATCCTTCTAGGATTGTCGAAAATTTATAATATTGGAGACCTAGATCCTTGGTCTTCTTCAAATAACCAAGAACCCTACAAATATCCTTCCAATGTTCTTCATATGGATTACTAGTAAATCTACTAAGTTTACTAATTGCAAATGCTATATCGGATCTTGTGCATTGCACCGCATACATAAAACTTTCAATAGCACTTGCATACTCTAGTTGTGCTATTACTCTTTCATAATTCTTTACAAGTTTCAAACTTGAATCAAACGGGGCATTTACCTCTTTGATGTTGAAGTGATTGAACTTTTTGATCACATTCTCAACATAATGTGATTGGTTCAACATATAACCCCCCACTAGTCTTGGTGACCTTGATACCTAAAATGGTATCCTCTTGACCAAGATCTTTCGTGTTGAATGTAGAAGATAGAAACCTCTTTGTTTCTTTTATACCTTGTATTTGATTACTTACAATTAACATATCATCCACGTATAAACAAATAAGCACAACATAATTATTATTAACTTTTGATCATAAATATTTATCAACACTATTATGTTTAAATTCAAATAATATTATTGCTAAGTCAAATTTTTTGTGTCATTTCTTTGGTGCTTGTCTTAATCCATATAATGATTTTACTAATTTGCATACTTTATGTTCATTTCTAGGTAGAATAAAACCTTCCGGTCGTTCCATAGAAACCTCCTCATCGAGATCCCAATTTAAGAACGCTGTCTTAACATCCATTTGATGTATATGCAAATTATAAATAAAAGTTAATGCGAATAAAATTCTAATCAGGGTTATTCGTGCAACTGGTGCATACGTGTCAAAGTAATCTATTCATTCCCTTTGTCGATACCCTTTGGCCACTAACCTAGCTTTAAATGTATTAATAGTACCGTCTGCATTGTATTTTCTCCTAAATACCCATTTACAACCTATAGTTTTTTAGCCGGGTGGTAAATTGACTAATTCCCAAGTATTGTTTGTCATTATTGAATCTATTTCATCATTTATAGCATCTTTTCAAAAGATACTATCTCTTGATGACATTGCTTCTCAATAAGTTTTAGGACCGGTTTCCACTTGAAAAACATATGGAGTAGTTCTTGTGACGCTCTTCTCATTTTCCTCAACCAAATAGAAAAAAATAAGTTGAGAATCAATTTTATCCGGGCCTAGTACTTTATCCTTTCGAGCTCTTTTACTTCTACGAAGTTCATTTGTATCAACATCCTTGGAAGGTGTTTCTACTTGTATTCTTGCAGAACTAGGAGTCTCCACTTGAGATTCCCTTAAAGAATTATTATCCGAAGATAATAAATTTTCAAAGATCTCTACATCTCGTGATTCAATTATAACATTGGTTTCCAAATTTAATAAAGGATATGCCTTGCTGTTTTGAGCATATCCTACAAAAGTGCAGTTGATCCCTCTAGGACCCAACTTAGTCCTTTTTGGATCTGTGTTCTTGCAATAAGCAAGACACCCCCCACACTTTGAAATAACCAATGTTTGATTTTCTTTCTTTCCACAATTCGTAGGGAGAAACCTTTAATCTTTTAGAAGAAATTCTATTAACTATATGACACGCACTTAATAAAGCTTCACCCCATAAATTAAATGGCAACTTAAAGTTTAATAACATAGTATTTATCATTTCAACGAATGTCCTATTCTTTCTCTCTGCCAAACTATTTTGTTCGGGTGTTCTAGGAGCACTACATTGATGTATTATGCCATGTTATTCACAAAAAAGATTAAATTCATTAAAGAAGTATTCACTTCCTCTATCATTTCTAAGAATTTTAATCTTTCTATTTAATTGGTTTTCTACTTCGATTTTGTATATCTTAAACGTACTAAAGGTTTCATCCTTATGCTTCATTAAATAGATATAATAAAATCTAGAATGATCATATATGAATGTCATGAAGTATTTATTACCTTCTCTAGTTAACATTCTATTTAATTCACATATATCACAATGAATTAAGTCTAATAAGTTAGAGGTCTTTTCAACACTATTAAAATATTTCTTAATTATTTTGGACTTTAACACATAATTCACATTTATTATGTTCTATGTTTTCACATGAAATCATTTCGGTTTTATCATTCTTTTATAGTAGAGAAACCAATATTTCCTATTCTATCATACCATAAAGAAATAGACTCAACAACATAATTCAAATTTGTTGTTTTATTAATATCATTTTCGATAATACAAAGTTTGACAATTCCATCACTAGAATAGCCTTTTTCCAAAGAATACACATTTTCGGGAAAGTACAAGTTTTCCGACTTATATACTGGACTTAATTCCCGTTTTCCCAACAAATCTCCACTTACAAGATTTCTATTCATATCCGGTACATGTAAAATATTTATCAATGTGATCTTTTTGCCGGATGTGAAATGTTAGTCCACACTTCCTTTGCCAACAATCTTGGATTGAACTTCATTACCCATTAAAATTTTTTCATTATCCACCTCTTGATAGGTTTTGAACAGAGACATATCATAGCAAACATGTATAGTGGCATAAGTATCATACCACTATCCTTAAAATTTTCATTTGACAGTATTGACAATGCTCCCAATAGCAACAATATTTTCAGTGTCAATAAAGTTCACTTTTCCTGATTGTTTTGGTTGTTTGCAATTCCTACATTCATGGGCATAATGTCCAGGTTTGCCACACACATAACAAGAAACCTTGGATTTTTTCTTGTTCTTGTTGTCTTTGTTGGAGTTTGAGGATTTCCATTTCATGGAATCCTTGTTTGATTTGTTGGTTAGATCCACGGCATGGGTTTTGGAAGTCCCCTAATGAGAATTTTTATTCCCATCTCGTGCCCTTGATTCTTCCTCAATTTGAATATGCTTTTGAATCTCTTCCAAAGAATAATCCTTGAAACTATGAAGAATTTTCTTCCTATAATCTTTCCATGATGATGGTAACTTGGCAATAATTGCACCAACTTTGAAAGTTTCAAGAATTTCAATCTTCACGAACTTTATTTTGTTGATAATAACTTGCAACTCATGTACTTGTCCTAACGAAGGTATGTTATCCAAAATTTGAAATCGAAATATTTAGAAATCAGAAACTTTTTTGTACCTTTCTCCTCGGCCTTGTATTTATTTTTCAATGCATTCCATATCTCTCTTGCTGAAATGGTGTTTGTGTAGAGATCATAAAGACGATCAGAGAGAGCATTCAAGATGTGTCCTCTAGATATAAACTCGTCTTCTTGTCTCTTCTTCCTTTATGCCTTTATTACATTAGAATCATTTGGAGTTGGTTATGGCAATGGTGTCAAATTTGGATTCAAAATATAGAATATATTTAAGGTGGTGATAAGGAATTTCAACTTGTCCTTCTATCTAGTAAAGTTAGTTCTATCGAACCTATCAAGTCTTACAATGTCTTGATTCATCATTTTGATTGTAGTAGTGGTAGTCTCGTTTCTATCATGGAATATCGTTTGAGATTGTTGAACAAAGAAGAGGATGAAGAACAAAACAAGCGGATAAAAATTCATCAAATTGAAGGTTTGAACACGATTTTGAATCGTTGTCCTTAAACGATATTTTCTACCACCGGGATAAGTGCTTGAAGGCTTTAATGACAAATAATATGTAGGAGTAAAAACCTTTTAAATCAAGTTCAAATCAAGCAAAATGAACTTGAATAAGAACTTGAAGAACACTTTATAAAATCTGAATTTTGATTTTTGATTTGGACGTAAGTATATGTATTTGATGTTTATTATTGCTCTTCCAACATGAAAACTATCTATATTTATAGATTATCAAATCCAATACACGAATAGATGTCAAAACCAAGCCAAAAGATGCAAAAACCTTTCAAAATGCTGCCAGAATTTTAAAACCAACGGTAACTAAAATTAGTACAAATCTAGGTGTTCGCCCAGTACAAAAATTTGGCATCTGTTGCCAACAAATGAGGTCATGCGTTTTTGACCAATTTTTGGCTTTCCTATTTTGTTTTCAAGTTTTTCTTTGGGTATTTTTTCAACTACTTGATATCCTCTCATATATGTTTGAATTTAAATCACTTTTTATTATATAAATTGAACAACATTACAACACTTCGTGCTAACATATTGTGCTTCACCTACCAAAATATTGACAAACTAATTATTAATCAATATTCAAGAGCTCTATAACGAAAATGTGATGTTGTCTATATTAAAATAGCTTAAGTACAATAACTTTAGTAGATATTTTAAACAATGTATAACCAATGAAAAAAAAATATTTATGATGTCATGGAAGAATATTTACTGAAATCTAGTTCTTCTTGACTTGCCATAAATTCTAAAAAACTAAGTTAATCTTCCATGCAAATTCTAATAATAATAATATTCCTGTCATTAAAACAATAGAATTAGCAAAAAAAAGAATTCTCAGCGTTATAGCAATAAAATCCAAATTGCAGTAGCAATCCAAAATCAAAAAGTAAAACAAGTCATATTAAAATTCAAATTACAGTAGTAATAAAATATAGCTTGATAATTTTAAACAATTACAAATTTTCTTTTACAATAGCAAGAAAATATAGCTTTATAATTTTAAATGAATAAAATTTTAAATGTAAAATAAAATTTTAAACAATCTTAAACTATTATGAAAAAAAAAAAAATTGGGTTAATTACACTAATGGTCTCCATTTTTTCAGGTTTGTAACGATTTCATCTCAATTCTTTTTTTAGCAGATATTATTCCTATTCTTCCATTTATTCTCACAGATGGTCCCAAAATCACTATTTTGACAATTCTTTGATAATTTTGCTCATTGACTTAAATAAAATAAAATGATAGGAAAAAGAAATACAATGAAAGCATTGCAAAAAAGAAATACAATGAAAGCATTGCAATTGGGCCTTTAACCTTTTCAAAAGTAGATAAAAATTTCAATGCATATAGAAAGTTATATTCACGCCCAAAAAATTTCTCCGAAGCAACAAACTAAAAAATCGTTGGTACCATTTTATACTTCTCAAATACATCATTTTACCCCTTATAAAATGCCACATACCCTTGATTCTACATCCCCAATCCCATCACCTCCCACCCCCTAAAAATCTGTTGTAACGGAAGTTTCTATGCCTTTACAACTGTTGTTTGCTTGTGGAAGAAGAACAGAGATGAGGACAGCAAGGTTGAGAGGTGGTGGTGGTTGGGAGGAGGTAGGGTGGTGCGGGAGATAGTGGGGGTGAAGTTGTGGTGGAGTTGGTTGAGACGTGAATTTTGTTTTGAATTGGTTAGTGGGTATAGGAAGAACATGGTTGTGGGGAGAGATTTCTGGACCGTGAATGAAAGCTGTCTAATTTTATTTTGTTTTAGGAAATGCACATATTGCATCGATCTCACAGGTCAAGCAAACGGGAATAATTTAAAAGGATTTATCTAGAATCTTAAACTAAGTGTACGTAACTTGAAGACTCAATTTGAATTTATGTCCAATAAAAAAGGTTAAGATTTTTATTTTTGGGTTTACAGGAATATCGAGAGAAGGAGGAGTTGATGTGGAGATTGAGGTAAAGGAAGTGTCTGGGTGGTACCCAAAATCGGGTGTGTGAAAGAGTGAGGGTGAGGTTATGGTAGAGTTTGAGAAGACACAGTGGTGGTGGTTTCCTCTGTCATTGTTGGTGTGTGTGTGTATGTGAGAGAGAGAGAGATGTGAAATAGAGATATGGTGGTGTATCTATATGTAGGGGTGGGGTGGGGGGAAAATTTTTAGTTGGAGAAGAATATTTATCTGAATAAAATAAAATAGTTTATAATTTATTTGTATTTTTGAAAAGTTTAAAGGCCCAATTACAATATTTTTATTGTATTTTTTTTCCTATCATTTTAATTTATTTAAGTCAAGGGGCATTTAATTGTCAAAGAATTGTCAAAATAGTGAAAAATAGTGATTTTGGGACCATCTGTGAGAATAAATAGAAGAATGAAAATGATATCTGCTAAAAAAAGAATGGAGACCATTAGTGTAATTAACCCTTAAAAAATACTATAATGAATGATGACATTTGGCTGAAGAAACAAGAGACAAATATTGAGAAAGACAACAGTTTTTTTTTTTTTTTTTTTTTTTTTTTTTTGAATCCATGTTAATGGCAAGAATATTGTTAATTGCATTTATCAAATAATTTTTTTTTCCCTCTCATTCTAATGCAGCTACCCATCCACTCTTCAATGAGAATTATCAAAACAAATGATGAATTTTAGATTATTACACTAAGAGAAATATTTCTTATAATTAATGTTCATATTCATGAAAGACTAAAAAAAAAAAATATGAAATAAAATAATTACTAAAAAGATTAAGAAGCTTAAATTTTTTTTGTGGTGGGTCCCAAAGGTATACTAGAATTTTTTTTTTAGATGAACAAAACAATACACATGTCATTTGAATAGTGACAATAGTAATGAGTAGTAGGGGTGAACACGGTTCGGTTTGGACAGTTTGTGGTAAATTTTCAAACCAAACCACTTAAAACGGTTTGAAATTTTTCGAAGCCAAACTAAACCACTCCACTTTCGAAACCACGGTTTAGCAAACAAATAAAAAATATATCAAACAAATTAAATCATAAATATTAGTCTACAATATCATAATAAAACATAAATATTAGTATTAATAAAAGAAAAAAAAGTATTAACATAAAGATAAGAATATAACAAATGTATTCATTAATTATAATTAAATGATATAATACTAGTAATAAAAGAAAATGAATAGAAATATCAAATACGATAATAAATGCTATAGCTTTGTCTGAATCATCTAATGCCTTTACTTCATTCAAACATTGACGAATCACTATAGATTCCTTGTTACTATGCAACCAATTCTTAGTGCAAATCATCGCCTCAACCATCTTTGCACTCAACGAATTCCTAAAGGAATCAAGAATCTGACCACTAGTAGAGAAGAAGAAATTGTTGGTATTTGAATGACTAACACATATTTGACAATTTGGGAGACAATCTTGTACTAATTGCATTCAATTTCTACTAAAGTAATATGTCGAAAGGCTCGTTGGTCAAATATTCACAACGATCATTTAAATCATTATTTTCAGTTTGAGCTTCTCGAACAAGTCTAGCTTTAAAATTGATGAAATGAGTTTGGAAATACCCAAAAGAGTTTGTAAAGGACTTGGGCTACCAAATTGAGTAACATCTTTTGATAGAGCTAATGATGAAGTCACCATTTCCTTATAACATCTACAAATCTGGCAGAAAATAAACTAAATCGCTACAAAGAAAATAGAGAATTTGCCTGAATTACAGATCAAATCCCTCATTATAACCCATAGGAAGTTTGGTGAAAGAAAATTAGAGTATAATGGTTGTTTAGGCGAAGGCAAATCAAGAGTTTCGGGAGCGACGGTCAGGATCGAGAAAAAACTGTAGAGAAAGAAACGATAATATGAATAATGGATGGATTTTAATTGAGTTGGGTATTTGGTTTAATTGGGTTGGGTCTAATATGTATAATGGATAGATTTAGTTTTAATTGAGTTGAATTTTGATTTTTGATTTTTTTAATTTTTTTATTTTAAACGGTTTGACGGTTTGAAATGGTTTGAAAAAATTGAAACCTAAACCAAACCACTTCAAATTTCAAAGCAGTTTGGTTCGGTTCAAAACCAAAACGTTGACGGATCCACGTGGACCCAAACCAACGGTTTTGAAAAGGCGGTTTCAGTTCGATTTTACGGTTTGACGGTTTTGTTGTTCAGCCCTAATGAGTAGTCCATACAAGTGGAGTAGTAGAAATTTTCTCATCGTGCTTGGGACGGTCTTGTTTTCAAAGGGTTGGCTTGACCATTATAGGGTCGTGTCCCAATTGGCCTTTGACAGAGCATATTTTTTTTTTAACAAAAAATGTTTTAAAAATATTTATAAAAATAGATTAATGTTTTAAAAACCTCCTGAGTTAAAAATTGTTAAAAAAGTATTAAAAGTTACTCCCTCCGTCCCACAAAGATAGACTTGTTTTTCTTATTTATCTGTCCCAAATTATAGGTCACTTACTTTATAGAGGGTGTATTAAATTTTTCATTTTTCTAATATACCCTTATTTAATTTACATTGTTATCAACCCAAAAAAATTATTTAAATTTATTAGATTCACGAATAACTAATATTAAATGGGGATATAATAGGAAAAGTGTGTGAAAAATTTATAATTTCAATTACATTAAATATGATTTCTTAATCTGTGTGAAAAAAGAAATAAGTCTATCTTTGATGGATGGAGGGAGTATAAAAAATGTTTAAAATCGTGGTGGCCCTACGGCCAGTTGTCCTCGAACTCGAGGCCTTGCACGGCATATATCACTAGGCAGGCTGGCCCTAGGGCTGGACCACTCGGACTATAGGGGGCATGACTCTATTTGATATCTCAATTTTATTAGTATTTTATTTTGATAAGCACCGTCACTTCGAGATGGGAAATTATATGTCCAGAAAGGTTGGCGAAGAATCCCAAGAAATGAACTGCAACTCATGCACTAACCTCCCATTCAATTTTGATAGCTTAAACAAAGAGAATTTTATTCGTGGAGCACCAAGTGATGAACTCCAAAATACATATGTATTGACATAAGACACATTGAAAACTAAACATATTAATGATCAAATGTGTAAAAGGGGTTGTTATTCCATACTAGTGGTTATCATTATTATACTAGAATGAGACTTCAAGCCAAGATTTTCTTTTCTGGACGATGTTATCCCAAGATTCTCTATCATGTTCAGATCTTTGGGCTCGATTCCATTAGGAAGTTTCCAATTGAAGTTGTATAGAAGTTGAACTAATAGGAAGTTCAACATTAGCCAAACCAAATTTCATTCCGGGACATATTCTCCTTCCTAACCCAAATGGAAGATACTGAAAGTCACCTCCTACGAAATCAATAGAACTTTTTTCAAATCTCTCGGGTTCAAATTTTTCTGGATTAGACCAATATTTAGGATCCCTTTGCATAGCCCAATTATTTATAAACACTTGGAGTTTGACAGGTATGGTAAAGCCACTTATCTCAATTTCCTCCCTAGAACATCTTGGCACTAAAGGAATAGGAGGGTGTAGTCTAAGAGCCTCTTTGATTACCAATTTCAGATATTTTAAATTCTGAATTTTATTCTCATCAATGATTTTACTTCCTTTGAAGATTTCCCTTACTTCAGCTTGTGCCTTTGCCATAACACGCGGGTTCTTTATAAGTTCAGCCATGGTCCAATTGATGATAGACGATGAAGTTTCCGTTCCACCAGAGAATATATCCTACATAAAAACAATAAGATCTTAAGAATAAATACATATACGAGTACTTAAAAGTACAATTAACATATATCATTGTAAAATTAAGAAGGGATTCTTGACGGGGAATTTTTTTTTTAATAGGCCCTTTTTAATTGTCAATATTTAAAAAAAGCCCACGTCTAAAGTTTTTTTTAGGGAAAATTCAGGGCCGGTCACTGTTTGGACACTTATGGGCTTTAAAGTCATATGCTCAAAACTTAATTCAATTAAAGTCATATTCTAGAGCTAAAAGACCAACATACCCTTAATTGTAAAAAAACGCTAATTGTGAGTGGTGATACTGTTTTGCGGTGATACTGTTTTGTTGTGATACTGTTTTTTTGTGATACTATTTTGTTATGATACTGTTTTATTTTGCAGATACAAAAGTGTTCTGAACCTTATCTTATTTGGTTAGAAAACATTTTCTTTTCACACTTATGTTCGGAAAAAAAACAAAGATATTAACTCTTTTTTGTAGCTACTACTTGAGTGATGATATGATTTGGTTTATAGTTTTATACGAGTTTTCAACAACAAAGATAAAAAGATGAGTATACTTTGCTTTATTTTTCTCTATGCAGGGAGAACAAAAATTTAACAGGAACTGCACGCTGTGCAAGTTGTAATACTCATATTGGAATTAGTGAGCTGATAGACATTTTTTCTGGCCTTTCTTTTAAGACAGTACTCCTACCCACTTCTTTTTCGTTTAGATCAGGAGAAGAGAAAGATAAATGATGGGTTATCTGCATGATGACATGTGGATCACATTTTCTTGTTTTGCAGAACAAAGCAGGCGTGATGATCTTAAATCCCTTGGTTATGTTCTTTTGTATTTCTTGAGAGGAATGTGCACCAATTCTTTCTACTTTTCTTATGTTATATTCTATTTAGATTTTAGCAAAATGTTGATATACAATGGTTTTTTTTTAACCAACTACTAGTCCGCATATATTGTGATCTTTGTTTTGTTGTGATCTTCTTTTTTTTATGATATTGTTAAACCTATGATTCTTGTAGTGAACCTTTATGATTCTTGTAGTGATAATGAAGAACTAGGATCTGATCAATCAAGAACTGGGAGTGTTAATGAAAAAGGATCAAGTTCAAAGGATGTTCAACAAGAGAAAGATGAATGGTGGCTTCAATAAAGATATATTTATCCGTGATACTGTTTTGAAAAAAAAAATTAAAGATTGTCATTTTAATATAAAGAGACGATTTCAAACGGGTTAAATCCATCATAGGCAGTGGCTTAGCCACTGGTCTTGACCGTCTCGTCGAGACCATTCCGAAAACATATTATAATAAAAATTCTAAGCACGTGTGCAAATTCTATGTTCATTTCTATTGTGATATTATTTTTTGTGATAATGTTTTGCATAATACAGTATCAAACAACACACATGACTATGATACCATGCTTTTATCTTTGATACTGTATTATGTAAAACAATATAATGGATTAGAATATGGATTAAAACAGTATAAAAATTACTAATGCACATTACCTAAACAAAACAGTATCATAGATTAAAATAGTATCATAGACAAAACCAAGACATTCAAACAGTATCACAGGTTCAAACCTTGTCATAATTAGACAGTATCAAAGAATAAAAGCACGGTATCATAAATAAAACTCATTTCACATAGAATAAAACAGTATCATAGATTAAAATAGTATCAAAATATACTAATGCACATTACCTAAATAAAACAGTATCATAGATTAAAACTAAAACATTCAAATAGTATCATAGGATTAATACATATGCCTACATAGTTTTAGATGACTTCCTTTAACTTGAGAACGATTGGCGCTTCTTTTTTTCTTCATTTTAGCATTGCTCAAGTATGTGTTTGCTTTTAAAGGACTCGAGATACCTTGGAAGAGCTTTAATTTGCAGCAAAAGGATGTACATTTATCCATGATACTGTTTTAAAGAATTTGTGATACTGTTTTGAAAAAAAAAATTAAAGATTGACATTTTAAGCTAAAGAGAGTACTTCAAACGGGTAAAATCCATCATAGGCGACTGGTCTTGACCGTCTCGTCGAGACCATTCCGAAAACATATTATAATAAAAATTCTGAGTACGTGTGCAAATTCTATGATCATTTCTATTGTGATACTGTTTTTGTAATACTGTTTTGCATAATACAGTATCAAACAACACACATGACTATGATATCATGCTTTTATCTTTGATAATGTTTAATTAGTCATATGTTTTATTTGATATTGTATTATGCAAAACAGTATCATAGATTAAAACATGGATTAAAACAAATATCAATTTATATGAATGCATATTACCTAAACAAAACATTATCATGGACATTCAAACAGTATCATAGATTAAAACTAAGATATTCAAACAATATCACAGGTTCAAACAGTATCATGGATTAAAACATGTTTCAAATGATAGTGAAATATTATGACAAAGTTTCAATCTATTAAACATTGCCATAATTAAACAAAGATCATAGATTAAAACTAAGACATTAAAACAAAGATCATGGATTAAAACTAAGACATTCAAATATTAGATGATGGAACATTCAAGCTCCTATTTACAACAATTCTATGTCCATTTATATTGTGATATCTTTTTTTACGTGATCTTGTTTTGTATAATATAGTATCAAATAACATACCATGACTAAACATTAGATGATGGAACATTCAATCTCCTATTTACGAAGAATTAGATGGTGGAGCATTCAAGCTCCTATTTACATAAGATAGTAGAGTATTCAAGCTCATATTTACAAAGATTCAAGCTCATATATACAACATTCTATGCTCATTTCATTTGTGATCTTTGTTTTGTTTAATACAATATCAAGTTATTATTCTATAATACAAGATCAACAACGAGATGTTACCTCATTGTTTATATAATGGAAAATGCTCATTGTTTACATAAATGCTAAAATACTCAACCTAAATACTCAACCCAGGTTAATCATATTGGTCAGTCTCTCTTGCAGCACGGATAGATCAATGCTAACTGTTAAGACATTAAGAATAGAGTACAACCACAGAAGATGAAGAAATAAAAAAGCATACAAACTAAAGATAAGGATTCAAACACTGTGACCAAAGTCCATAAAACGTTATTCACAGCTAACAAAATCTTCACCAAAAAAACTGCCTAAAAAGTGATCCAAAATCTTCACCAAAAAAAGTGACATTGTGCCTTAGAAGCACTCGCTGGAGGTCGCCAGAGGTGGAAGCGGTGGTCGCTGGAGGTCGCCGGAGGTGGAGGCGGTTGTCACCGGAGGTCGCCGGAGGTGGAGGCGTGCTGGAGGTGGCCGGAGGTTGTCGCCGGAGGTGGAAGAGGTTTGTGGAGTTGAAAGATTGTGTCAATGAAAAATATGGTTAAAATGGGTGATTTTGGAATTAATATAAAATATTGATGTGAAATATGACTTAATCACAATTTAAAAAAAAGTTTTGACCTAATTTGAAGCAAGTCATGTGGAGATGACTTATTGGCAATTTTCCCTTTTTTTTAAGGGTAATGCACATTTTTCAAAAAAAGCTTTATCCGGTTCATCACGTTTTTCACCCAACAAATTTAGATAGTATACAATCTTTTTCTTGTTTTTAGAAAAATCCTTCATATTCATCGTTTCCAAGTGACGGTGTTACTCAAAAAAGTATCGATGAACATATACTTACATATATAATAGCTTTGATGTTGGCATCGTTGATTGGTAGATCGAGTTCTCCACTTTTCTTCACTCGTAGTAAAACATCAACTAAATCTTCGTTACCAAACTCTCCATTATGCTTGCTAGTCGAATCTTTGTGCTCATCGAGAATATTGTCAAGAATCACATCCATCTTGCGTCGCATTATCAACAATCTTATCTTACTCCAACTTAGAGTATTAACTATCTTTGAAGATGGGAAAAAATCAGCTATCACTAATCCTCCTGCTAATTCTATTCCTTCGTTCATTAGTTTTATAAAAGTGCCACTGTCCTTGCATACCTGTAAAAGATAATTTAAATAATAACTTTGTCCTCGTCCCTACCCTAATATATTAATCATTTACATATACATATATATGTTCCAGCATCTTTGGCTAAGTTTAAAAAGTTTACTTTAAATTGATTTAAGTATAAATGAAGAGGTAAGTATTAAAATAAATAATTTTTTTATTTGTGAAATTAAATGTTAAGTAACTAATTTTCTTATTTAAAAGTAAACAGAAAGTAAATTATCCAAACATATGTTTAGGAGACAAAAAATTACTTAAAAATAATTTTTCCTTTTTTAGGCTTGCTCAAACATGCTGAAACTGATTAGATTTCACTGCCATTCAGTTTATAAAATTTGTGCCGTTGTTGAACCGTTAATAGAATGAATAAATACAATATCTATGTATAAGAACGTGCTAAAGATAACTTAAATAAATGAAGTTCTTCTCATCTCTAATAGTTTTAATCTTTCAACAATACCTTGCCAAACGCAGCTCTACCAGTGATGGAACTTGTGAATGAAGAAATCTTCTCATTTAGATTTATGGGTTGTCCCGAAGATGATCGAATAGATTTGATGAGACGGGAAACCTCGTCGTTGCGAATGGAACCAAATGATTTGACATTTTTTGGACTCATATAATGCATATTTTACGCATTTGTCTCCAGTAATTCCCGTATGGAGCAAACGCAATATCAATATAGTCGTACCACATGATCTTCAATGCTATAGCTTGTGGTCTGTCTGCAAAACATGGATCATGATCTTTTAGCACCGATTTTGCAATTTCTGCTGAAGATATAACAAGTATAGGAAGTTCACCAAGCTGTAACTGCATGATTGGTCCATAGGTTTTTGCTAAATCTCTGTAAGAACGATAGGGAAGTGAACTAATGAGATGCAAATGTCCAATTATAGGTAATTTCTTAGGACCTGGTGGAAAATTTTGTGGGCTTTGGATTTAATCAATTTCTTGAACTGTAACAAGAAGAAGATTAAAGGTACAAGGAAAATCAAAGTACTGAAGTCAAAAGGAAAATAGACATCCATTTTTCTTGACAAAGAGGAGAAATTTAAGGTTGGATGTCCTATGTTTGGCAACCAAAATACACAAAAGACTTGTATATATACACAAAAGGGTGCATTGCTCTTGAAAAAAAAATCATTTCTTTAATTAGTTTTGTGAAAAAGTAGAAAGTAGAACCGGCCATTGAATAATAAATGGCAAAATCAACATTGTCACTGAAAAAAAAGTTATTGATTATAAGTAGATATGCGTAATTTGGCATGCGCTTAATTTATGTGCTAAATGTTTAGGCTACTCCTCTTAATAAGGTTGATTTGAAACTCTAAATTTTAATATGGTATCAGAGCACATTAAGTCTAAACGAACAATTCGGTTCGTCTCAAATTCAAATGAGCATTCAGATTCCAAGAATGGTGTGCTCAAATGAGTTATCATCTTGCAAGAGCACGTTAAAGGATAAATTTATAAACGTTGATATGTCGAAATATTAACCAATATATAAATATTTGGACTACTCTTCTTAATAAGGTCAGTGCAACCCTCACATTTGTAAGCCAGTTTTACAATGACCCAGGGATGGGTCGAGTTCGTTTCTCTAGTCCTTGTGTGGAGGGGAGTTCTTTGTAACCCCAAACTTGGTGTTGAGGGGGAGTTTTAGCATGTCCCACGTCGGCCAATTACAAATTGAGATGGGCAATTATGTTGTAAATTGTTCAATTTATATAATAAGAAGTGATTTGAATTCAAATTTCTATAAAAGGATATCAAGAAGTTGAAATAATACTCAAAGCAAAACCCGAAAACAAAAGAAGAAAGCCAAAAAAAATTTCTGCCCAATTTTTTTGGAACGGGCGAACGCCCAACCTCCTTTGCCTGAAACAAAGACAAAATCTCTGTACTGGGCAAATGCGCAGAATTGTACTGGTTTGCCTAGTACAAAAGTTTAGTGCCACTGGTTTTGAATTTCTGGCAGCTTTTGAAGGATTTTTGGCATTTTTTGGATTGGTTTTGGCACCTTTTCGTGTATTAGACTTGATTATCTATATATATAGATAGTTTTCATGTTAGAAAATATATGAGTAACATCAAAGACAAATATCTACATCCAAATCAAAGTTCAAATCTCAGATTTTCTTAAAGTGTTCTTCAAGTTCTTATTCGAATTCATTTTGCTTGATTTGAACTTGAATTAAAGGTTTGTTTACTCCTACAAACTATTTGCCTTTAAAGCCTTTAAACACTTATCCCGGTTGCGGAAAATATCGTTTGAGGACAGCGATTCAAAATCGTGTTCAAACCATCTCTTTTGTGAATTATTTTATCTTGTTTTGTTCTTCATCTCCTTTTAGATCAACAAATTATAAGGTGGGGGCTAACCTAACACTGTAAGCCGGTTTTACAGTGACGATTAGGCCCATAAACTTTATTGGTTTTGATATATTAGGCGTGTTCACTGTTACAAATGGCAATTAATGTCATTAATTAAAATTTCTGTGTTGATTCTGCAGCAGCCTTCGACCCTCCCACACACGTTATGTGTTAATAATTCATAATTATAGTTACCTAATTGTGCCCCCAAAAGATCCAAAAAAGTCGTTAAAATCGTGTCCCAAAAGTTTCTTAATTGGATTAGAACTAAAAAAATGTAAGAAAAATCCGTGTCTGTCAAAATTACACTGGGCAATCTCCCAGTGCAAACCCGGGCGATCACCCAGGACAACAAAAACACATTCTGCTAATGAAATTACGTTCCGGGCGATCGCCCTGATTTAATCCTGAGCGATCGCCCACCTTACACTGTTTCTTCTGCGGCGGCTGTTTTTCAAATGGCCATAACTTCTTGTAGGAATATCCAAATTGAGATCCGTAAAAAGTGTTGAACTCGTAATTCAATTATCTTTCCGATGGTATATCATTTGCCTCTTGGGGATTTTAATATCAAAACTTGTACTCGAATTTCTCCATATACTTTGTTAGATAGTTTCTGTATTCGGTTCTTTGGCTTTTTGGTGTTTGATCCATTGATTCAACTTTTGATTGTCACTCCAATACACCTTCAACTTATTGATTTTATATTCTTCCACATAATCCAATGTTTAGCTCTTGATATTCACTTCAAAAACTCAACTTAGTCGTCGATTTCACCAAGTTGTTGCTCTTTCCGTCCATTCTTTTTCAATTGCTTATAAACAGGTCCAAAACTGAATTAGAAAGGAAAATACACTAAATTATGTAAAAATTCAATAAAATGACAGAATAAAAACTTAGTTTAAAGGCCCGAATATGTGCACAAAATGCACTTATCAGACACAAACCCGTTTTATTGAGCATTCTTTGCCTGATATTTCCCCAGGTAGGTTCTCAGTTGACTTCTGTACAAGGATTTCATTTCCATTTAGTTGCATTTTGAATAATTACCCTGTTTTATAGAGCGTAAGGAAAGCATGAGGGAAATTAGTCGAGGGAGGGCACAAGGATTAAGTATTTGGAGAGAAGTGTCCAAAAGAAGCGAAAATATCGGTCATTTGAGAAGCAATCTGTTCATTGTCTTTGCTCAAGAATTTCTTGAGAAAGCATCCCGTGAGTTACTTAAAAGTTAAAAGTGGTTTCAAAATTTTATTTAACAAATATCACTTTCAATGGATCAATATTGAAGGGTTGCTTATAAGCTTGCCTATTTTAGGAGTACTTTTTCTCTCTCTCCTCCTTCTAAGTAAAATAAAATCACCTTGAACAAGCCATTCCCTTGGTAATTCCCGTATACAACCTTCCAACTAAGATGTCTCCTAAGAGTACAAAAAGCAAGTGATCTCTACTATTACCTAAGAGGAAATAAAAAGCAGAGACAAGAAGATAGAAGAAGATGAGTGTTGAAACTTGTGCTTTTTATACAAGTGAGGATAGTTCGATTGAAGTAATTAATCTTGGCAAGTGTTCACGGCCAACGGTAAGAAAAAGGGTATGTTTGGGTGTGCTTTCTCAAGCTTATAAATTGGTCAAATATTATTTTTAAAAACACCTTCTATAAGACCTACAACTTTTATCTACTTCTATTCATACAATCTATATGATCAACTGTTTATAATCTATAATTTTACTAAATAATCACTAAATGTCATGAGAAGACGAAAGGTGTTATCTTTCTTCAACACATCCCATTAGTCAAGGTAGAGCAAATAAATTACAATTCGATTTCTCTAAATTAATACCATTTGTTGCACACTAGTTTATTAATGAGCAGATATTACTAATTTTTAGAACCTCTACTTAAAAAAATTATGTCATGTAGATTTTCTAATCCCACTACATACTGCTTCTAGGTAGTTAGAAAGTCTTCATCATCCTAATTTAGTCTTGTATATTTATTATGAGCTTGGTATACATTTCCAATAAAAATATAAATACTTAGATGCAAGGAATATGAGAAGATACTCAGTGTAGAGAAAATTTATTGTACTCCACGAGCATGGACTACTCAGTATTACTGTAACTATTCAAATAACGTATATTATTTTATTCACCTCAAAAACAGCTCTAATACACATTTGGGATCCACTCCAAAAATCCATGACTATAATTTAATTTTCTCTTTCTTTCTAGTAATATTTTGGGACCCACCATGACACAATACTGTTGCAGGATGTTATAATCATAAGACAATGATAGGGGGAGTATCATAACAATCATCTCACTCACGACCTTTTCGATCGTATTATCGACCACAATCGAATCCCTTTGCATTCGGATCGGTAGAGGCCTTAAATCAATAGGACAATAGCATAGCTGTTATTGACCTGATCCGAATTAATTAAGCCTACTTTCTTCAAGATACTAAAAGAGGAGTCCGAAACGGCTGTCGTCAAAGTGGTTCTATTTCGTTATATTCCATCCATATCCCAAATCCATTAATTTAAAAGAAATTTTGAAATGTGCCCAAAAGTAAATAGCAGATTGAAAATATAATAACTTTTGAGAACATTTGAAAATTAATGTCAAATTTTAATTAACTCGCAAGTGTACGAATCTATTGGAATATAGAAAAGTAGTAGCGAGGTCGATCCCACAGAGGCTGCAATGGAGAAAGTATAATTTAATCCTAATTAACTATTATTCTATGCTAGTTGAGTCGAAAAGATTTTTGTTGAAATTATTTCATTTAAAGAATAACTAATTATGTGAAAATAATGAGATTGAAGAATCAAGAAGTTTAAAATACCAAGGTTTCAGAATCCACCATTGTCTAACTCAGCAATTATCTAATTATTGATTAATTCCCAAAAATACACACGACAACACGAAATTAATCTATTGTCGTCCCAAAAGATTTATCAATTAAGTCCAAAAGAAGAAAATCCAATATAGGCTCCCCTTATGCTTCAAACATAAATTACTTAAGCGTTTTTTGTATCAAGTTCCATTAAAAGAAAACAAAGAATCAAAGATTTTATAAGCATTCTATGTATCCGAATTCGAATTAAAGATGACGAAAAATCAAAAGAAATTAATAGAACAAGTTTAAGTACCAAGCACGAATTAATTAAATCAATTTCTAACAATCAAAAATACATGATAATTAAGATGAAAGGAATTTTATTTAATTAATCTAATCAAGAACGAACCATGAACGTTAAAGCTCTAAAAAAGAATTAAACGAATAAGAAAATAATCATTTAATTAAAACAAGGTTTCATTGTCTACCTTGGCTCAAAGAAATTAAAAGAACATAATTAAATTACAAAGAAAAGAATTGATAGAACCCGGCATGGATTAAAGGAGAAGAAATCTTCGAAAACTCTTGATCATCAATCAGTTGTCTTCTCTTGTTTTCTTCCGTCTTCTCCAAGTTCGGCTCTCAAAAATCTTCCTTCAATATGAGAATATAACTCATATTTATACTACCCTAATTGTGCCCTAAAAGTTCCCAAAAAGTTCGAAAATCCGCAGCCAAAGATTTTACCTAACTAGCTTACAACTAAAAAAGGAAAGAAAATAAAAAACTAAAAGCGCAGACAAAAAATAAGCCTGGGCGATCGATTTGGTCTCTGTAATTGTTTAGCCACGCTGGCGTTTCGCCCAGCTTGTTTCTTTTAATCTTTGCAATTTGGTCCTTTTTGTTTCAACAGCCACCAATTGGGTCCTTCAACTTTAGGTCTTGATCATTTCAGTCCTCCATCTTTTCATAACATCTCATTTGGTCCTTCAACTTTACATAATCTCTGGTTTGGTCCCTCAACTTTGGGTTGAGTGCAATTGAGTCCCCGTACTTATGAGATATCTTCTAATTTATTGCTCTTTTCACCCAATCTTTTCCAATTGTTCACAAACGCGTCCAAAACTAAAATAGAACAATAATAGACTGGATTAAGTAGAAAAACAACTATATGACAGTATAAATATTTAATTCAAAGGCCAAAATAGGTGCATAAAATGCACTTATAAAAAATATGTCAGTTTTTAGATGAAAATTTTCAAATATACCCTTTTATAAAATGACCATTTTTTTGTGTGGTTAAAATTTAACGGCGGTTGACAGTCATACAATAGTTTCTTTTATCAGCCTAAAAATCGACAGATGAGTACAAAAAAATCGACAGTTGATTTTTTTGTTAAAGAAAATCGAGAGATGAGTTTGAAAAATTGATATATGAATTTTTTTTTTTTTTGTTTATATCATTTAGTCTAGACACTTATTGAATTTCAAATTTTAATTACTAAATGTCAATTTGAACTGAACATGAAAAATAAACTTTTATCTCAGAGTAAATATTTCAACATCGAAAATTTGGTGGACATCGATAAAAGTTTGTCGACATCAACGAACTTTTATTTTTGTCGATCCACCAAATTTTTGTCCATTTTTTCGATGATATTGACAAAAATGGACACGAGACAAAATGAACACAAATTGGTGCCCATTTTGTCGATGACATAATAATGCACCAATTTGGTGCTCATTATTATTGACAAATAGACACCAATTTGGTGCCCATTTCGTAATGTTCATTGATAAAATGGTCGCTCTATTTTGTCAACGACGATAAAGTTTCATATCCACTATTTTATGTCCGTTTTTTACCAAATGTAACCAATTTCAATCTCTATACATTGGCAACAAAATATACCAACAAATTAAATTGACAAAAAATTACACAACATAAAATATATAGATAAAAAATAGAGATACAATATATCAAATTTAAATTTCATGTAATCTACAACAAAATACACTAATTTTTTTTTTCAATTTTAATAGCTTATAACCGACTTCAAAATTTCAAATCGCTTAGCTTTTTCAAAAGCTCAATAACTAGTGACACACCTGACAATGTATTTGAATCAGAAATTAAAAAGGAGAGAATCAGACCACAAAAATAACAAAGGGAAATGGATCTTAGGGGCAACTAAGGGCCTGCTTTAGGCACCTCAATAGAGGGCTAAAGTACTCGTTTGAGTTTGAGAACTCTTTGGGCGGCGTTGGATTTTGGGGTCTTCGTTGGGCACCGGAAGAGGCCTAAGGTTCTTGATAGAGCATTGCTATGCCCAAGGGCTATGCTAAGGATACGGCAACACCTCTAGGTCGAATGAGCTATCCATGAAAACACTCTAAAGATCTTATGCTAACTTGTGTGCTTTGGCTATGGGTTCTAGATGAGTGAATATGATAAGATGCCATTGTTGTTGCGAGTATGCTATGAAGGCACTTCAAGTTAGCATGGATTATCGAGTTGGCCTTGTTTGGACGAGGCCCTAACGAAGGGCATTGCGATGCACGCATTAGCCAATATGCCCGTAAGAAGGGACGAGCATAAGAACTGTGTTGTGGGGCATGCAAATGACCTCAATGCTTTGGACACGAGCTAGGAGAGCTCCCATCCATCGAGTATGCTTTGAGAGGACCGTATGTTTTGCATGAGCATGCGGGCAAGCTAGCTAAGTCGGATTCAACAGAGTTGAAGAACATCGATGATGATATGCATTGCGAATAGGCGAGCGCCTTTGCACCAAGTGTAGCCCAGGAATGCGTTCGAGTGTTTACATGCTAGTAAGCTGTGTGAGTAAAATGAGCAACGGGTTATGTCTAGACTCGTGATGGAGAAGGCAGAAGGTAGTTGAATAGAGTGAGACTACTACCGCACGGGGTGAAAAATAGTTGTGCTGCGCGACTGGAAGAGTCGGCCCGTGACACGGTAACAATGGTGGATGAAGTGACGAGAGATAGTGTTTAAGTTAGAGAAAGAGTGAGAGTGGGAAGACAAGAAAATTGATATAATAGATATTCAATTGGTCATTTAGGGGTAATTTTGTCCAAAATTTTAAAATTTTGTCAATTCGTCAAATGTTATTAAACTGGGCATATTTCAAAAGACACTTCTGAAAACTTGTAGTTTCTCCATTTCCCTCTTCACTTAATACCATTTTGGTGTCATGGACATAACATACGTCGTTCTAGTATGTCTCTTTCTATTTTTTAAATATATATGGAAAGTTCAAAAATTATCATATAATAATCCAAAAATTGCAATAGAAAAGAAATAAGAGATATTGCATTTTTTTAGTATTTCAGAATATGAACATTTTTTAGTTTTTCTTGCTGTTATGCTTAGATTATGGGAATTAAAAAAATTGAAAAAAAATAAGTACTTCTATTTTTTTTTTTTCATAATGGGCTCCGATTTGTTGTGTTTAAAGGTCGTCATTTTGTCATTTTTGGTTTCTTGATAATTAAAGATTGTTTAAATTTGTATATTAAATTTAAAATTTTATTTGTTTAAAATTATAAAGCTATATTTTCTTGTTATTGTGAAGTAAATGAAAATTTATTTGCTAGTTTCTATTTTTTTAGGGCAAGAATATTCATGGAAGATTAATTTTGACTTTTGAGAATTTATGGCAAGTCAAGAAGAACTAGAATTCAGTACAATGAACTAAAAGAATTTCTTGACATAAAATAAATATATGTGAAAATTTTCAAGTTCATTATTATATTATCTATTGATAAAAAAAAAAAAAAAAAAGAGTAAAAAACACAAGATATTTTAATTTTGCTTTGCTTCTGCCACCTTTTTATAAACTATTGTGGCCAATGTCTTGTTAAATATATAAAACATATTATTAATAATATATTAAATTTTATAACTTAAAGTTATAACAACTTTTATATGAATCGTACTTAAATTACTAAATATATTTTAATCTGGATGTCCACGAAACTAAGCTGTCCAAAGAATGTGAACCTAAAAAAATATAATATTTAAGTAACAATTTATACCATCTATTCAAAATATAAAGATACCTTACTTGACTGCATAATTTGAATACCTATTGGAGTATTGTTTCCTAATCTACGTGGTAACACCATTAATCGTGTATTGGTCAATGAAAAAATCATTATTCTGCCATAATAATTAAATAATAAGTATTTGAACAAAAAAAATTTCTCAAGAAAGCATAATTGGATATTAAATAAAGAAAATCATGTAAACAAAAATACCAACAGAAGTCTTGGCATTTGAATATTAGAAATTCTTGCAAAACTTAAATGTTCATAGTTTTCATCCAAACTTGAGTGATTAAGATCCAAAATTATAAATGACGACTGCAAGTAGTATAATATATCAACATACTCAAAATGCAATAATATATTAATTTCACAAAAAAATATAATATTATACTTAAACATATATAATAGAGTTGGAAAACAAACCTGATTAACATTAGCATGGACATGTGGTTGTTGGCAAAGGGAATACTTGAAAAGGTTTTCCTTTACTTTAGCAATTCAATATCACCTTGAGAAGCAACATTTTAGTTTTTGATGCTTAGCCTTCTCAACATTACCAAATCCAAGAATAGGTTGTATCTTTTTTGTGCACTTTCTCATTTTCTTCTCAGCTTGGCTTTTTACTCTAGCATTTGTAATCCATTTGTCATAACACATGGAGAATCCAACACATGATTCCCAAATTTGATCATCTATTTTTTTTTTCATCACCTCCACTCTAAGAACACTTTCAATTTTCTTCAAGCCATTCTCCAATATTTCTACAGCCATTTTAGTAGTTTCAGCAGTTACTGCCCCTATACTACCAAAATGAATTGCTTTGCAAATTATTTAGCTGATCTGCAAACTGATTGCCTTTTTTGTTGTCCCAACAATTGAGTTGCAATTGTTGTTCATTCCCAAACCATGTTTAGCTTCTTTTGTTCATCTCTTTAAGATATTTTGAGTTGGAAGAACAAAAATAATATGAACATTAAGAACTTTCAAAACGTGAAGACATAAAATGCCCATGGATTCAAACTTTTTACAAGTGCAATCAACCATGTAATCAAAAGCTCTAAAGTTCACCAAGTGTTTTTTTTTTATCTCCATCTTAAACTAGGATATAAGTGTAACAACTCTCTTCATTACTAACTTGTTTAATTGTCACGGACAAAGATTCACATAACTCCTCTTTTGAAGCTGTTATAATATAAATGAAAAATAGGCAACAAAATAACAAGAAATTGTTGAGATTGTCAATGATAGCCAATTGATGTTATTTCCTTACATAGAAGATTGTATAGGTAATAGGCAGATTTCTAGGAACTAATTGGGAATTCTAACCCTATTTATACTTTGTCTTTCATCAAGCTAAAATGCAATGAGAAATAAACCATTCTTCATGGTATCAGAGCCGAACAAGATTATGAAAATCTTTGCAATCCAAGCCCATAAATTCATTCCAAAATCCCAACTCAAAAATCCATAAATACCAGCCAAATCAAATCCAAGAATAAAAAAATCAAAAAAATTCAAAACCCAGTATATCAAAACAAAACCTAAACCTAAAAGTGGCCGCCAAGTCGCCTAGCAGCGCTCCATCATCATTTCCAACCGTTCTTTGCTCAAAAAGGTCACCCTCCACCCCGCTGAAGCACATCAGAAATCACAAAAACCCATCAAATATAGCCGAAGAAGGAAACCAGAGACACGTGCCCACACTGCTGCCAATTTTCACCAGTACTTCGGACCTCCATTTTTTTTGTTCATTGCACAAGATCTGCTCCGTTAAACAAGAAATCAGATTCAGATCTAGGTTTCTTCGCCAAACTCCTCACCGCCGTCCGCGGCCACCGCCACCTTCTCTACTAATCCTCCTCAATGGTGGAATTTATGTAGAATACTAATATGAGGTGCAGGAGTTGAGGGACATAATAATATCATCCAGGGGCAGCCGATTCAATTTGAGCTGACTCGGCGGAGGTTTTAGCAGACAGCCCATCATCAATGGCCTCAAAGACCTTTACAAGGCTTAGTCATCCTGATAATAGGTATACACATTTGTCTCTACATTTTGTAATCTATATATGAAAGTTTGAATGTATACGTGTTTGATGGGGTCAGGCATCAATTGTTGCCATTGTTCTGATTCTTGTGTCTGATTTTGGTTGTTTATTAAATCTATTTGTTTATATAAAAAAAAAATGAGTAAAGCCATTGAATCCTCTGGAACCAAATCTGTTCCAATTCTTGTCCAGTCTGAGGGTGCCTTTAATGCCGGTATTCAACTTACCGAAACAAATTATGATGTGTGGTCCCAATTAATGGAGATGCATATTGCTGAGCGAGAAAAACTCTCCTACATCATGGGCATATCCGATCTACCTGCTGCGTCAGATAAGGGATATGAAAAATGGTATGCTGAAAATCAGAAGGCAAAACGTTGGCTTCTGATGTCGACGACTCCTGACATCATGAAGCGCTATCATCGTATACATACTGCTCGTGATATTTGTAATGCTCTATCTAAAGCT